>OW052183.1:141914259-142042606 GCA_932526625.1 Rhingia campestris
GACAAAATTGGTACTAAAATAAAATTTTTTTTCAACACTTTTTCCATAGAAATTCTGAAATTTTTTTTTTTCAAATCCTTATAATTCGTAAACCGCTTATTAGATTAGAATGAAATTTGGCAAATTGATAGATTGGAAACCGTTCTTTAAAATGACATGGTGCATTTGTCAGTGGGGGGTGGTGTAAGGGGTATTAACTCAATTTTTCATTCGGAACCTAATAACGTAAAAAGTACTATCACGAATTAAATGAAATTTGGTTAAAAACGTGTATTAGGCGTTACTCTTTAAAATGGTATACAAAAAATTTCTATAAACTTTGAACATAACAAAAAAAATCGTAAAAATGTGACAAAATTGGTACTAAAATAAATTTTTTTTTTCAACACTTTTTCCATAGAAATTCTGAAATTTTTTTTTTTTTTCAAATCCTTATAATTCGTAAACCGCTTATTAGATTAGAATGAAATTTGGCAAATTGATAGATTGGAAACCGTTCTTTAAAATGACATGGTGCATTTGTCAGTGGGGGGTGGTGTAAGGGGTATTAACTCAATTTTTCATTCGGAACCTAATAACGTAAAAAGTACTATCACGAATTAAATGAAATTTGGTTTAAAACGTGTATTAGGCGTTACTCTTTAAAATGGTATACAAAAAATTCTATAAACTTTGAACATAACAAAAAAAATCGTAAAAATGTGACAAAATTGGTACTAAAATAAATTTTTTTTTCAACACTTTTTCCATAGAAATTCTGAAATTTTTTTTTTTTCAAATCCTTATAATTCGTAACCGCTTATTAGATTAGAATGAAATTTGGCAAATTGATAGATTGGAAACCGTTCTTTAAAATGACATGATGCATTTGTCAGTGGGGGGTGGTGTAAGGGTATTAACTCAATTTTTCATTCGGAACCTAATAACGTAAAAAGTACTAACACGAATTAAATGAAATTTGGTTAAAACGTGTATTAGGCGTTACTCTTTAAAATGGTATACAAAAAATTTCTATAAACTTTGAACATAACAAAAAAAATCGTAAAAATGTGACAAAATTGGTACTAAAATAAAATCTTTTTTCAACACTTTTTCCATAGAAATTCTGAATTTTTTTTTTTTTTCAAATCCTTATAATTCGTAAACCGCTTATTAGATTAGAATGAAATTTGGCAAATTGATAGTATTGGAAACCGTTCTTTAAAATGACATGGTGCATTTGTCAGTGGGGGGTGGTGTAAGGGGTATTAACTCAATTTTTCATTCGGAACCTAAATAACGTAAAAAGTACTATCACGAATTAAATGAAATTTGGTTAAAACGTGTATTAGGCGTTACTCTTTAAAAATGGTATACAAAAAATTTCTATAAACTTTGAACATAACAAAAAAAATCGTAAAAATGTGACAAAATTGGTACTAAAATAAAATTTTTTTTCAACACTTTTTCCATAGAAATTCTGAAATTTTTTTTTTTTCAAATCCTTATAATTCGTAAACCGCTTATTAGATTAGAATGAAATTTGGCAAATTGATAGATTGGAAACCGTTCTTTAAAATGACATGGTGCATTTGTCAGTGGGGGGTGGTGTAAGGTGTATTAACTCAATTTTTCATTCGGAACCTAATAACGTAAAAAAGTACTATCACGAATTAAATGAAATTTGGTTTAAAACGTGTATTAGGCGTTACTCTTTAAAATGGTATACAAAAAATTTCTATAAACTTTGAACATAACAAAAAAAATCGTAAAAATGTGACAAAATTGGTACTAAAATAAAATTTTTTTTCAAAACACTTCTTCCATAGAAATTCTGAAATTTTTTTTTTTCAAATCCTTATAATTCGTAAACCGCTTATTAGATTAGAATGAAATTTGGCAAATGATAGATTGGAAACCGTTCTTTAAAATGACATGGTGCATTTGTCAGTGGGGGGTGGTGTAAGGGGGTATTAACTCAATTTTTCATTCGGAACCGAATAACGTAAAAAGTACTATCACGAATTAAATGAAATTTGGTTTAAAAACGTGTATTAGGCGTTACTCTTTAAAATGGTATACAAAAAATTTCTATAAACTTTGAACATAACAAAAAAAATCGTAAAAATGTGACAAAATTGGTACTAAAATAAATTTTTTTTTCAACACTTTTTCCATAGAAATTCTGAAATTTTTTTTTTTCAAATCCTTATAATTCGTAAACCGCTTATTAGATTAGAATGAAATTTGGCAAATTGATAGATTGGAAACCGTTCTTTAAAATGACATGGTGCATTTGTCAGTGGGGGGTGGTGTAAGGGGTATTAACTCAATTTTTTCATTCGGAACCTAATAACGTAAAAAGTACTATCACGAATTAAATGAAATTTGGTTAAAACGTGTATTAGGCGTTACTCTTTAAAATGGTATACAAAAAATTTCTATAAACTTTGAACATAACAAAAAAAATCGTAAAAATGTGACAAAATTGGTACTAAAATAAAATTTTTTTTTCAACACTTTTTCCATAGAAATTCTGAAATTTTTTTTTTTTTCAAATCCTTATAATTCGTAAACCGCTTATTAGATAGAATGAAATTTGGCAAATTGATAGATTGGAAACCGTTCTTTAAAATGACATGGTGCATTTGTCAGTGGGGGGTGGTGTAAGGGGTATTAACTCAATTTTTCATTCGGAACCTAATAACGTAAAAAGTACTATCACGAATTAAATGAAATTTGGTTAAAACGTGTATTAGGCGTTACTCTTTAAAATGGTATACAAAAAATTTCTATAAACTTTGAACATAACAAAAAAAATCGTAAAAATGTGACAAAATTGGTACTAAAATAAATTTTTTTTTCAACACTTTTTCCATAGAAATTCTGAAATTTTTTTTTTTTTCAAATCCTTATAATTCGTAAACCGCTTATTAGATTAGAATGAAATTTGGCAAATTGATAGATTGGAAACCGTTCTTTAAAATGACATGGTGCATTTGTCAGTGGGGGGGTGGTGTAAGGGGTATTAACTCAATTTTTCATTCGGAACCTAATAACGTAAAAAGTACTATCACGAATTAAATGAAATTTGGTTAAAACGTGTATTAGGCGTTACTCTTTAAAATGGTATACAAAAAATTTCTATAAACTTTGAACATAACAAAAAAAATCGTAAATTGTGACAAAATTGGTACTAAAATAAAATTTTTTTTCAACACTTTTTCCATAGAAATTCTGAAATTTTTTTTTTTTTCAAATCCTTATAATTCGTAAACCGCTTATTAGATTAAAATGAAATTTGGCAAATTGATAGATTGGAAACCGTTCTTTAAAATGACATGGTGCATTTGTCAGTGGGGGGTGGTGTAAGGGGTATTAACTCAATTTTTCATTCGGAACCTAATAACGTAAAAAGTACTATCACGAATTAAATGAAATTTGGTTAAAACGTGTATTAGGCGTTACTCTTTAAAATGGTATACAAAAAATTTCTATAAACTTTGAACATAACAAAAAAAATCGTAAAAATGTGACAAAATTGGTACTAAAATACATTTTTTTTCAACACTTTTTCCATAGAAATTCTGAAATTTTTTTTTTTTTCAAATCCTTATAATTCGTAAACCGCTTATTAGATTAGAATGAAATTTGGCAAATTGATAGATTGGAAACCGTTCTTTAAAATGACATGGTGCATTTGTCAGTGGGGGGTGGTGTGTAAGGGGTATTAACTCAATTTTTCATTCGGAACCTAATAACGTAAAAAGTACTATCACGAATTAAATGAAATTTGGTTTAAAACGTGTATTAGGCGTTACTCTTTAAAATGGTATACAAAAAATTTCTATAAACTTTGAACATAACAAAAAAAATCGTAAAAATGTGACAAAATTGGTACTAAAATAAATTTTTTTTTCAACACTTTTTCCATAGAAATTCTGAAATTTTTTTTTTTTTCAAATCCTTATAATTCGTAAACCGCTTATTAGATTAGAATGAAATTTGGCAAATTGATAGATTGGAAACCGTTCTTTAAAATGACATGGTGCATTTGTCAGTGGGGGGTGGTGTAAGGGGTATTAACTCAATTTTTCATTCGGAACCTAATAACGTAAAAAGTACTATCACGAATTAAATGAAATTTGGTTAAAACGTGTATTAGGCGTTACTCTTTAAAATGGTATACAAAAAATTTCTATAAACTTTGACATAACAAAAAAAATCGTAAAAATGTGACAAAATTGGTACTAAAATAAAATTTTTTTTCAACACTTTTTCCATAGAAATTCTGAAATTTTTTTTTTTTCAAATCCTTATAATTCGTAAACCGCTTATTAGATTAGAATGAAATTTGGCAAATTGATAGATGGAAACCGTTCTTTAAAATGACATGGTGCATTTGTCAGTGGGGGGTGGTGTAAGGGGTATTAACTCAATTTTTCATTCGGAACCTAATAACGTAAAAAGTACTATCACGAATTAAATGAAATTTGGTTTAAAACGTGTATTAGGCGTTACTCTTTAAAATGGTATACAAAAAATTTCTATAAACTTTGAACATAACAAAAAAAATCGTAAATTGTGACAAAATTGGTACTAAAAAAAAATTTTTTTTCAACACTTTTTCCATAGAAATTCTGAAATTTTTTTTTTTTTCAAATCCTTATAATTCGTAAACCGCTTATTAGATTAGAATGAAATTTGGCAAATTGATAGATTGGAAACCGTTCTTTAAAATGACATGGTGCATTTGTCAGTGGGGGGTGGTGTAAGGGGGTATTAACTCAATTTTTCATTCGGAACCTAATAACGTAAAAAGTACTATCACGAATTAAATGAAATTTGGTTTATAAACGTGTATTAGGCGTTACTCTTTAAAATGGTATACAAAAAATTTCTATAAACTTTTGAACATAACAAAAAAAATCGTAAAAATTGTGACAAAATTGGTACTAAAATAAATTTTTTTTTCAACACTTTTTCCATAGAAATTCTGAAATTTTTTTTTTTTTCAAATCCTTATAATTCGTAAACCGCTTATTAGATTAGAATGAAATTTGGCAAATTGATAGATTGGAAACCGTTCTTTAAAATGACATGGTGCATTTGTCAGTGGGGGGTGGTGTAAGGGGTATTAACTCAATTTTTTCATTCGGAACCTAATAACGTAAAAAAGTACTATCACGAATTAAATGAAATTTGGTTAAAACGTGTATTAGGCGTTACTCTTTAAAATGGTATACAAAAAATTTCTATAAACTTTGAACATAACAAAAAAAATCGTAAAAATGTGACAAAATTGGTACTAAAATAAATTTTTTTTTTCAACACTTTTTCCATAGAAATTCTGAAATTTTTTTTTTTTTCAAATCCTTATAATTCGTAAACCCCTTATTAGATTAGAATGAAATTTGGGCAAATTGATAGATTGGAAACCGTTCTTTAAAATGACATGGTGCATTTGTCAGTGGGGGGTGGTGTAAGGGGTATTAACTCAATTTTTCATTCGGAACCTAATAACGTAAAAAGTACTATCACGAATTAAATGAAATTTGGTTAAAACGTGTATTAGGCGTTACTCTTTAAAATGGTATACAAAAAAATTTCTATAAACTTTGAACATAACAAAAAAAATCGTAAAAATGTGACAAAATTGGTACTAAAATAAAATTTTTTTTTCAACACTTTTTCCATAGAAATTCTGAAATTTTTTTTTTTCAAATCCTTATAATTCGTAAACCGCTTATTAGATTAGAATGAAATTTGGCAAATTGATAGATTGGAAACCGTTCTTTAAAATGACATGGTGCATTTGTCAGTGGGGGGTGGTGTAAGGGGTATTAAATCAATTTTTCATTCGGAACCTAATAACGTAAAAAGTACTACCACGAATTAAATGAAATTTGGTTTTTAAAACGTGTATTAGGCGTTACTCTTTAAAATGGTATACAAAAAATTTCTATAAACTTTGAACATAACAAAAAAAATCGTAAATTGTGACAAAATTGGTACTAAAATAAAATTTTTTTTCAACACTTTTTCCATAGAAATTCTGAAATTTTTTTTTTTTCAAATCCTTATAATTCGTAAACCGCTTATTAGATTAGAATGAAATTTGGCAAATTGATAGATTGGAAACCGTTCTTTAAAATGACATGGTGCATTTGTCAGTGGGGGGTGGTGTAAGGGGTATTAACTCAATTTTTCATTCGGAACCTAATAACGTAAAAAGTACTATCACGAATTAAATGAAATTTGGTTTAAAACGTGTATTAGGCGTTACTCTTTAAAATGGTATACAAAAAATTTCTATAAACTTTGAACATAACAAAAAAAATCGTAAAAATGTGACAAAATTGGTACTAAAATAAAATTTTTTTTCAACACTTTTTTCCATAGAAATTCTGAAATTTTTTTTTTTTCAAATCCTTATAATTCGTAAACCGCTTATTAGATTAGAATGAAATTTGGCAAATTGATAGATTGGAAACCGTTCTTTAAAATGACATGGTGCATTTGTCAGTGGGGGGTGGTGTAAGGGGTATTAACTCAATTTTTCATTCGGAACCTAATAACGTAAAAAGTACTTATCACGAATTAAATTGAAATTTGGTTTAAAACGTGTATTAGGCGTTACTCTTTAAAATGGTATACAAAAAAATTTCTATAAACTTTGAACATAACAAAAAAAAATCGTAAAAATGTGACAAAATTGGTACTAAAATAAAATTTTTTTTCAACACTTTTTCCATAGAAATTCTGAAATTTTTTTTTTTTCAAATCCTTATAATTCGTAAACCGCTTATTAGATTAGAATGAAAATTTGGCAAATTGATAGATTGGAAACCGTTCTTTAAAATGACATGGTGCATTTGTCAGTGGGGGGTGGTGTAAGGGGTATTAACTCAATTTTTCATTCGGAACCTAATAACGTAAAAAGTACTACCACGAATTAAATGAAATTTGGTTAAAAACGTGTATTAGGCGTTACTCTTTAAAATGGTATACAAAAAATTTCTATAAACTTTGAACATAACAAAAAAAATCGTAAAAATGTGACAAAATTGGTACTAAAATAAAATTTTTTTTCAACACTTTTTCCATAGAAATTCTGAAATTTTTTTTTTTCAAATCCTTATAATTCGTAAACCGCTTATTAGATTAGAATGAAATTTGGCAAATTGATAGATTGGAAACCGTTCTTTAAAATGACATGGTGCATTTGTCAGTGGGGGGTGGTGTAAGGGGTATTAACTCAATTTTTCATTCGGAACCTAATAACGTAAAAAGTACTATCACGAATTAAATGAATTAAATGAAATTTGGTTAAAACGTGTATTAGGCGTTACTCTTTAAAATGGTATACAAAAAATTTCTATAAACTTTGAACATAACAAAAAAAATCGTAAAAATGTGACAAAATTGGTACTAAAATAAAATTTTTTTTCAACACTTTTTCCATAGAAATTCTGAAATTTTTTTTTTTTTTCAAATCCTTATAATTCGTAAACCGCTTATTAGATTAGAATGAAATTTGGCAAATTGATAGATTGGAAACCGTTCTTTAAAATGACATGGTGCATTTGTCAGTGGGGGGTGGTGTAAGGGGTATTAACTCAATTTTTCATTCGGAACCTAATAACGTAAAAAGTACTACCACGAATTAAATGAAATTTGGTTAAAACGTGTATTAGGCGTTACTCTTTAAAATGGTATACAAAAAATTTCTATAAACTTTGAACATAACAAAAAAAATCGTAAAAATGTGACAAAATTGGTACTAAAATAAAATTTTTTTTCAACACTTTTTCCATAGAAATTCTGAAATTTTTTTTTTTTCAAATCCTTATAATTCGTAAACCGCTTATTAGATTAGAATGAAATTTGGCAAATTGATAGATTGGAAACCGTTCTTTAAAATGACATGGTGCATTTGTCAGTGGGGGGTGGTGTAAGGGGTATTAACTCAATTTTTCATTCGGAACCTAATAACGTAAAAAGTACTATCACGAATTAAATGAAATTTGGTTAAAAACGTGTATTAGGCGTTACTCTTTAAAATGGTATACAAAAAATTTCTATAAACTTTGAACATAACAAAAAAAATCGTAAAAATGTGACAAAATTGGTACTAAAATAAATTTTTTTTTCAACACTTTTTCCATAGAAATTCTGAAATTTTTTTTTTTTCAAATCCTTATAATTCGTAAACCGCTTATTAGATTAGAATGAAATTTGGCAAATTGATAGATTGGAAACCGTTCTTTAAAATGACATGGTGCATTTGTCAGTGGGGGGTGGTGTAAGGGGTATTAACTCAATTTTTCATTCGGAACCTAATAACGTAAAAAGTACTATCACGAATTAAATGAAATTTGGTTAAAACGTGTATTAGGCGTTACTCTTTAAAATGGTATACAAAAAATTTCTATAAACTTTGAACATAACAAAAAAAATCGTAAAAATGTGACAAAATTGGTACTAAAATAAAATTTTTTTTCAACACTTTTTCCATAGAAATTCTGAAATTTTTTTTTTTTCAAATCCTTATAATTCGTAAACCGCTTATTAGATTAGAATGAAATTTGGCAAATTGATAGATTGGAAACCGTTCTTTAAAATGACATGGTGCATTTGTCAGTGGGGGGTGGTGTAAGGGGTATTAACTCAATTTTTCATTCGGAACCTAATAACGTAAAAAGTACTATCACGAATTAAATGAAATTTGGTTAAAACGTGTATTAGGCGTTACTCTTTAAAATGGTATACAAAAAATTTCTATAAACTTTGAACATAACAAAAAAAATCGTAAAAATGTGACAAAATTGGTACTAAAATAAAATTTTTTTTCAACACTTTTTCCATAGAAATTCTGAAATTTTTTTTTTTTCAAATCCTTATAATTCGTAAACCGCTTATTAGATTAGAATGAAATTTGGCAAATTGATAGATTGGAAACCGTTCTTTAAAATGACATGGTGCATTTGTCAGTGGGGGGTGGTGTAAGGGGTATTAACTCAATTTTTCATTCGGAACCTAATAACGTAAAAAGTACTATCACGAATTAAATGAAATTTGGTTAAAACGTGTATTAGGCGTTACTCTTTAAAATGGTATACAAAAAATTTCTATAAACTTTGAACATAACAAAAAAAATCGTAAAAATGTGACAAAATTGGTACTAAAATAAAATTTTTTTTCAACACTTTTTCCATAGAAATTCTGAAATTTTTTTTTTTTTTCAAATCCTTATAATTCGTAAACCGCTTATTAGATTAGAATGAAATTTGGCAAATTGATAGATTGGAAACCGTTCTTTAAAATGACATGGTGCATTTGTCAGTGGGGGGTGGTGTAAGGGGTATTAACTCAATTTTTCATTCGGAACCTAATAACGTAAAAAGTACTATCACGAATTAAATGAAATTTGGTTAAAACGTGTATTAGGCGTTACTCTTTAAAATGGTATACAAAAAATTTCTATAAACTTTGAACATAGCAAAAAAAATCGTAAAAATGTGACAAAATTGGTACTAAAATAAAATTTTTTTTCAACACTTTTTCCATAGAAATTCTGAAATTTTTTTTTTTTTCAAATCCTTATAATTCGTAAACCGCTTATTAGATTAGAATGAAATTTGGCAAATTGATAGATTGGAAACCGTTCTTTAAAATGACATGGTGCATTTGTCAGTGGGGGGTGGTGTAAGGGGTATTAACTCAATTTTTCATTCGGAACCTAATAACGTAAAAAGTACTACCACGAATTAAATGAAATTTGGTTAAAACGTGTATTAGGCGTTACTCTTTAAAATGGTATACAAAAAATTTCTATAAACTTTGAACATAACAAAAAAAATCGTAAAAATGTGACAAAATTGGTACTAAAATAAAATTTTTTTTCAACACTTTTTCCATAGAAATTCTGAAATTTTTTTTTTTTCAAATCCTTATAATTCGTAAACCGCTTATTAGATTAGAATGAAATTTGGCAAATTGATAGATTGGAAACCGTTCTTTAAAATGACATGGTGCATTTGTCAGTGGGGGGTGGTGTAAGGGGTATTAACTCAATTTTTCATTCGGAACCTAATAACGTAAAAAGTACTATCACGAATTAAATGAAATTTGGTTAAAACGTGTATTAGGCGTTACTCTTTAAAATGGTATACAAAAAATTTCTATAAACTTTGAACATAACAAAAAAAATCGTAAAAATGTGACAAAATTGGTACTAAAATAAAATTTTTTTTCAACACTTTTTCCATAGAAATTCTGAAATTTTTTTTTTTTTCAAATCCTTATAATTCGTAAACCGCTTATTAGATTAGAATGAAATTTGGCAAATTGATAGATTGGAAACCGTTCTTTAAAATGACATGGTGCATTTGTCAGTGGGGGGTGGTGTAAGGGGTATTAACTCAATTTTTCATTCGGAACCTAATAACGTAAAAAGTACTACCACGAATTAAATGAAATTTGGTTAAAACGTGTATTAGGCGTTACTCTTTAAAATGGTATACAAAAAATTTCTATAAACTTTGAACATAACAAAAAAAAATCGTAAAAATGTGACAAAATTGGTACTAAAATAAAATTTTTTTTCAACACTTTTTCCATAGAAATTCTGAAATTTTTTTTTTTTCAAATCCTTATAATTCGTAAACCGCTTATTAGATTAGAATGAAATTTGGCAAATTGATAGATTGGAAACCGTTCTTTAAAATGACATGGTGCATTTGTCAGTGGGGGGTGGTGTAAGGGGTATTAACTCAATTTTTCATTCGGAACCTAATAACGTAAAAAGTACTATCACGAATTAAATGAAATTTGGTTAAAACGTGTATTAGGCGTTACTCTTTAAAATGGTATACAAAAAATTTCTATAAACTTTGAACATAACAAAAAAAATCGTAAAAATGTGACAAAATTGGTACTAAAATAAAATTTTTTTTCAACACTTTTTCCATAGAAATTCTGAAATTTTTTTTTTTTCAAATCCTTATAATTCGTAAACCGCTTATTAGATTAGAATGAAATTTGGCAAATTGATAGATTGGAAACCGTTCTTTAAAATGACATGGTGCATTTGTCAGTGGGGGGTGGTGTAAGGGGTATTAACTCAATTTTTCATTCGGAACCTAATAACGTAAAAAGTACTACCACGAATTAAATGAAATTTGGTTAAAACGTGTATTAGGCGTTACTCTTTAAAATGGTATACAAAAAATTTCTATAAACTTTGAACATAACAAAAAAAATCGTAAAAATGTGACAAAATTGGTACTAAAATAAAATTTTTTTTCAACACTTTTTCCATAGAAATTCTGAAATTTTTTTTTTTCAAATCCTTATAATTCGTAAACCGCTTATTAGATTAGAATGAAATTTGGCAAATTGATAGATTGGAAACCGTTCTTTAAAATGACATGGTGCATTTGTCAGTGGGGGGTGGTGTAAGGGGTATTAACTCAATTTTTCATTCGGAACCTAATAACGTAAAAAGTACTATCACGAATTAAATGAAATTTGGTTAAAACGTGTATTAGGCGTTACTCTTTAAAATGGTATACAAAAAATTTCTATAAACTTTGAACATAACAAAAAAAATCGTAAAAATGTGACAAAATTGGTACTAAAATAAATTTTTTTTTCAACACTTTTTCCATAGAAATTCTGAAATTTTTTTTTTTCAAATCCTTATAATTCGTAAACCGCTTATTAGATTAGAATGAAATTTGGCAAATTGATAGATTGGAAACCGTTCTTTAAAATGACATGGTGCATTTGTCAGTGGGGGGTGGTGTAAGGGGTATTAACTCAATTTTTCATTCGGAACCTAATAACGTAAAAAGTACTACCACGAATTAAATGAAATTTGGTTAAAACGTGTGTAGGCGTTACTCTTTAAAATGGTATACAAAAAATTTCTATAAACTTTGAACATAACAAAAAAAATCGTAAAAATGTGACAAAATTGGTACTAAAATAAAATTTTTTTTCAACACTTTTTCCATAGAAATTCTGAAATTTTTTTTTTTTCAAATCCTTATAATTCGTAAACCGCTTATTAGATTAGAATGAAATTTGGCAAATTGATAGATTGGAAACCGTTCTTTAAAATGACATGGTGCATTTGTCAGTGGGGGGTGGTGTAAGGGGTATTAACTCAATTTTTCATTCGGAACCTAATAACGTAAAAAGTACTATCACGAATTAAATGAAATTTGGTTAAAACGTGTATTAGGCGTTACTCTTTAAAATGGTATACAAAAAATTTCTATAAACTTTGAACATAACAAAAAAAATCGTAAAAATGTGACAAAATTGGTACTAAAATAAATTTTTTTTTCAACACTTTTTCCATAGAAATTCTGAAATTTTTTTTTTTTCAAATCCTTATAATTCGTAAACCGCTTATTAGATTAGAATGAAATTTGGCAAATTGATAGATTGGAAACCGTTCTTTAAAATGACATGGTGCATTTGTCAGTGGGGGGTGGTGTAAGGGGTATTAACTAAAATAAATTTTTTTTTCAACACTTTTTCCATAGAAATTCTGAAATTTTTTTTTTTCAAATCCTTATAATTCGTAAACCGCTTATTAGATTAGAATGAAATTTGGCAAATTGATAGATTGGAAACCGTTCTTTAAAATGACATGGTGCATTTGTCAGTGGGGGGGTGGTGTAAGGGGTATTAACTCAATTTTTCATTCGGAACCTAATAACGTAAAAAGTACTATCACGAATTAAATGAAATTTGGTTAAAACGTGTATTAGGCGTTACTCTTTAAAATGGTATACAAAAAATTTCTATTAACTTTGAACATAACAAAAAAAATCGTAAAAATGTGACAAAATTGGTACTAAAATAAATTTTTTTTTCAACACTTTTTCCATAGAAATTCTGAAATTTTTTTTTTTTCAAATCCTTATAATTCGTAAACCGCTTATTAGATTAGAATGAAATTTGGCAAATTGATAGATTGGAAACCGTTCTTTAAAATGACATGGTGCATTTGTCAGTGGGGGGTGGTGTAAGGGGTATTAACTCAATTTTTCATTCGGAACCTAATAACGTAAAAAGTACTATCACGAATTAAATGAAATTTGGTTAAAACGTGTATTAGGCGTTACTCTTTAAAATGGTATACAAAAAATTTCTATAAACTTTGAACATAACAAAAAAAATCGTAAAAATGTGACAAAATTGGTACTAAAATAAAATTTTTTTTCAACACTTTTTCCATAGAAATTCTGAAATTTTTTTTTTTCAAATCCTTATAATTCGTAAACCGCTTATTAGATTAGAATGAAATTTGGCAAATTGATAGATTGGAAACCGTTCTTTAAAATGACATGGTGCATTTGTCAGTGGGGGGTGGTGTAAGGGGTATTAACTCAATTTTTCATTCGGAACCTAATAACGTAAAAAGTACTATCACGAATTAAATGAAATTTGGTTAAAACGTGTATTAGGCGTTACTCTTAAAAATGGTATACAAAAAATTTCTATAAACTTTGAACATAACAAAAAAAATCGTAAAAATGTGACAAAATTGGTACTAAAATAAATTTTTTTTTCAACACTTTTTCCATAGAAATTCTGAAATTTTTTTTTTTTCAAATCCTTATAATTCGTAAACCGCTAGATTGGAAACCGTTCTTTAAAATGACATGGTGCATTTGTCAGTGGGGGGTGGTGTAAGGGGTATTAACTCAATTTTTCATTCGGAACCTAATAACGTAAAAAGTACTATCACGAATTAAATGAAATTTGGTTAAAACGTGTATTAGGCGTTACTCTTTAAAATGGTATACAAAAAATTTCTATAAACTTTGAACATAACAAAAAAAATCGTAAAAATGTGACAAAATTGGTACTAAAATAAATTTTTTTTTCAACACTTTTTCCATAGAAATTCTGAAATTTTTTTTTTTTCAAATCCTTATAATTCGTAAACCGCTTATTAGATTAGAATGAAATTTGGCAAATTGATAGATTGGAAACCGTTCTTTAAAATGACATGGTGCATTTGTCAGTGGGGGGTGGTGTAAGGGGTATTAACTCAATTTTTCATTCGGAACCTAATAACGTAAAAAGTACTATCACGAATTAAATGAAATTTGGTTAAAACGTGTATTAGGCGTTACTCTTTAAAATGGTATACAAAAAATTTCTATAAACTTTGAACATAACAAAAAAAATCGTAAATTGTGACAAAATTGGTACTAAAATAAATTTTTTTTTCAACACTTTTTCCATAGAAATTCTGAAATTTTTTTTTTTCAAATCCTTATAATTCGTAAACCGCTTATTAGATTAGAATGAAATTTGGCAAATTGATAGATTGGAAACCGTTCTTTAAAATGACATGGTGCATTTGTCAGTGGGGGGTGGTGTAAGGGGTATTAACTCAATTTTTCATTCGGAACCTAATAACGTAAAAAGTACTACCACGAATTAAATGAAATTTGGTTAAAACGTGTATTAGGCGTTACTCTTTAAAATGGTATACAAAAAATTTCTATAAACTTTGAACATAACAAAAAAAATCGTAAAAATGTGACAAAATTGGTACTAAAATAAAATTTTTTTTTCAACACTTTTTCCATAGAAATTCTGAAATTTTTTTTTTTTCAAATCCTTATAATTCGTAAACCGCTTATTAGATTAGAATGAAATTTGGCAAATTGATAGATTGGAAACCGTTCTTTAAAATGACATGGTGCATTTGTCAGTGGGGGGTGGTGTAAGGGGTATTAACTCAATTTTTCATTCGGAACCTAATAACGTAAAAAGTACTATCACGAATTAAATGAAATTTGGTTAAAACGTGTATTAGGCGTTACTCTTTAAAATGGTATACAAAAAATTTCTATAAACTTTGAACATAACAAAAAAAATCGTAAAAATGTGACAAAATTGGTACTAAAATAAATTTTTTTTTCAACACTTTTTCCATAGAAATTCTGAATTTTTTTTTTTTTCAAATCCTTATAATTCGTAAACCGCTTATTAGATTAGAATGAAATTTGGCAAATTGATAGATTGGAAACCGTTCTTTAAAATGACATGGTGCATTTGTCAGTGGGGGGTGGTGTAAGGGGTATTAACTCAATTTTTCATTCGGAACCTAATAACGTAAAAAGTACTATCACGAATTAAATGAAATTTGGTTAAAACGTGTATTAGGCGTTACTCTTTAAAATGGTATACAAAAAATTTCTATAAACTTTGAACATAACAAAAAAAATCGTAAATTGTGACAAAATT
Organism: Rhingia campestris; assembly: GCA_932526625.1. Taxonomy (NCBI): domain Eukaryota; kingdom Metazoa; phylum Arthropoda; class Insecta; order Diptera; family Syrphidae; genus Rhingia; species Rhingia campestris. The sequence continues at coordinate 141,929,521 of OW052183.1, forward strand.
GGTACTAAAATAAATTTTTTTTTCAACACTTTTTCCATAGAAATTCTGAAATTTTTTTTTTTCAAATCCTTATAATTCGTAAACCGCTTATTAGATTAGAATGAAATTTGGCAAATTGATAGATTGGAAACCGTTCTTTAAAATTACATGGTGCATTTGTCAGTGGGGGGTGGTGTAAGGGGTATTAACTCAATTTTTCATTCGGAACCTAATAACGTAAAAAGTACTACCACGAATTAAATGAAATTTGGTTAAAACGTGTATTAGGCGTTACTCTTTAAAATGGTATACAAAAAATTTCTATAAACTTTGAACATAACAAAAAAAATCGTAAAAATGTGACAAAATTGGTACTAAAATAAAATTTTTTTTCAACACTTTTTCCATAGAAATTCTGAAATTTTTTTTTTTTCAAATCCTTATAATTCGTAAACCGCTTATTAGATTAGAATGAAATTTGGCAAATTGATAGATTGGAAACCGTTCTTTAAAATGACATGGTGCATTTGTCAGTGGGGGGTGGTGTAAGGGGTATTAACTCAATTTTTCATTCGGAACCTAATAACGTAAAAAGTACTATCACGAATTAAATGAAATTTGGTTAAAACGTGTATTAGGCGTTACTCTTTAAAATGGTATACAAAAAATTTCTATAAACTTTGAACATAACAAAAAAAATCGTAAAAATGTGACAAAATTGGTACTAAAATAAATTTTTTTTTCAACACTTTTTCCATAGAAATTCTGAATTTTTTTTTTTTTCAAATCCTTATAATTCGTAAACCGCTTATTAGATTAGAATGAAATTTGGCAAATTGATAGATTGGAAACCGTTCTTTAAAATGACATGGTGCATTTGTCAGTGGGGGGTGGTGTAAGGGGTATTAACTCAATTTTTCATTCGGAACCTAATAACGTAAAAAGTACTATCACGAATTAAAAGAAATTTGGTTAAAACGTGTATTAGGCGTTACTCTTTAAAATGGTATACAAAAAATTTCTATAAACTTTGAACATAACAAAAAAAATCGTAAAAATGTGACAAAATTGGTACTAAAATAAATTTTTTTTTCAACACTTTTTCCATAGAAATTCTGAAATTTTTTTTTTTTCAAATCCTTATAATTCGTAAACCGCTTATTAGATTAGAATGAAATTTGGCAAATTGATAGATTGGAAACCGTTCTTTAAAATGACATGGTGCATTTGTCAGTGGGGGGTGGTGTAAGGGGTATTAACTCAATTTTTCATTCGGAACCTAATAACGTAAAAAGTACTATCACGAATTAAATGAAATTTGGTTAAAACGTGTATTAGGCGTTACTCTTTAAAATGGTATACAAAAAATTTCTATAAACTTTGAACATAACAAAAAAAATCGTAAATTGTGACAAAATTGGTACTAAAATAAATTTTTTTTTTAACACTTTTTCCATAGAAATTCTGAAATTTTTTTTTTTCAAATCCTTATAATTCGTAAACCGCTTATTAGATTAGAATGAAATTTGGCAAATTGATAGATTGGAAACCGTTCTTTAAAATGACATGGTGCATTTGTCAGTGGGGGGTGGTGTAAGGGGTATTAACTCAATTTTTCATTCGGAACCTAATAACGTAAAAAGTACTACCACGAATTAAATGAAATTTGGTTAAAACGTGTATTAGGCGTTACTCTTTAAAATGGTATACAAAAAATTTCTATAAACTTTGAACATAACAAAAAAAATCGTAAAAATGTGACAAAATTGGTACTAAAATAAAATTTTTTTTCAACACTTTTTCCATAGAAATTCTGAAATTTTTTTTTTCAAATCCTTATAATTCGTAAACCGCTTATTAGATTAGAATGAAATTTGGCAAATTGATAGATTGGAAACCGTTCTTTAAAATGACATGGTGCATTTGTCAGTGGGGGGTGGTGTAAGGGGTATTAACTCAATTTTTCATTCGGAACCTAATAACGTAAAAAGTACTATCACGAATTAAATGAAATTTGGTTAAAACGTGTATTAGGCGTTACTCTTTAAAATGGTATACAAAAAATTTCTATAAACTTTGAACATAACAAAAAAAATCGTAAAAATGTGACAAAATTGGTACTAAAATAAATTTTTTTTTCAACACTTTTTCCATAGAAATTCTGAATTTTTTTTTTTTCAAATCCTTATAATTCGTAAACCGCTTATTAGATTAGAATGAAATTTGGCAAATTGATAGATTGGAAACCGTTCTTTAAAATGACATGGTGCATTTGTCAGTGGGGGGTGGTGTAAGGGGTATTAACTCAATTTTTCATTCGGAACCTAATAACGTAAAAAGTACTATCACGAATTAAATGAAATTTGGTTAAAACGTGTATTAGGCGTTACTCTTTAAAATGGTATACAAAAAATTTCTATAAACTTTGAACATAACAAAAAAAATCGTAAAAATGTGACAAAATTGGTACTAAAATAAATTTTTTTTCAACACTTTTTCCATAGAAATTCTGAAATTTTTTTTTTTTTCAAATCCTTATAATTCGTAAACCGCTTATTAGATTAGAATGAAATTTGGCAAATTGATAGATTGGAAACCGTTCTTTAAAATGACATGGTGCATTTGTCAGTGGGGGGTGGTGTAAGGGGTATTAACTCAATTTTTCATTCGGAACCTAATAACGTAAAAAGTACTATCACGAATTAAATGAAATTTGGTTAAAACGTGTATTAGGCGTTACTCTTTAAAATGGTATACAAAAAACTTCTATAAACTTTGAACATAACAAAAAAAATCGTAAATTGTGACAAAATTGGTACTAAAATAAATTTTTTTTTCAACACTTTTTCCATAGAAATTCTGAAATTTTTTTTTTTCAAATCCTTATAATTCGTAAACCGCTTATTAGATTAGAATGAAATTTGGCAAATTGATAGATTGGAAACCGTTCTTTAAAATGACATGGTGCATTTGTCAGTGGGGGGTGGTGTAAGGGGTATTAACTCAATTTTTCATTCGGAACCTAATAACGTAAAAAGTACTACCACGAATTAAATGAAATTTGGTTAAAACGTGTATTAGGCGTTACTCTTTAAAATGGTATACAAAAAATTTCTATAAACTTTGAACATAACAAAAAAAATCGTAAAAATGTGACAAAATTGGTACTAAAATAAAATTTTTTTTCAACACTTTTTCCATAGAAATTCTGAAATTTTTTTTTTTTCAAATCCTTATAATTCGTAAACCGCTTATTAGATTAGAATGAAATTTGGCAAATTGATAGATTGGAAACCGTTCTTTAAAATGACATGGTGCATTTGTCAGTGGGGGGTGGTGTAAGGGGTATTAACTCAATTTTTCATTCGGAACCTAATAACGTAAAAAGTACTATCACGAATTAAATGAAATTTGGTTAAAACGTGTATTAGGCGTTACTCTTTAAAATGGTATACAAAAAATTTCTATAAACTTTGAACATAACAAAAAAAATCGTAAAAATGTGACAAAATTGGTACTAAAATAAATTTTTTTTTCAACACTTTTTCCATAGAAATTCTGAATTTTTTTTTTTCAAATCCTTATAATTCGTAAACCGCTTATTAGATTAGAATGAAATTTGGCAAATTGATAGATTGGAAACCGTTCTTTAAAATGACATGGTGCATTTGTCAGTGGGGGGTGGTGTAAGGGGTATTAACTCAATTTTTCATTCGGAACCTAATAACGTAAAAAGTACTATCACGAATTAAATGAAATTTGGTTAAAACGTGTATTAGGCGTTACTCTTTAAAATGGTATACAAAAAATTTCTATAAACTTTGAACATAACAAAAAAAATCGTAAAAATGTGACAAAATTGGTACTAAAATAAATTTTTTTTTCAACACTTTTTCCATAGAAATTCTGAAATTTTTTTTTTTCAAATCCTTATAATTCGTAAACCGCTTATTAGATTAGAATGAAATTTGGCAAATTGATAGATTGGAAACCGTTCTTTAAAATGACATGGTGCATTTGTCAGTGGGGGGTGGTGTAAGGGGTATTAACTCAATTTTTCATTCGGAACCTAATAACGTAAAAAGTACTACCACGAATTAAATGAAATTTGGTTAAAACGTGTATTAGGCGTTACTCTTTAAAATGGTATACAAAAAATTTCTATAAACTTTGAACATAACAAAAAAAATCGTAAAAATGTGACAAAATTGGTACTAAAATAAAATTTTTTTTCAACACTTTTTCCATAGAAATTCTGAAATTTTTTTTTTTTCAAATCCTTATAATTCGTAAACCGCTTATTAGATTAGAATGAAATTTGGCAAATTGATAGATTGGAAACCGTTCTTTAAAATGACATGGTGCATTTGTCAGTGGGGGGTGGTGTAAGGGGTATTAACTCAATTTTTCATTCGGAACCTAATAACGTAAAAAGTACTATCACGAATTAAATGAAATTTGGTTAAAACGTGTATTAGGCGTTACTCTTTAAAATGGTATACAAAAAATTTCTATAAACTTTGAACATAACAAAAAAAATCGTAAAAATGTGACAAAATTGGTACTAAAATAAATTTTTTTTTCAACACTTTTTCCATAGAAATTCTGAATTTTTTTTTTTTTCAAATCCTTATAATTCGTAAACCGCTTATTAGATTAGAATGAAATTTGGCAAATTGATAGATTGGAAACCGTTCTTTAAAATGACATGGTGCATTTGTCAGTGGGGGGTGGTGTAAGGGGTATTAACTCAATTTTTCATTCGGAACCTAATAACGTAAAAAGTACTATCACGAATTAAATGAAATTTGGTTAAAACGTGTATTAGGCGTTACTCTTTAAAATGGTATACAAAAAATTTCTATAAACTTTGAACATAACAAAAAAAATCGTAAAAATGTGACAAAATTGGTACTAAAATAAATTTTTTTTTCAACACTTTTTCCATAGAAATTCTGAAATTTTTTTTTTCAAATCCTTATAATTCGTAAACCGCTTATTAGATTAGAATGAAATTTGGCAAATTGATAGATTGGAAACCGTTCTTTAAAATGACATGGTGCATTTGTCAGTGGGGGGTGGTGTAAGGGGTATTAACTCAATTTTTCATTCGGAACCTAATAACGTAAAAAGTACTATCACGAATTAAATGAAATTTGGTTAAAACGTGTATTAGGCGTTACTCTTTAAAATGGTATACAAAAAATTTCTATTAACTTTGAACATAACAAAAAAAATCGTAAAAATGTGACAAAATTGGTACTAAAATAAAATTTTTTTTCAACACTTTTTCCATAGAAATTCTGAAATTTTTTTTTTTCAAATCCTTATAATTCGTAAACCGCTTATTAGATTAGAATGAAATTTGGCAAATTGATAGATTGGAAACCGTTCTTTAAAATGACATGGTGCATTTGTCAGTGGGGGGTGGTGTAAGGGGTATTAACTCAATTTTTCATTCGGAACCTAATAACGTAAAAAGTACTATCACGAATTAAATGAAATTTGGTTAAAACGTGTATTAGGCGTTACTCTTTAAAATGGTATACAAAAAATTTCTATAAACTTTGAACATAACAAAAAAAATCGTAAAAATGTGACAAAATTGGTACTAAAATAAAATTTTTTTTCAACACTTTTTCCATAGAAATTCTGAAATTTTTTTTTTTTCAAATCCTTATAATTCGTAAACCGCTTATTAGATTAGAATGAAATTTGGCAAATTGATAGATTGGAAACCGTTCTTTAAAATGACATGGTGCATTTGTCAGTGGGGGGTGGTGTAAGGGGTATTAACTCAATTTTTCATTCGGAACCTAATAACGTAAAAAGTACTATCACGAATTAAATGAAATTTGGTTAAAACGTGTATTAGGCGTTACTCTTTAAAATGGTATACAAAAAATTTCTATAAACTTTGAACATAACAAAAAAAATCGTAAAAATGTGACAAAATTGGTACTAAAATAAATTTTTTTTTCAACACTTTTTCCATAGAAATTCTGAATTTTTTTTTTTTTCAAATCCTTATAATTCGTAAACCGCTTATTAGATTAGAATGAAATTTGGCAAATTGATAGATTGGAAACCGTTCTTTAAAATGACATGATGCATTTGTCAGTGGGGGGTGGTGTAAGGGGTATTAACTCAATTTTTCATTCGGAACCTAATAACGTAAAAAGTACTATCACGAATTAAATGAAATTTGGTTAAAACGTGTATTAGGCGTTACTCTTTAAAATGGTATACAAAAAATTTCTATAAACTTTGAACATAACAAAAAAAATCGTAAAAATGTGACAAAATTGGTACTAAAATAAATTTTTTTTTCAACACTTTTTCCATAGAAATTCTGAAATTTTTTTTTTTCAAATCCTTATAATTCGTAAACCGCTTATTAGATTAGAATGAAATTTGGCAAATTGATAGATTGGAAACCGTTCTTTAAAATGACATGGTGCATTTGTCAGTGGGGGGTGGTGTAAGGGGTATTAACTCAATTTTTCATTCGGAACCTAATAACGTAAAAAGTACTATCACGAATTAAATGAAATTTGGTTAAAACGTGTATTAGGCGTTACTCTTTAAAATGGTATACAAAAAATTTCTATAAACTTTGAACATAACAAAAAAAAATCGTAAATTGTGACAAAATTGGTACTAAAATAAATTTTTTTTTTCAACACTTTTTCCATAGAAATTCTGAAATTTTTTTTTTCAAATCCTTATAATTCGTAAACCGCTTATTAGATTAGAATGAAATTTGGCAAATTGATAGATTGGAAACCGTTCTTTAAAATGACATGGTGCATTTGTCAGTGGGGGGTGGTGTAAGGGGTATTAACTCAATTTTTCATTCGGAACCTAATAACGTAAAAAGTACTACCACGAATTAAATGAAATTTGGTTAAAACGTGTATTAGGCGTTACTCTTTAAAATGGTATACAAAAAATTTCTATAAACTTTGAACATAACAAAAAAAAATCGTAAAAATGTGACAAAATTGGTACTAAAATAAAATTTTTTTTCAACACTTTTTCCATAGAAATTCTGAAATTTTTTTTTTTTCAAATCCTTATAATTCGTAAACCGCTTATTAGATTAGAATGAAATTTGGCAAATTGATAGATTGGAAACCGTTCTTTAAAATGACATGGTGCATTTGTCAGTGGGGGGTGGTGTAAGGGGTATTAACTCAATTTTTCATTCGGAACCTAATAACGTAAAAAGTACTATCACGAATTAAATGAAATTTGGTTAAAACGTGTATTAGGCGTTACTCTTTAAAATGGTATACAAAAAATTTCTATAAACTTTGAACATAACAAAAAAAATCGTAAAAATGTGACAAAATTGGTACTAAAATAAATTTTTTTTTCAACACTTTTTCCATAGAAATTCTGAATTTTTTTTTTTTTCAAATCCTTATAATTCGTAAACCGCTTATTAGATTAGAATGAAATTTGGCAAATTGATAGATTGGAAACCGTTCTTTAAAATGACATGGTGCATTTGTCAGTGGGGGGTGGTGTAAGGGGTATTAACTCAATTTTTCATTCGGAACCTAATAACGTAAAAAGTACTATCACGAATTAAATGAAATTTGGTTAAAACGTGTATTAGGCGTTACTCTTTAAAATGGTATACAAAAAATTTCTATAAACTTTGAACATAACAAAAAAAATCGTAAAAATGTGACAAAATTGGTACTAAAATAAATTTTTTTTTCAACACTTTTTCCATAGAAATTCTGAAATTTTTTTTTTTCAAATCCTTATAATTCGTAAACCGCTTATTAGATTAGAATGAAATTTGGCAAATTGATAGATTGGAAACCGTTCTTTAAAATGACATGGTGCATTTGTCAGTGGGGGGTGGTGTAAGGGGTATTAACTCAATTTTTCATTCGGAACCTAATAACGTAAAAAGTACTATCACGAATTAAATGAAATTTGGTTAAAACGTGTATTAGGCGTTACTCTTTAAAATGGTATACAAAAAATTTCTATAAACTTTGAACATAACAAAAAAAAATCGTAAAAATGTGACAAAATTGGTACTAAAATAAAATTTTTTTTCAACACTTTTTCCATAGAAATTCTGAAATTTTTTTTTTCAAATCCTTATAATTCGTAAACCGCTTATTAGATTAGAATGAAATTTGGCAAATTGATAGATTGGAAACCGTTCTTTAAAATGACATGGTGCATTTGTCAGTGGGGGGTGGTGTAAGGGGTATTAACTCAATTTTTCATTCGGAACCTAATAACGTAAAAAGTACTATCACGAATTAAATGAAATTTGGTTAAAACGTGTATTAGGCGTTACTCTTTAAAATGGTATACAAAAAATTTCTATAAACTTTGAACATAACAAAAAAAATCGTAAAAATGTGACAAAATTGGTACTAAAATAAAATTTTTTTTCAACACTTTTTCCATAGAAATTCTGAAATTTTTTTTTTTTCAAATCCTTATAAATCGTAAACCGCTTATTAGATTAGAATGAAATTTGGCAAATTGATAGATTGGAAACCGTTCTTTAAAATGATATGGTGCATTTGTCAGTGGGGGTGGTGTAAGGGGTATTAACTCAATTTTTCATTCGGAACCTAATAACGTAAAAAGTACTATCACGAATTAAATGAAATTTGGTTAAAACGTGTATTAGGCGTTACTCTTTAAAATGGTATACAAAAAATTTCTATAAACTTTGAACATAACAAAAAAAATCGTAAAAAATGTGACAAAATTGGTACTAAAATAAAATTTTTTTTCAACACTTTTTCCATAGAAATTCTGAAATTTTTTTTTTTCAAATCCTTATAATTCGTAAACCCCTTTTTAGATTAGAATGAAATTTGGCAAATTGATAGATTGGAAACCGTTCTTTAAAATGACATGGTGCATTTGTCAGTGGGGGGGGTGGTGTAAGGGGTATTAACTCAATTTTTCATTCGGAACCTAATAACGTAAAAGTACTACCACGAATTAAATGAAATTTGGTTAAAACGTGTATTAGGCGTTACTCTTTAAAATGGTATACAAAAAATTTCTATAAACTTTGAACATAACAAAAAAAATCGTAAAAATGTGACAAAATTGGTACTAAAATAAAATTTTTTTCAACACTTTTTCCATAGAAATTCTGAAATTTTTTTTTTTCAAATCCTTATAATTCGTAAACCGCTTATTAGATTAGAATGAAATTTGGCAAATTGATAGATTGGAAACCGTTCTTTAAAATGACATGGTGCATTTGTCAGTGGGGGGTGGTGTAAGGGGGTATTAACTCAATTTTTCATTCGGAACCTAATAACGTAAAAAGTACTATCACGAATTAAATGAAATTTGGTTAAAACGTGTATTAGGCGTTACTCTTTAAAATGGTATACAAAAAATTTCTATAAACTTTGAACATAACAAAAAAAATCGTAAAAATGTGACAAAATTGGTACTAAAATAAATTTTTTTTTCAACACTTTTTCCATAGAAATTCTGAAATTTTTTTTTTTTCAAATCCTTATAATTCGTAAACCGCTTATTAGATTAGAATGAAATTTGGCAAATTGATAGATTGGAAACCGTTCTTTAAAATGACATGGTGCATTTGTCAGTGGGGGGTGGTGTAAGGGGTATTAACTCAATTTTTCATTCGGAACCTAATAACGTAAAAAAGTACTATCACGAATTAAATGAAAATTTGGTTAAAACGTGTATTAGGCGTTACTCTTTAAAATGGTATACAAAAAATTTCTATAAACTTTGAACATAACAAAAAAAATCGTAAAAATGTGACAAAATTGGTACTAAAATAAAATTTTTTTTCAACACTTTTTCCATAGAAATTCTGAAATTTTTTTTTTTCAAATCCTTATAATTCGTAAACCGCTTATTAGATTAGAATGAAATTTGGCAAATTGATAGATTGGAAACCGTTCTTTAAAATGACATGGTGCATTTGTCAGTGGGGGGTGGTGTAAGGGGTATTAACTCAATTTTTCATTCGGAACCTAATAACGTAAAAAGTACTATCACGAATTAAATGAAATTTGGTTAAAACGTGTATTAGCCGTTACTCTTTAAAATGGTATACAAAAAAATTTCTATAAACTTTGAACATAACAAAAAAAATCGTAAAAATGTGACAAAATTGGTACTAAATAAATTTTTTTTTCAACACTTTTTCCATAGAAATTCTGAAATTTTTTTTTTTTCAAATCCTTATAATTCGTAAACCGCTTATTAGATTAGAATGAAATTTGGCAAATTGATAGATTGGAAACCGTTCTTTAAAATGACATGGTGCATTTGTCAGTGGGGGGTGGTGTAAGGGGTATTAACTCAATTTTTCATTCGGAACCTAATAACGTAAAAAGTACTATCACGAATTAAATGAAATTTGGTTAAAACGTGTATTAGGCGTTACTCTTTAAAATGGTATACAAAAAATTTCTATAAACTTTGAACATAACAAAAAAAAATCGTAAAAATGTGACAAAATTGGTACTAAAATAAAATTTTTTTTCAACACTTTTTTCCATAGAAATTCTGAAATTTTTTTTTTTCAAATCCTTATAATTCGTAAACCGCTTATTAGATTAGAATGAAATTTGCAAATTGATAGATTGGAAACCGTTCTTTAAAATGACATGGTGCATTTGTCAGTGGGGGGTGGTGTAAGGGGTATTAACTCAATTTTTCATTCGGAACCTAATAACGTAAAAAGTACTATCACGAATTAAATGAAATTTGGTTAAAACGTGTATTAGGCGTTACTCTTTAAAATGGTATACAAAAAATTTCTATAAACTTTGAACATAACAAAAAAAAATCGTAAAAATGTGACAAAATTGGTACTAAAATAAATTTTTTTTTCAACACTTTTTCCATAGAAATTCTGAAATTTTTTTTTTTCAAATCCTTATAATTCGTAAACCGCTTATTAGATTAGAATGAAATTTGGCAAATTGATAGATTGGAAACCGTTCTTTAAAATGACATGGTGCATTTGTCAGTGGGGGGTGGTGTAAGGGGTATTAACTCAATTTTTCATTCGGAACCTAATAACGTAAAAAAGTACTATCACGAATTAAATGAAATTTGGTTAAAACGTGTATTAGGCGTTACTCTTTAAAATGGTATACAAAAAATTTCTATAAACTTTGAACATAACAAAAAAAATCGTAAAAATGTGACAAAATTGGTACTAAAATAAAATTTTTTTTCAATACTTTTTTTTCCATAGAAATTCTGAAATTTTTTTTTTTCAAATCCTTATAATTCGTAAACCGCTTATTAGATTAGAATGAAATTTGGCAATTGATAGATTGGAAACCGTTCTTTAAAATGACATGGTGCATTTGTCAGTGGGGGGTGGTGTAAGGGGTATTAACTCAATTTTTCATTCGGAACCTAATAACGTAAAAAGTACTATCACGAATTAAATGAAATTTGGTTAAAACGTGTATTAGGCGTTACTCTTTAAAATGGTATACAAAAAATTTCTATAAACTTTGAACATAACAAAAAAAATCGTAAAAATGTGACAAAATTGGTACTAAAATAAAATTTTTTTTCAACACTTTTTCCATAGAAATTCTGAAATTTTTTTTTTTTCAAATCCTTATAATTCGTAAACCGCTTATTAGATTAGAATGAAATTTGGCAAATTGATAGATTGGAAACCGTTCTTTAAAATGACATGGTGCATTTCTCAGTGGGGGGTGGTGTAAGGGGTATTAACTCAATTTTTCATTCGGAACCTAATAACGTAAAAAGTACTATCACGAATTAAATGAAATTTGGTTAAAACGTGTATTAGGCGTTACTCTTTAAAATGGTATACAAAAAATTTCTATAAACTTTGAACATAACAAAAAAAATCGTAAAAATGTGACAAAATTGGTACTAAAATAAATTTTTTTTTCAACACTTTTTCCATAGAAATTCTGAAATTTTTTTTTTTTCAAATCCTTATAATTCGTAAACCGCTTATTAGATTAGAATGAAATTTGGCAAATTGATAGATTGGAAACCGTTCTTTAAAATGACATGGTGCATTTGTCGGTGGGGGGTGGTGTAAGGGGTATTAACTCAATTTTTCATTCGGAACCTAATAACGTAAAAAGTACTATCACGAATTAAATGAAATTTGGTTAAAACGTGTATTAGGCGTTACTCTTTAAAATGGTATACAAAAAATTTCTATAAACTTTGAACATAACAAAAAAAATCGTAATAATGTGACAAAATTGGTACTAAAATAAAATTTTTTTTCAACACTTTTTCCATAGAAATTCTGAATTTTTTTTTTTTCAAATCCTTATAATTCGTAAACCGCTTATTAGATTAGAATGAAATTTGGCAAATTGATAGATTGGAAACCGTTCTTTAAAATGACATGGTGCATTTGTCAGTGGGGTGGTGTAAGGGGTATTAACTCAATTTTTCATTCGGAACCTAATAACGTAAAAAGTACTATCACGAATTAAATGAAATTTGGTTAAAACGTGTATTAGGCGTTACTCTTTAAAATGGTATACAAAAAATTTCTATAAACTTTGAACATAACAAAAAAAATCGTAAAAATGTGACAAAATTGGTACTAAAATAAATTTTTTTTTCAACACTTTTTCCATAGAAATTCTGAAATTTTTTTTTTTCAAATCCTTATAATTCGTAAACCGCTTATTAGATTAGAATGAAATTTGGCAAATTGATAGATTGGAAACCGTTCTTTAAAATGACATGGTGCATTTGTCAGTGGGGGGTGGTGTAAGGGGTATTAACTCAATTTTTCATTCGGAACCTAATAACGTAAAAAGTACTATCACGAATTAAATGAAATTTGGTTAAAACGTGTATTAGGCGTTACTCTTTAAAATGGTATACAAAAAATTTCTATAACTTTGAACATAACAAAAAAAATCGTAAAAATGTGACAAAATTGGTACTAAAATAAAATTTTTTTTCAACACTTTTTCCATAGAAATTCTGAAATTTTTTTTTTTTTCAAATCCTTATAATTCGTAAACCGCTTATTAGATTAGAATGAAATTTGGCAAATTGATAGATTGGAAACCGTTCTTTAAAATGACATGGTGCATTTGTCAGTGGGGGGTGGTGTAAGGGGTATTAACTCAATTTTTCATTCTAATCTAATAACGTAAAAAGTACTATCACGAATTAAATGAAATTTGGTTAAAACGTGTATTAGGCGTTACTCTTTAAATGGTATACAAAAAATTTCTATAAACTTTGAACATAACAAAAAAAATCGTAAAAATGTGACAAAATTGGTACTAAAATAAAATTTTTTTTCAACACTTTTTCCATAGAAATTCTGAAATTTTTTTTTTCAAATCCTTATAATTCGTAAACCGCTTATTAGATTAGAATGAAATTTGGCAAATTGATAGATTGGAAACCGTTCTTTAAAATGACATGGTGCATTTGTCAGTGGGGGTGGTGTAAGGGGTATTAACTCAATTTTTCATTCGGAACCTAATAACGTAAAAAGTACTATCACGAATTAAATGAAATTTGGTTAAAACGTGTATTAGGCGTTACTCTTTAAAATGGTATACAAAAAATTTCTATAAACTTTGAACATAACAAAAAAAATCGTAAAAATGTGACAAAATTGGTACTAAAATAAAATTTTTTTTCAACACTTTTTCCATAGAAATTCTGAAATTTTTTTTTTTCAAATCCTTATAATTCGTAAACCGCTTATTAGATTAGAATGAAATTTGGCAAATTGATAGATTGGAAACCGTTCTTTAAAATGACATGGTGCATTTTTCAGTGGGGGGTGGTGTAAGGGGTATTAACTCAATTTTTCATTCGGAACCTAATAACGTAAAAAGTACTACCACGAATTAAATGAAATTTGGTTAAAACGTGTATTAGGCGTACTCTTTAAAATGGTATACAAAAAATTTCTATAAACTTTGAACATAACAAAAAAAATCGTAAAAATGTGACAAAATTGGTACTAAAATAAATTTTTTTTTCAACACTTTTTCCATAGAAATTCTGAAATTTTTTTTTTTCAAATCCTTATAATTCGTAAACCGCTTATTAGATTAGAATGAAATTTGGCAAATTGATAGATTGGAAACCGTTCTTTAAAATGACATGGTGCATTTGTCAGTGGGGGGTGGTGTAAGGGGTATTAACTCAATTTTTCATTCGGAACCTAATAACGTAAAAAGTACTACCACGAATTAAATGAAATTTGGTTAAAACGTGTATTAGGCGTTACTCTTTAAAATGGTATACAAAAAATTTCTATAAACTTTGAACATAACAAAAAAAATCGTAAAAATGTGACAAAATTGGTACTAAAATAAAATTTTTTTTTCAACACTTTTTCCATAGAAATTCTGAATTTTTATACCCTATCCCATAGGGGGGTATATTAGTTTTGATACTTAGTTTGTAACATAGAGAAATAATTTTGCTACATATACCTCAAAGTATATGGATCGACTCAGAATCGCTAGCTGAGTCGAATTAGCCATGTCTGTCTGTCCGTCCGTCCGTCCGCCGTCCGTCCGTCCGTCCGTCCGTCTGTCTGTTCGTCAGCGGTTTTTTGGCCTTAAATTTTGAGCTAGGATAATGAAATTTGGTATATAGGATCCTCGTCCGTGCCACCAGAACAAGTGTAAAAATTTTTGAAATCCGCCCACTGCCACGCCCCCTTTTTAGGAAAACTTATTTTTTGGCCAAACCGTAAGGAATTTCAAAAAAGTGTCTGAGTAGCATATTTAGACAATCCTAATATCTAATTTCGTTCATACAAAGTTTTTTGCCACGCCCACTTTTTGGGGGCGTTTTTAGTAAAAAACGCTTTTTGTCCAAATTTTAAAACTTTCGAAAAAAATTTTGATGCAAATACTTCCGAAATGGTAATATAAACATTTTGTCCATAGATCATTTTCAACTACGCCCACATTTTGGGGACGTTTTCTTACAAAAACCATTTGTATACCCCATCCCATGGCATTAGCAATAGAAATACGTTGTTTTTTTGTCGAACCACACAAGATTTTGAGAAACTGTCTGAGCAATATATTGTGAGAATGTCATTTTCTGTATTTCATCGCCATAAGGCCTATATTTTGAGGATATTAATTTAAAGGATGGGATGGGATAGGGTATTCAACGATCCGCATAGCGGATTGTAGCCTCTCATATGTTTTTGCTTGTTTTTTTTTTCAAATCCTTATAATTCGTAAACCGCTTATTAGATTAGAATGAAATTTGGCAAATTGATAGATTGGAAACCGTTCTTTAAAATGACATGGTGCATTTGTCAGTGGGGGGTGGTGTAAGGGGTATTAACTCAATTTTTCATTCGGAACCTAATAACGTAAAAAGTACTACCACGAATTAAATGAAATTTGGTTTAAAACGTGTATTAGCGTTACTCTTTAAAATGGTATACAAAAAATTTCTATAAACTTTGAACATAACAAAAAAAATCGTAAAAATGTGACAAAATTGGTAGCTAAAATAAATGTTTTTTTTCAACACTTTTTTCCATAGAAATTCTGAAATTTTTTTTTTTTCAAATCCTTATAATTCGTAAACCGCTTATTAGATTAGAATGAAATTTGGCAAATTGATAGATTGGAAACCGTTCTTTAAAATGACATGGTGCATTTGTCAGTGGGGGGTGGTGTAAGGGGTATTAACTCAATTTTTCATTCGGAACCTAATAACGTAAAAAGTACTACCACGAATTAAATGAAATTTGGTTTAAAACGTGTATTAGGCGTTACTCTTTAAAATGGTATACAAAAAATTTCTATAAACTTTGAACATAACAAAAAAAATCGTAAAAATGTGACAAAATTGGTACTAAAATAAAATTTTTTTTCAACACTTTTTCCATAGAAATTCTGAAATTTTTTTTTTTTTCAAATCCTTATAATTCGTAAACCGCTTATTAGATTAGAATGAAATTTGGCAAATTGATAGATTGGAAACCGTTCTTTAAAATGACATGGTGCATTTGTCAGTGGGGGGTGGTGTAAGGGGTATTAACTCAATTTTTCATTCGGAACCTAATAACGTAAAAAGTACTATCACGAATTAAATGAAATTTGGTTAAAACGTGTATTAGGCGTTACTCTTTAAAATGGTATACAAAAAATTTCTATAAACTTTGAACATAACAAAAAAAATCGTAAAATGTGACAAAATTGGTACTAAAATAAATTTTTTTTTCAACACTTTTTCCATAGAAATTCTGAAATTTTTTTTTTTCAAATCCTTATAATCGTAAACCGCTTATTAGATTAGAATGAAATTTGGCAAATTGATAGATTGGAAACCGTTCTTTAAAATGACATGGTGCATTTGTCAGTGGGGGGTGTGTAAGGGGTATTAACTCAATTTTTCATTCGGAACCTAATAACGTAAAAAGTACTATCACGAATTAATGAAATTTGGTTAAAACGTGTATTAGGCGTTACTCTTTAAAATGGTATACAAAAAATTTCTATAAACTTTGAACATAACAAAAAAAAATCGTAAAAATGTGACAAAATTGGTACTAAAATAAATTTTTTTTTCAACACTTTTTCCATAGAAATTCTGAAATTTTTTTTTTTCAAATCCTTATAATTCGTAAACCGCTTATTAGATTAGAATGAAATTTGGCAAATTGATAGATTGGAAACCGTTCTTTAAAATGACATGGTGCATTTGTCAGTGGGGGGTGGTGTAAGGGTATTAACTCAATTTTTCATTCGGAACCTAATAACGTAAAAAGTACTATCACGAATTAAATGAAATTTGGTTAAAACGTGTATTAGGCGTTACTCTTTAAAATGGTATACAAAAAATTTCTATAAACTTTGAACATAACAAAAAAAATCGTAAAAATGTGACAAAATTGGTACTAAAATAAAATTTTTTTTCAACACTTTTTCCATAGAAATTCTGAAATTTTTTTTTTTCAAATCCTTATAATTCGTAAACCGCTTATTAGATTAGAATGAAATTTGGCAAATTGATAGATTGGAAACCGTTCTTTAAAATGACATGGTGCATTTGTCAGTGGGGGGTGGTGTAAGGGGTATTAACTCAATTTTTCATTCGGAACCTAATAACGTAAAAAGTACTATCACGAATTAAATGAAATTTGGTTAAAACGTGTATTAGGCGTTACTCTTTAAAATGGTATACAAAAAATTTCTATAAACTTTGAACATAACAAAAAAAATCGTTAAAAATGTGACAAAATTGGTACTAAAATAAAATTTTTTTTCAACACTTTTTCCATAGAAATTCTGAAATTTTTTTTTTTCAAATCCTTATAATTCGTAAACCGCTTATTAGATTAGAATGAAATTTGGCAAATTGATAGATTGGAAACCGTTCTTTAAAATGACATGGTGCATTTGTCAGGTGGGGGTGGTGTAAGGGGTATTAACTCAATTTTTTCATTCGGAACCTAATAACGTAAAAAGTACTATCACGAATTAAATGAAATTTGGTTAAAACGTGTATTAGGCGTTACTCTTTAAAATGGTATACAAAAAATTTCTATAAACTTTGAACATAACAAAAAAAATCGTAAAAATGTGACAGAATTGGTACTAAAATAAATTTTTTTTCAACACTTTTTCCATAGAAATTCTGAAATTTTTTTTTTTTTCAAATCCTTATAATTCGTAAACCGCTTATTAGATTAGAATGAAATTTGGCAAATTGATAGATTGGAAACCGTTCTTTAAAATGACATGGTGCACTTGTCAGTGGGGGGTGGTGTAAGGGGTATTAACTCAATTTTTCATTCGGAACCTAATAACGTAAAAAGTACTATCACGAATTAAATGAAATTTGGTTAAAACGTGTATTAGGCGTTACTCTTTTAAATGGTATACAAAAAATTTCTATAAACTTTGAACATAACAAAAAAAATCGTAAAAATGTGACAAAATTGGTACTAAAATAAATTTTTTTTTCAACACTTTTTCCATAGAAATTCTGAAATTTTTTTTTTTTTTCAAATCCTTATAATTCGTAACCGCTTATTAGATTAGAATGAAATTTGGCAAATTGATAGATTGGAAACCGTTCTTTAAAATGACATGGTGCATTTGTCAGTGGGGGGTGGTGTAAGGGTATTAACTCAATTTTTCATTCGGAACCTAATAACGTAAAAAGTACTATCACGAATTAAATGAAATTTGGTTAAAAAGTGTATTAGGCGTTACTCTTTAAAATGGTATACAAAAAATTTCTATAAACTTTGAACATAACAAAAAAAAATCGTAAAAATGTGACAAAATTGGTACTAAAATAAATTTTTTTTTCAACACTTTTTCCATAGAAATTCTGAAATTTTTTTTTTTTTCAAATCCTTATAATTCGTAAACCGCTATTAGATTAGAATGAAATTTGGGCAAATTGATAGATTGGAAACCGTTCTTTAAAATGACATGGTGCATTTGTCAGTGGGGGGTGGTGTGAGGGGTATTAACTCAATTTTTCATTCGGAACCTAATAACGTAAAAAGTACTATCACGAATTAAATGAAATTTGGTTAAAACGTGTATTAGGCGTTACTCTTTAAAATGGTATACAAAAAATTTCTATAAACTTTGAACATAACAAAAAAAATCGTAAAAATGTGACAAAATTGGTACTAAAATAAATTTTTTTTTCAACACTTTTTCCATAGAAATTCTGAAATTTTTTTTTTTTCAAATCCTTATAATTCGTAAACCGCTTATTAGATTAGAATGAAATTTGGCAAATTGATAGTTGGAAACCGTTCTTTAAAATGACATGGTGCATTTGTCAGTGGGGGGGTGGTAAGGGTATTAACTCAATTTTCATTCGGAACCTAATAACGTAAAAAAGTACTATCACGAATTAAATGAAATTTGGTTAAAACGTGTATTAGCGTTACTCTTTAAAATGGTATACAAAAAATTTCTATAAACTTTGAACATAACAAAAAAAATCGTAAAAATGTGACAAAATTGGTACTAAAATAAAATTTTTTTCAACACTTTTTCCATAGAAATTCTGAAATTTTTTTTTTTTCAAATCCTTATAATTCGTAAACCGCTTATTAGATTAGAATGAAATTTGGCAAATTGATAGATTGGAAACCGTTCTTTAAAATGACATGGTGCATTTGTCAGTGGGGGTGGTGTAAGGGGTATTAACTCAATTTTCATTCGGAACCTAATAACGTAAAAAGTACTATCACGAATTAAATGAAATTTGGTTAAACGTGTATTAGGCGTTACTCTTTAAAATGGTATACAAAAAACGCTTTTTGTCCAAATTTTAAAACTTTCGAAAAAAATTTTGATGCAAATACTTCCGAAATGGTAATATAAACATTTTGTCCATAGATCATTTTCACCTACGCCCACATTTTGGGGACGTTTTCTTACAAAAACCATTTGTATACCCCATCCCATGGCATAGGCAATAGAAATACGTTGTTTTTTGTCGAACCACACAAGATTTTGAGAAACTGTCTGAGCAATATATTGTGAGAATGTCATTTTCTGTATTTCATCGCCATAAGGCCTATATTTTGAGGATATTAATTTAAAGGATGGGATGGGATAGGGTATTCAACGATCCGCATAGCGGATTGTAGCCTCTCATATGTTTTTTTTTTCAAATCCTTATAATTCGTAAACCGCTTATTAGATTAGAATGAAATTTGGCAAATTGATAGATTGGAAACCGTTCTTTAAAATGACATGGTGCATTTGTCAGTGGGGGTGGTGTAAGGGGTATTAACTCAATTTTTCATTCGGAACCTAATAACGTAAAAAAGTACTACCACGAATTAAATGAAATTGGTTAAAACGTGTATTAGGCGTTACTCTTTAAAATGGTATACAAAAAATTTCTATAAACTTTGAACATAACAAAAAAAATCGTAAAAATGTGACAAAATTGGTACTAAAATAAATTTTTTTTTCAACACTTTTTCCATAGAAATTCTGAAATTTTTTTTTTTCAAATCCTTATAATTCGTAACCCGCTTATTAGATTAGAATGAAATTTGGCAAATTGATAGATTGGAAACCGTTCTTTAAAATGACATGGTGCATTTGTCAGTGGGGGGTGGTGTAAGGGGTATTAACTCAATTTTTCATTCGGAACCTAATAACGTAAAAAGTACTACCACGAATTAAATGAAATTTGGTTAAAACGTGTATTAGGCGTTACTCTTTAAAATGGTATACAAAAAATTTCTATAAACTTTGAACATAACAAAAAAAATCGTAAAAATGTGACAAAATTGGTACTAAAATAAAATTTTTTTTCAACACTTTTTCCATAGAAATTCTGAAATTTTTTTTTTTTTTCAAATCCTTATAATTCGTAAGCCGCTTATTAGATTAGAATGAAATTTGGCAAATTGATAGATTGGAAACCGTTCTTTAAAATGACATGGTGCATTTGTCAGTGGGGGGTGGTGTAAGGGGTATTAACTCAATTTTTCATTCGGAACCTAATAACGTAAAAAGTACTATCACGAATTAAATGAAATTTGGTTAAAACGTGTATTAGGCGTTACTCTTTAAAATGGTATACAAAAAATTTCTATAAACTTTGAACATAACAAAAAAAATCGTAAAAATGTGACAAAATTGGTACTAAAATAAATTTTTTTTTCAACACTTTTTCCATAGAAATTCTGAAATTTTTTTTTTTTTCAAATCCTTATAATTCGTAAACCGCTTATTAGATTAGAATGAAATTTGGCAAATTGATAGATTGGAAACCGTTCTTTAAAATGACATGGTGCATTTGTCAGTGGGGGGTGGTGTAAGGGGTATTAACTCAATTTTTCATTCGGAACCTAATAACGTAAAAAGTACTATCACGAATTAAATGAAATTTGGTTAAAACGTGTATTAGGCGTTACTCTTTAAAATGGTATACAAAAAATTTCTATAAACTTTGAACATAACAAAAAAAATCGTAAAAATGTGACAAAATTGGTACTAAAATAAATTTTTTTTTCAACACTTTTTCCATAGAAATTCTGAAATTTTTTTTTTTTCAAATCCTTATAATTCGTAAACCGCTTATTAGATTAGAATGAAATTTGGCAAATTGATAGATTGGAAACCGTTCTTTAAAATGACATGGTGCATTTGTCAGTGGGGGGTGGTGTAAGGGGTATTAACTCAATTTTTCATTCGGAACCTAATAACGTAAAAAGTACTATCACGAATTAAATGAAATTTGGTTAAAACGTGTATTAGGCGTTACTCTTTAAAATGGTATACAAAAAATTTCTATAAACTTTGAACATAACAAAAAAAATCGTAAAAATGTGACAAAATTGGTACTAAAATAAAATTTTTTTTCAACACTTTTTCCATAGAAATTCTGAAATTTTTTTTTTTTCAAATCCTTATAATTCGTAAACCGCTTATTAGATTAGAATGAAATTTGGCAAATTGATAGATTGGAAACCGTTCTTTAAAATGACATGGTGCATTTGTCAGTGGGGGGTGGTGTAAGGGGTATTAACTCAATTTTTCATTCGGAACCTAATAACGTAAAAAGTACTATCACGAATTAAATGAAATTTGGTTAAAACGTGTATTAGGCGTTACTCTTTAAAATGGTATACAAAAAATTTCTATAAACTTTGAACATAACAAAAAAAAATCGTAAAAATGTGACAAAATTGGTACTAAAATAAAATTTTTTTTCAACACTTTTTCCATAGAAATTCTGAAATTTTTTTTTTTCAAATCCTTATAATTCGTAAACCGCTTATTAGATTAGAATGAAATTTGGCAAATTGATAGATTGGAAACCGTTCTTTAAAATGACATGGTGCATTTGTCAGTGGGGGGTGGTGTAAGGGGTATTAACTCAATTTTTCATTCGGAACCTAATAACGTAAAAAGTACTATCACGAATTAAATGAAATTTGGTTAAAACGTGTATTAGGCGTTACTCTTTAAAATGGTATACAAAAAATTTCTATAAACTTTGAACATAACAAAAAAAATCGTAAAAATGTGACAAAATTGGTACTAAAATAAATTTTTTTTTCAACACTTTTTCCATAGAAATTCTGAAATTTTTTTTTTTCCAAATCCTTATAATTCGTAAACCGCTTATTAGATTAGAATGAAATTTGGCAAATTGATAGATTGGAAACCGTTCTTTAAAATGACATGGTGCACTTGTCAGTGGGGGGGTGGTGTAAGGGGTATTAACTCAATTTTTCATTCGGAACCTAATAACGTAAAAAGTACTATCACGAATTAAATGAAATTTGGTTAAAACGTGTATTAGGCGTTACTCTTTAAAATGGTATACAAAAAATTTCTATAAACTTTGAACATAACAAAAAAAATCGTAAAAATGTGACAAAATTGGTACTAAAATAAATTTTTTTTTCAACACTTTTTCCATAGAAATTCTGAAATTTTTTTTTTTTTCAAATCCTTATAATTCGTAAACCGCTTATTAGATTAGAATGAAATTTGGCAAATTGATAGATTGGAAACCGTTCTTTAAAATGACATGGTGCATTTGTCAGTGGGGGGTGGTGTAAGGGGTATTAACTCAATTTTTCATTCGGAACCTAATAACGTAAAAAGTACTATCACGAATTAAATGAAATTTGGTTAAAACGTGTATTAGGCGTTACTCTTTAAAATGGTATACAAAAAATTTCTATAAACTTTGAACATAACAAAAAAAATCGTAAAAATGTGACAAAATTGGTACTAAAATAAATTTTTTTTTCAACACTTTTTCCATAGAAATTCTGAAATTTTTTTTTTTTCAAATCCTTATAATTCCGTAAACCGCTTATTAGATTAGAATGAAATTTGGCAAATTGATAGATTGGAAACCGTTCTTTAAAATGACATGGTGCATTTGTCAGTGGGGGGTGGTGTGAGGGGTATTAACTCAATTTTTCATTCGGAACCTAATAACGTAAAAAGTACTATCACGAATTAAATGAAATTTGGTTAAAACGTGTATTAGGCGTTACTCTTTAAAATGGTATACAAAAAATTTCTATAAACTTTGAACATAACAAAAAAAATCGTAAAAATGTGACAAAATTGGTACTAAAATAAATTTTTTTTTCAACACTTTTTCCATAGAAATTCTGAAAATTTTTTTTTTTCAAATCCTTATAATTCGTAAACCGCTTATTAGATTAGAATGAAATTTGGCAAATTGATAGATTGGAAACCGTTCTTTAAAATGACATGGTGCATTTGTCAGTGGGGGATGGTGTAAGGGGTATTAACTCAATTTTTCATTCGGAACCTAATAACGTAAAAAGTACTATCACGAATTAAATGAAATTTGGTTAAAACGTGTATTAGGCGTTACTCTTTAAAATGGTATACAAAAAATTTCTATAAACTTTGAACATAACAAAAAAAAATCGTAAAAATGTGACAAAATTGGTACTAAAATAAAATTTTTCTTCAACACTTTTTCCATAGAAATTCTGAAAATTTTTTTTTTTCAAATCCTTATAATTCGTAAACCGCTTATTAGATTAGAATGAAATTTGGCAAATTGATAGATTGGAAACCGTTCTTTAAAATGACATGGTGCATTTGTCAGTGGGGGGTGGTGTAAGGGGTATTAACTCAATTTTTCATTCGGAACCTAATAACGTAAAAAGTACTATCACGAATTAAATGAAATTTGGTTAAAACGTGTATTAGGCGTTACTCTTTAAAATGGTATACAAAAAACGCTTTTTGTCCAAATTTTAAAACTTTCGAAAAAAATTTTGATGCAAATACTTCCGAAATGGTAATATAAACATTTTGTCCATAGATCATTTTCACCTACGCCCACATTTTGGGGACGTTTTCTTACAAAAACCATTTGTATACCCCATCCCATGGCATTAGCAATAGAAATACGTTGTTTTTTGTCGAACCACACAAGATTTTGAGAAACTGTCTGAGCAATATATTGTGAGAATGTCATTTTCTGTATTTCATCGCCATAAGGCCTATATTTTGAGGATATTAATTTAAAGGATGGGATGGGATAGGGTATTCAACGATCCGCATAGCGGATTGTAGCCTCTCATATGTTTTTGCTTGTTTTTTTTTTCAAATCCTTATAATTCGTAAACCGCTTATTAGATTAGAATGAAATTTGGCAAATTGATAGATTGGAAACCGTTCTTTAAAATGACATGGTGCATTTGTCAGTGGGGGGTGGTGTAAGGGGTATTAACTCAATTTTTCATTCGGAACCTAATAACGTAAAAAGTACTACCACGAATTAAATGAAATTTGGTTAAAACGTGTATTAGGCGTTACTCTTTAAAATGGTATACAAAAAATTTCTATAAACTTTGAACATAACAAAAAAAATCGTAAAAATGTGACAAAATTGGTACTAAAATAAAATTTTTTTTCAACACTTTTTCCATAGAAATTCTGAAATTTTTTTTTTTTTCAAATCCTTATAATTCGTAAACCGCTTATTAGATTAGAATGAAATTTGGCAAATTGATAGATTGGAAACCGTTCTTTAAAATGACATGGTGCATTTGTCAGTGGGGGGTGGTGTAAGGGGTATTAACTCAATTTTTCATTCGGAACCTAATAACGTAAAAAGTACTATCACGAATTAAATGAAATTTGGTTAAAACGTGTATTAGGCGTTACTCTTTAAAATGGTATACAAAAAATTTCTATAAACTTTGAACATAACAAAAAAAATCGTAAAAATGTGACAAAATTGGTACTAAAATAAATTTTTTTTTCAACACTTTTTCCATAGAAATTCTGAAATTTTTTTTTTTTCAAATCCTTATAATTCGTAAACCGCTTATTAGATTAGAATGAAATTTGGCAAATTGATAGATTGGAAACCGTTCTTTAAAATGACATGGTGCATTTGTCAGTGGGGGGTGGTGTAAGGGGTATTAACTCAATTTTTCATTCGGAACCTAATAACGTAAAAAGTACTATCACGAATTAAATGAAATTTGGTTAAAACGTGTATTAGGCGTTACTCTTTAAAATGGTATACAAAAAATTTCTATAAACTTTGAACATAACAAAAAAAATCGTAAAAATGTGACAAAATTGGTACTAAAATAAATTTTTTTTTCAACACTTTTTCCATAGAAATTCTGAAATTTTTTTTTTTTCAAATCCTTATAATTCGTAAACCGCTTATTAGATTAGAATGAAATTTGGCAAATTGATAGATTGGAAACCGTTCTTTAAAATGACATGGTGCATTTGTCAGTGGGGGGTGGTGTAAGGGGTATTAACTCAATTTTTCATTCGGAACCTAATAACGTAAAAAGTACTATCACGAATTAAATGAAATTTGGTTAAAACGTGTATTAGGCGTTACTCTTTAAAATGGTATACAAAAAATTTCTATAAACTTTGAACATAACAAAAAAAAATCGTAAAAATGTGACAAAATTGGTACTAAAATAAAATTTTTTTTCAACACTTTTTCCATAGAAATTCTGAAATTTTTTTTTTTTCAAATCCTTATAATTCGTAAACCGCTTATTAGATTAGAATGAAATTTGGCAAATTGATAGATTGGAAACCGTTCTTTAAAATGACATGGTGCATTTGTCAGTGGGGGGTGGTGTAAGGGGTATTAACTCAATTTTTCATTCGGAACCTAATAACGTAAAAAGTACTATCACGAATTAAATGAAATTTGGTTAAAACGTGTATTAGGCGTTACTCTTTAAAATGGTATACAAAAAATTTCTATAAACTTTGAACATAACAAAAAAAATCGTAAAAATGTGACAAAATTGGTACTAAAATAAATTTTTTTTTCAACACTTTTTCCATAGAAATTCTGAAATTTTTTTTTTTTCAAATCCTTATAATTCGTAAACCGCTTATTAGATTAGAATGAAATTTGGCAAATTGATAGATTGGAAACCGTTCTTTAAAATGACATGGTGCACTTGTCAGTGGGGGGTGGTGTAAGGGGTATTAACTCAATTTTTCATTCGGAACCTAATAACGTAAAAAGTACTATCACGAATTAAATGAAATTTGGTTAAAACGTGTATTAGGCGTTACTCTTTAAAATGGTATACAAAAAATTTCTATAAACTTTGAACATAACAAAAAAAATCGTAAAAATGTGACAAAATTGGTACTAAAATAAATTTTTTTTTCAACACTTTTTCCATAGAAATTCTGAAATTTTTTTTTTTTCAAATCCTTATAATTCGTAAACCGCTTATTAGATTAGAATGAAATTTGGCAAATTGATAGATTGGAAACCGTTCTTTAAAATGACATGGTGCATTTGTCAGTGGGGGGTGGTGTAAGGGGTATTAACTCAATTTTTCATTCGGAACCTAATAACGTAAAAAGTACTATCACGAATTAAATGAAATTTGGTTAAAACGTGTATTAGGCGTTACTCTTTAAAATGGTATACAAAAAATTTCTATAAACTTTGAACATAACAAAAAAATCGTAAAAATGTGACAAAATTGGTACTAAAATAAATTTTTTTTTCAACACTTTTTCCATAGAAATTCTGAAATTTTTTTTTTTTCAAATCCTTATAATTCGTAAACCGCTTATTAGATTAGAATGAAATTTGGCAAATTGATAGATTGGAAACCGTTCTTTAAAATGACATGGTGCATTTGTCAGTGGGGGGGTGGTGTGAGGGGTATTAACTCAATTTTTCATTCGGAACCTAATAACGTAAAAAGTACTATCACGAATTAAATGAAATTTGGTTAAAACGTGTATTAGGCGTTACTCTTTAAAATGGTATACAAAAAATTTCTATAAACTTTGAACATAACAAAAAAAATCGTAAAAATGTGACAAAATTGGTACTAAAAATAAATTTTTTTTTCAACACTTTTTCCATAGAAATTCTGAAATTTTTTTTTTTTCAAATCCTTATAATTCGTAAACCGCTTATTAGATTAGAATGAAATTTGGCAAATTGATAGATTGGAAACCGTTCTTTAAAATGACATGGTGCATTTGTCAGTGGGGGGTGGTGTAAGGGGTATTAACTCAATTTTTCATTCGGAACCTAATAACGTAAAAAGTACTATCACGAATTAAATGAAATTTGGTTAAAACGTGTATTAGGCGTTACTCTTTAAAATGGTATACAAAAAATTTCTATAAACTTTGAACATAACAAAAAAAATCGTAAAAATGTGACAAAATTGGTACTAAAATACAACACTTTTTCCATAGAAATTCTGAAATTTTTTTTTTTTCAAATCCTTATAATTCGTAAACCGCTTATTAGATTAGAATGAAATTTGGCAAATTGATAGATTGGAAACCGTTCTTTAAAATGACATGGTGCATTTGTCAGTGGGGGGTGGTGTAAGGGGTATTAACTCAATTTTTCATTCGGAACCTAATAACGTAAAAAGTACTATCACGAATTAAATGAAATTTGGTTAAAACGTGTATTAGGCGTTACTCTTTAAAATGGTATACAAAAAATTTCTATAAACTTTGAACATAACAAAAAAAATCGTAAAAATGTGACAAAATTGGTACTAAAATAATTTTTTTTTTCAACACTTTTTCCATAGAAATTCTGAAATTTTTTTTTTTTCAAATCCTTATAATTCGTAAACCGCTTATTAGATTAGAATGAAATTTGGCAAATTGATAGATTGGAAACCGTTCTTTAAAATGACATGGTGCATTTGTCAGTGGGGGGTGGTGTAAGGGGTATTAACTCAATTTTTCATTCGGAACCTAATAACGTAAAAAGTACTATCACGAATTAAATGAAATTTGGTTAAAACGTGTATTAGGCGTTACTCTTTAAAATGGTATACAAAAAATTTCTATAAACTTTGAACATAACAAAAAAAATCGTAAAAATGTGACAAAATTGGTACTAAAATAAAATTTTTTTTCAACACTTTTTCCATAGAAATTCTGAAATTTTTTTTTTTTCAAATCCTTATAATTCGTAAACCGCTTATTAGATTAGAATGAAATTTGGCAAATTGATAGATTGGAAACCGTTCTTTAAAATGACATGGTGCATTTGTCAGTGGGGGGTGGTGTAAGGGGTATTAACTCAATTTTTCATTCGGAACCTAATAACGTAAAAAGTACTATCACGAATTAAATGAAATTTGGTTAAAACGTGTATTAGGCGTTACTCTTTAAAATGGTATACAAAAAATTTCTATAAACTTTGAACATAACAAAAAAAATCGTAAAAATGTGACAAAATTGGTACTAAAATAAATTTTTTTTTCAACACTTTTTCCATAGAAATTCTGAATTTTTTTTTTTTTTCAAATCCTTATAATTCGTAAACCGCTTATTAGATTAGAATGAAATTTGGCAAATTGATAGATTGGAAACCGTTCTTTAAAATGACATGGTGCATTTGTCAGTGGGGGGTGGTGTAAGGGGTATTAACTCAATTTTTCATTCGGAACCTAATAACGTAAAAAGTACTATCACGAATTAAATGAAATTTGGTTAAAACGTGTATTAGGCGTTACTCTTTAAAATGGTATACAAAAAATTTCTATAAACTTTGAACATAACAAAAAAAATCGTAAAAATGTGACAAAATTGGTACTAAAATAAAATTTTTTTTCAACACTTTTTCCATAGAAATTCTGAAATTTTTTTTTTTTCAAATCCTTATAATTCGTAAACCGCTTATTAGATTAGAATGAAATTTGGCAAATTGATAGATTGGAAACCGTTCTTTAAAATGACATGGTGCATTTGTCAGTGGGGGGTGGTGTAAGGGGTATTAACTCAATTTTTCATTCGGAACCTAATAACGTAAAAAGTACTACCACGAATTAAATGAAATTTGGTTAAAACGTGTATTAGGCGTTACTCTTTAAAATGGTATACAAAAAATTTCTATAAACTTTGAACATAACAAAAAAAATCGTAAAAATGTGACAAAATTGGTACTAAAATAAAATTTTTTTTCAACACTTTTTCCATAGAAATTCTGAAATTTTTTTTTTTTCAAATCCTTATAATTCGTAAACCGCTTATTAGATTAGAATGAAATTTGGCAAATTGATAGATTGGAAACCGTTCTTTAAAATGACATGGTGCATTTGTCAGTGGGGGGTGGTGTAAGGGGTATTAACTCAAGTTTTCATTCGGAACCTAATAACGTAAAAAGTACTATCACGAATTAAATGAAATTTGGTTAAAACGTGTATTAGGCGTTACTCTTTAAAATGGTATACAAAAAATTTCTATAAACTTTGAACATAACAAAAAAAATCGTAAAAATGTGACAAAATTGGTACTAAAATAAAATTTTTTTTCAACACTTTTTCCATAGAAATTCTGAAATTTTTTTTTTTTCAAATCCTTATAATTCGTAAACCGCTTATTAGATTAGAATGAAATTTGGCAAATTGATAGATTGGAAACCGTTCTTTAAAATGACATGGTGCATTTGTCAGTGGGGGGTGGTGTAAGGGGTATTAACTCAATTTTTCATTCGGAACCTAATAACGTAAAAAGTACTACCACGAATTAAATGAAATTTGGTTAAAACGTGTATTAGGCGTTACTCTTTAAAATGGTATACAAAAAATTTCTATAAGCTTTGAACATAACAAAAAAAATCGTAAAAATGTGACAAAATTGGTACTAAAATAAAATTTTTTTTCAACACTTTTTCCATAGAAATTCTGAAATTTTTTTTTTTCAAATCCTTATAATTCGTAAACCGCTTATTAGATTAGAATGAAATTTGGCAAATTGATAGATTGGAAACCGTTCTTTAAAATGACATGGTGCATTTGTCAGTGGGGGGTGGTGTAAGGGGTATTAACTCAATTTTTCATTCGGAACCTAATAACGTAAAAAGTACTATCACGAATTAAATGAAATTTGGTTAAAACGTGTATTAGGCGTTACTCTTTAAAATGGTATACAAAAAATTTCTATAAACTTTGAACATAACAAAAAAAATCGTAAAAATGTGACAAAATTGGTACTAAAATAAAATTTTTTTTCAACACTTTTTCCATAGAAATTCTGAAATTTTTTTTTTTTCAAATCCTTATAATTCGTAAACCGCTTATTAGATTAGAATGAAATTTGGCAAATTGATAGATTGGAAACCGTTCTTTAAAATGACATGGTGCATTTGTCAGTGGGGGGTGGTGTAAGGGGTATTAACTCAATTTTTCATTCGGAACCTAATAACGTAAAAAGTACTATCACGAATTAAATGAAATTTGGTTAAAACGTGTATTAGGCGTTACTCTTTAAAATGGTATACAAAAAATTTCTATAAACTTTGAACATAACAAAAAAAATCGTAAAAATGTGACAAAATTGGTACTAAAATAAAATTTTTTTTCAACACTTTTTCCATAGAAATTCTGAAATTTTTTTTTTCAAATCCTTATAATTCGTAAACCGCTTATTAGATTAGAATGAAATTTGGCAAATTGATAGATTGGAAACCGTTCTTTAAAATGACATGGTGCATTTGTCAGTGGGGGGTGGTGTAAGGGGTATTAACTCAATTTTTCATTCGGAACCTAATAACGTAAAAAGTACTACCACGAATTAAATGAAATTTGGTTAAAACGTGTATTAGGCGTTACTCTTTAAAATGGTATACAAAAAATTTCTATAAACTTTGAACATAACAAAAAAAATCGTAAAAATGTGACAAAATTGGTACTAAAATAAAATTTTTTTTCAACACTTTTTCCATAGAAATTCTGAAATTTTTTTTTTTTTCAAATCCTTATAATTCGTAAACCGCTTATTAGATTAGAATGAAATTTGGCAAATTGATAGATTGGAAACCGTTCTTTAAAATGACATGGTGCATTTGTCAGTGGGGGGTGGTGTAAGGGGTATTAACTCAATTTTTCATTCGGAACCTAATAACGTAAAAAGTACTATCACGAATTAAATGAAATTTGGTTAAAACGTGTATTAGGCGTTACTCTTTAAAATGGTATACAAAAAATTTCTATAAACTTTGAACATAACAAAAAAAATCGTAAAAATGTGACAAAATTGGTACTAAAATAAAATTTTTTTTCAACACTTTTTCCATAGAAATTCTGAAATTTTTTTTTTTTCAAATCCTTATAATTCGTAAACCGCTTATTAGATTAGAATGAAATTTGGCAAATTGATAGATTGGAAACCGTTCTTTAAAATGACATGGTGCATTTGTCAGTGGGGGGTGGTGTAAGGGGTATTAACTCAATTTTTCATTCGTAACCTAATAACGTAAAAAGTACTATCACGAATTAAATGAAATTTGGTTAAAACGTGTATTAGGCGTTACTCTTTAAAATGGTATACAAAAAATTTCTATAAACTTTGAACATAACAAAAAAAATCGTAAAAATGTGACAAAATTGGTACTAAAATAAATTTTTTTTTCAACACTTTTTCCATAGAAATTCTGAAATTTTTTTTTTTTTCAAATCCTTATAATTCGTAAACCGCTTATTAGATTAGAATGAAATTTGGCAAATTGATAGATTGGAAACCGTTCTTTAAAAT
Organism: Rhingia campestris; assembly: GCA_932526625.1. Lineage (NCBI taxonomy): Eukaryota > Metazoa > Arthropoda > Insecta > Diptera > Syrphidae > Rhingia > Rhingia campestris. The sequence continues at coordinate 141,961,047 of OW052183.1, forward strand.
GACATGGTGCATTTGTCAGTGGGGGGTGGTGTAAGGGGTATTAACTCAATTTTTCATTCGGAACCTAATAACGTAAAAAGTACTATCACGAATTAAATGAAATTTGGTTAAAACGTGTATTAGGCGTTACTCTTTAAAATGGTATACAAAAAATTTCTATAAACTTTGAACATAACAAAAAAAATCGTAAAAATGTGACAAAATTGGTACTAAAATAAAATTTTTTTTCAACACTTTTTCCATAGAAATTCTGAAATTTTTTTTTTTTTCAAATCCTTATAATTCGTAAACCGCTTATTAGATTAGAATGAAATTTGGCAAATTGATAGATTGGAAACCGTTCTTTAAAATGACATGGTGCATTTGTCAGTGGGGGGTGGTGTAAGGGGTATTAACTCAATTTTTCATTCGGAACCTAATAACGTAAAAAGTACTATCACGAATTAAATGAAATTTGGTTAAAACGTGTATTAGGCGTTACTCTTTAAAATGGTATACAAAAAATTTCTATAAACTTTGAACATAACAAAAAAAATCGTAAAAATGTGACAAAATTGGTACTAAAATAAATTTTTTTTTTCAACACTTTTTCCATAGAAATTCTGAAATTTTTTTTTTTTTCAAATCCTTATAATTCGTAAACCGCTTATTAGATTAGAATGAAATTTGGCAAATTGATAGATTGGAAACCGTTCTTTAAAATGACATGGTGCATTTGTCAGTGGGGGGTGGTGTAAGGGGTATTAACTCAATTTTTCATTCGGAACCTAATAACGTAAAAAGTACTATCACGAATTAAATGAAATTTGGTTTAAAACGTGTATTAGGCGTTACTCTTTAAAATGGTATACAAAAAATTTCTATAAACTTTGAACATAACAAAAAAAATCGTAAATTGTGACAAAATTGGTACTAAAATAAATTTTTTTTTCAACACTTTTTCCATAGAAATTCTGAAATTTTTTTTTTTCAAATCCTTATAATTCGTAAACCGCTTATTAGATTAGAATGAAATTTGGCAAATTGATAGATTGGAAACCGTTCTTTAAAATGACATGGTGCATTTGTCAGTGGGGGGTGGTGTAAGGGGTATTAACTCAATTTTTCATTCGGAACCTAATAACGTAAAAAGTACTATCACGAATTAAATGAAATTTGGTTAAAACGTGTATTAGGCGTTACTCTTTAAAATGGTATACAAAAAATTTCTATAAACTTTGAACATAACAAAAAAAATCGTAAAAATGTGACAAAATTGGTACTAAAATAAAATTTTTTTTCAACACTTTTTCCATAGAAATTCTGAAATTTTTTTTTTTTCAAATCCTTATAATTCGTAAACCGCTTATTAGATTAGAATGAAATTTGGCAAATTGATAGATTGGAAACCGTTCTTTAAAATGACATGGTGCATTTGTCAGTGGGGGGTGGTGTAAGGGGTATTAACTCAATTTTTCATTCGGAACCTAATAACGTAAAAAGTACTATCACGAATTAAATGAAATTTGGTTAAAACGTGTATTAGGCGTTACTCTTTAAAATGGTATACAAAAAATTTCTATAAACTTTGAACATAACAAAAAAAATCGTAAAAATGTGACAAAATTGGTACTAAAATAAAATTTTTTTTCAACACTTTTTCCATAGAAATTCTGAAATTTTTTTTTTTTCAAATCCTTATAATTCGTAAACCGCTTATTAGATTAGAATGAAATTTGGCAAATTGATAGATTGGAAACCGTTCTTTAAAATGACATGGTGCATTTGTCAGTGGGGGGTGGTGTAAGGGGTATTAACTCAATTTTTCATTCGGAACCTAATAACGTAAAAAGTACTATCACGAATTAAATGAAATTTGGTTAAAACGTGTATTAGGCGTTACTCTTTAAAATGGTATACAAAAAATTTCTATAAACTTTGAACATAACAAAAAAAATCGTAAAAATGTGACAAAATTGGTACTAAAATAAATTTTTTTTTTCAACACTTTTTCCATAGAAATTCTGAAATTTTTTTTTTTTTCAAATCCTTATAATTCGTAAACCGCTTATTAGATTAGAATGAAATTTGGCAAATTGATAGATTGGAAACCGTTCTTTAAAATGACATGGTGCATTTGTCAGTGGGGGGTGGTGTAAGGGGTATTAACTCAATTTTTCATTCGGAACCTAATAACGTAAAAAGTACTATCACGAATTAAATGAAATTTGGTTAAAACGTGTATTAGGCGTTACTCTTTAAAATGGTATACAAAAAATTTCTATAAACTTTGAACATAACAAAAAAAATCGTAAATTGTGACAAAATTGGTACTAAAATAAATTTTTTTTTCAACACTTTTTCCATAGAAATTCTGAAATTTTTTTTTTTTCAAATCCTTATAATTCGTAAACCGCTTATTAGATTAGAATGAAATTTGGCAAATTGATAGATTGGAAACCGTTCTTTAAAATGACATGGTGCATTTGTCAGTGGGGGGTGGTGTAAGGGGTATTAACTCAATTTTTCATTCGGAACCTAATAACGTAAAAAGTACTATCACGAATTAAATGAAATTTGGTTAAAACGTGTATTAGGCGTTACTCTTTAAAATGGTATACAAAAAATTTCTATAAACTTTGAACATAACAAAAAAAATCGTAAAAATGTGACAAAATTGGTACTAAAATAAAATTTTTTTTCAACACTTTTTCCATAGAAATTCTGAAATTTTTTTTTTTTCAAATCCTTATAATTCGTAAACCGCTTATTAGATTAGAATGAAATTTGGCAAATTGATAGATTGGAAACCGTTCTTTAAAATGACATGGTGCATTTGTCAGTGGGGGGTGGTGTAAGGGGTATTAACTCAATTTTTCATTCGGAACCTAATAACGTAAAAAGTACTATCACGAATTAAATGAAATTTGGTTAAAACGTGTATTAGGCGTTACTCTTTAAAATGGTATACAAAAAATTTCTATAAACTTTGAACATAACAAAAAAAATCGTAAAAATGTGACAAAATTGGTACTAAAATAAAATTTTTTTTCAACACTTTTTCCATAGAAATTCTGAAATTTTTTTTTTTTCAAATCCTTATAATTCGTAAACCGCTTATTAGATTAGAATGAAATTTGGCAAATTGATAGATTGGAAACCGTTCTTTAAAATGACATGGTGCATTTGTCAGTGGGGGGTGGTGTAAGGGGTATTAACTCAATTTTTCATTCGGAACCTAATAACGTAAAAAGTACTATCACGAATTAAATGAAATTTGGTTAAAACGTGTATTAGGCGTTACTCTTTAAAATGGTATACAAAAAATTTCTATAAACTTTGAACATAACAAAAAAAATCGTAAAAATGTGACAAAATTGGTACTAAAATAAAATTTTTTTTCAACACTTTTTCCATAGAAATTCTGAAATTTTTTTTTTTTTCAAATCCTTATAATTCGTAAACCGCTTATTAGATTAGAATGAAATTTGGCAAATTGATAGATTGGAAACCGTTCTTTAAAATGACATGGTGCATTTGTCAGTGGGGGGTGGTGTAAGGGGTATTAACTCAATTTTTCATTCGGAACCTAATAACGTAAAAAGTACTATCACGAATTAAATGAAATTTGGTTAAAACGTGTATTAGGCGTTACTCTTTAAAATGGTATACAAAAAATTTCTATAAACTTTGAACATAACAAAAAAAAAATCGTAAATTGTGACAAAATTGGTACTAAAATAAATTTTTTTTTCAACACTTTTTCCATAGAAATTCTGAAAATTTTTTTTTTCAAATCCTTATAATTCGTAAACCGCTTATTAGATTAGAATGAAATTTGGCAAATTGATAGATTGGAAACCGTTCTTTAAAATGACATGGTGCATTTGTCAATGGGGGGTGGTGTAAGGGGTATTAACTCAATTTTTCATTCGGAACCTAATAACGTAAAAAGTACTATCACGAATTAAATGAAATTTGGTTAAAACGTGTATTAGGCGTTACTCTTTAAAATGGTATACAAAAAATTTCTATAAACTTTGAACATAACAAAAAAAATCGTAAAAATGTGACAAAATTGGTACTAAAATAAAATTTTTTTTCAACACTTTTTCCATAGAAATTCTGAAATTTTTTTTTTTTCAAATCCTTATAATTCGTAAACCGCTTATTAGATTAGAATGAAATTTGGCAAATTGATAGATTGGAAACCGTTCTTTAAAATGACATGGTGCATTTGTCAGTGGGGGGTGGTGTAAGGGGTATTAACTCAATTTTTCATTCGGAACCTAATAACGTAAAAAGTACTATCACGAATTAAATGAAATTTGGTTAAAACGTGTATTAGGCGTTACTCTTTAAAATGGTATACAAAAAATTTCTATAAACTTTGAACATAACAAAAAAAATCGTAAAAATGTGACAAAATTGGTACTAAAATAAAATTTTTTTTCAACACTTTTTCCATAGAAATTCTGAAATTTTTTTTTTTCAAATCCTTATAATTCGTAAACCGCTTATTAGATTAGAATGAAATTTGGCAAATTGATAGATTGGAAACCGTTCTTTAAAATGACATGGTGCATTTGTCAGTGGGGGGTGGTGTAAGGGGTATTAACTCAATTTTTCATTCGGAACCTAATAACGTAAAAAGTACTATCACGAATTAAATGAAATTTGGTTAAAACGTGTATTAGGCGTTACTCTTTAAAATGGTATACAAAAAATTTCTATAAACTTTGAACATAACAAAAAAAATCGTAAAAATGTGACAAAATTGGTACTAAAATAAAATTTTTTTTCAACACTTTTTCCATAGAAATTCTGAATTTTTTTTTTTTTCAAATCCTTATAATTCGTAAACCGCTTATTAGATTAGAATGAAATTTGGCAAATTGATAGATTGGAAACCGTTCTTTAAAATGACATGGTGCATTTGTCAGTGGGGGGTGGTGTAAGGGGTATTAACTCAATTTTTCATTCGGAACCTAATAACGTAAAAAGTACTATCACGAATTAAATGAAATTTGGTTAAAACGTGTATTAGGCGTTACTCTTTAAAATGGTATACAAAAAATTTCTATAAACTTTGAACATAACAAAAAAAATCGTAAAAATGTGACAAAATTGGTACTAAAATAAAATTTTTTTTCAACACTTTTTCCATAGAAATTCTGAAATTTTTTTTTTTCAAATCCTTATAATTCGTAAACCGCTTATTAGATTAGAATGAAATTTGGCAAATTGATAGATTGGAAACCGTTCTTTAAAATGACATGGTGCATTTGTCAGTGGGGGGTGGTGTAAGGGGTATTAACTCAATTTTTCATTCGGAACCTAATAACGTAAAAAGTACTATCACGAATTAAATGAAATTTGGTTAAAACGTGTATTAGGCGTTACTCTTTAAAATGGTATACAAAAAATTTCTATAAACTTTGAACATAACAAAAAAAATCGTAAAAATGTGACAAAATTGGTACTAAAATAAATTTTTTTTTCAACACTTTTTCCATAGAAATTCTGAAATTTTTTTTTTTTTCAAATCCTTATAATTCGTAAACCGCTTATTAGATTAGAATGAAATTTGGCAAATTGATAGATTGGAAACCGTTCTTTAAAATGACATGGTGCATTTGTCAGTGGGGGGTGGTGTAAGGGGTATTAACTCAATTTTTCATTCGGAACCTAATAACGTAAAAAGTACTATCACGAATTAAATGAAATTTGGTTAAAACGTGTATTAGGCGTTACTCTTTAAAATGGTATACAAAAAATTTCTATAAACTTTGAACATAACAAAAAAAATCGTAAAAATGTGACAAAATTGGTACTAAAATAAAATTTTTTTTCAACACTTTTTCCATAGAAATTCTGAAAATTTTTTTTTTTCAAATCCTTATAATTCGTAAACCGCTTATTAGATTAGAATGAAATTTGGCAAATTGATAGATTGGAAACCGTTCTTTAAAATGACATGGTGCATTTGTCAGTGGGGGGTGGTGTAAGGGGTATTAACTCAATTTTTCATTCGGAACCTAATAACGTAAAAAGTACTACCACGAATTAAATGAAATTTGGTTAAAACGTGTATTAGGCGTTACTCTTTAAAATGGTATACAAAAAATTTCTATAAACTTTGAACATAACAAAAAAAATCGTAAAAATGTGACAAAATTGGTACTAAAATAAATTTTTTTTTCAACACTTTTTCCATAGAAATTCTGAAATTTTTTTTTTTTCAAATCCTTATAATTCGTAAACCGCTTATTAGATTAGAATGAAATTTGGCAAATTGATAGATTGGAAACCGTTCTTTAAAATGACATGGTGCATTTGTCAGTGGGGGGTGGTGTAAGGGGTATTAACTCAATTTTTCATTCGGAACCTAATAACGTAAAAAGTACTATCACGAATTAAATGAAATTTGGTTAAAACGTGTATTAGGCGTTACTCTTTAAAATGGTATACAAAAAATTTCTATAAACTTTGAACATAACAAAAAAAATCGTAAAAATGTGACAAAATTGGTACTAAAATAAATTTTTTTTTCAACACTTTTTCCATAGAAATTCTGAAATTTTTTTTTTTCAAATCCTTATAATTCGTAAACCGCTTATTAGATTAGAATGAAATTTGGCAAATTGATAGATTGGAAACCGTTCTTTAAAATGACATGGTGCATTTGTCAGTGGGGGGTGGTGTAAGGGGTATTAACTCAATTTTTCATTCGGAACCTAATAACGTAAAAAGTACTATCACGAATTAAATGAAATTTGGTTAAAACGTGTATTAGGCGTTACTCTTTAAAATGGTATACAAAAAATTTCTATAAACTTTGAACATAACAAAAAAAATCGTAAAAATGTGACAAAATTGGTACTAAAATAAAATTTTTTTTCAACACTTTTTCCATAGAAATTCTGAAATTTTTTTTTTTTCAAATCCTTATAATTCGTAAACCGCTTATTAGATTAGAATGAAATTTGGCAAATTGATAGATTGGAAACCGTTCTTTAAAATGACATGGTGTATTTGTCAGTGGGGGGTGGTGTAAGGGGTATTAACTCAATTTTTCATTCGGAACCTAATAACGTAAAAAGTACTATCACGAATTAAATGAAATTTGGTTAAAACGTGTATTAGGCGTTACTCTTTAAAATGGTATACAAAAAATTTCTATAAACTTTGAACATAACAAAAAAAATCGTAAAAATGTGACAAAATTGGTACTAAAATAAAATTTTTTTTCAACACTTTTTCCATAGAAATTCTGAAATTTTTTTTTTTTTCAAATCCTTATAATTCGTAAACCGCTTATTAGATTAGAATGAAATTTGGCAAATTGATAGATTGGAAACCGTTCTTTAAAATGACATGGTGCATTTGTCAGTGGGGGGTGGTGTAAGGGGTATTAACTCAATTTTTCATTCGGAACCTAATAACGTAAAAAGTACTATCACGAATTAAATGAAATTTGGTTAAAACGTGTATTAGGCGTTACTCTTTAAAATGGTATACAAAAAATTTCTATAAACTTTGAACATAACAAAAAAAATCGTAAAAATGTGACAAAATTGGTACTAAAATAAAATTTTTTTTCAACACTTTTTCCATAGAAATTCTGAAATTTTTTTTTTTTCAAATCCTTATAATTCGTAAACCGCTTATTAGATTAGAATGAAATTTGGCAAATTGATAGATTGGAAACCGTTCTTTAAAATGACATGGTGCATTTGTCAGTGGGGGGTGGTGTAAGGGGTATTAACTCAATTTTTCATTCGGAACCTAATAACGTAAAAAGTACTATCACGAATTAAATGAAATTTGGTTAAAACGTGTATTAGGCGTTACTCTTTAAAATGGTATACAAAAAATTTCTATAAACTTTGAACATAACAAAAAAAATCGTAAAAATGTGACAAAATTGGTACTAAAATAAAATTTTTTTTCAACACTTTTTCCATAGAAATTCTGAAATTTTTTTTTTTTCAAATCCTTATAATTCGTAAACCGCTTATTAGATTAGAATGAAATTTGGCAAATTGATAGATTGGAAACCGTTCTTTAAAATGACATGGTGCATTTGTCAGTGGGGGGTGGTGTAAGGGGTATTAACTCAATTTTTCATTCGGAACCTAATAACGTAAAAAGTACTATCACGAATTAAATGAAATTTGGTTAAAACGTGTATTAGGCGTTACTCTTTAAAATGGTATACAAAAAATTTCTATAAACTTTGAACATAACAAAAAAAAATCGTAAAAATGTGACAAAATTGGTACTAAAATAAATTTTTTTTTCAACACTTTTTCCATAGAAATTCTGAAATTTTTTTTTTTTCAAATCCTTATAATTCGTAAACCGCTTATTAGATTAGAATGAAATTTGGCAAATTGATAGATTGGAAACCGTTCTTTAAAATGACATGGTGCATTTGTCACTGGGGGGTGGTGTAAGGGGTATTAACTCAATTTTTCATTCGGAACCTAATAACGTAAAAAGTACTATCACGAATTAAATGAAATTTGGTTAAAACGTCTATTAGGCGTTACTCTTTAAAATGGTATACAAAAAATTTCTATAAACTTTGAACATAACAAAAAAAATCGTAAAAATGTGACAAAATTGGTACTAAAATAAAATTTTTTTTCAACACTTTTTCCATAGAAATTCTGAAATTTTTTTTTTTCAAATCCTTATAATTCGTAAACCGCTTATTAGATTAGAATGAAATTTGGCAAATTGATAGATTGGAAACCGTTCTTTAAAATGACATGGTGCATTTGTCAGTGGGGGGTGGTGTAAGGGGTATTAACTCAATTTTTCATTCGGAACCTAATAACGTAAAAAGTACTACCACGAATTAAATGAAATTTGGTTAAAACGTGTATTAGGCGTTACTCTTTAAAATGGTATACAAAAAATTTCTATAAACTTTGAACATAACAAAAAAAAATCGTAAAAATGTGACAAAATTGGTACTAAAATAAATTTTTTTTTCAACACTTTTTCCATAGAAATTCTGAAATTTTTTTTTTTTTTCAAATCCTTATAATTCGTAAACCGCTTATTAGATTAGAATGAAATTTGGCAAATTGATAGATTGGAAACCGTTCTTTAAAATGACATGGTGCATTTGTCAGTGGGGGGTGGTGTAAGGGGTATTAACTCAATTTTTCATTCGGAACCTAATAACGTAAAAAGTACTACCACGAATTAAATGAAATTTGGTTAAAACGTGTATTAGGCGTTACTCTTTAAAATGGTATACAAAAAATTTCTATAAACTTTGAACATAACAAAAAAAATCGTAAAAATGTGACAAAATTGGTACTAAAATAAATTTTTTTTTCAACACTTTTTCCATAGAAATTCTGAAATTTTTTTTTTTTCAAATCCTTATAATTCGTAAACCGCTTATTAGATTAGAATGAAATTTGGCAAATTGATAGATTGGAAACCGTTCTTTAAAATGACATGGTGCATTTGTCAGTGGGGGGTGGTGTAAGGGGTATTAACTCAATTTTTCATTCGGAACCTAATAACGTAAAAAGTACTATCACGAATTAAATGAAATTTGGTTAAAACGTGTATTAGGCGTTACTCTTTAAAATGGTATACAAAAAATTTCTATAAACTTTGAACATAACAAAAAAAATCGTAAAAATGTGACAAAATTGGTACTAAAATAAATTTTTTTTTCAACACTTTTTCCATAGAAATTCTGAAATTTTTTTTTTTTCAAATCCTTATAATTCGTAAACCGCTTATTAGATTAGAATGAAATTTGGCAAATTGATAGATTGGAAACCGTTCTTTAAAATGACATGGTGCATTTGTCAGTGGGGGGTGGTGTAAGGGGTATTAACTCAATTTTTCATTCGGAACCTAATAACGTAAAAAGTACTATCACGAATTAAATGAAATTTGGTTAAAACGTGTATTAGGCGTTACTCTTTAAAATGGTATACAAAAAATTTCTATAAACTTTGAACATATCAAAAAAAATCGTAAAAATGTGACAAAATTGGTACTAAAATAAAATTTTTTTTCAACACTTTTTCCATAGAAATTCTGAAATTTTTTTTTTTCAAATCCTTATAATTCGTAAACCGCTTATTAGATTAGAATGAAATTTGGCAAATTGATAGATTGGAAACCGTTCTTTAAAATGACATGGTGTATTTGTCAGTGGGGGGTGGTGTAAGGGGTATTAACTCAATTTTTCATTCGGAACCTAATAACGTAAAAAGTACTATCACGAATTAAATGAAATTTGGTTAAAACGTGTATTAGGCGTTACTCTTTAAAATGGTATACAAAAAAATTTCTATAAACATTGAACATAACAAAAAAAATCGTAAAAATGTGACAAAATTGGTACTAAAATAAAATTTTTTTTCAACACTTTTTCCATAGAAATTCTGAAATTTTTTTTTTTTTCAAATCCTTATAATTCGTAAACCGCTTATTAGGGATTAGAATGAAATTTGGCAAATTGATAGATTGGAAACCGTTCTTTAAAATGACATGGCGCATTTGTCAGTGGGGGGTGGTGTAAGGGTATTAACTCAATTTTTCATTCGGAACCTAATAACGTAAAAAGTACTATCACGAATTAAATGAAATTTGGTTAAAACGTGTATTAGGCGTTACTCTTTAAAATGGTATACAAAAAATTTCTATAAACTTTGAACATAACAAAAAAAATCGTAAAAATGTGACAAAATTGGTACTAAAATAAATTTTTTTTTCAACACTTTTTCCATAGAAATTCTGAAATTTTTTTTTTTTCAAATCCTTATAATTCGTAAACCGCTTATTAGATTAGAATGAAATTTGGCAAATTGATAGATTGGAAACCGTTCTTTAAAATGACATGGTGCATTTGTCAGTGGGGGGTGGTGTAAGGGGTATTAACTCAATTTTTCATTCGGAACCTAATAACGTAAAAAGTACTATCACGAATTAAATGAAATTTGGTTAAAACGTGTATTAGGCGTTACTCTTTAAAATGGTATACAAAAAATTTCTATAAACTTTGAACATAACAAAAAAAATCGTAAAATGTGACAAAATTGGTACTAAAATAAATTTTTTTTTCAACACTTTTTCCATAGAAATTCTGAAATTTTTTTTTTTTCAAATCCTTATAATTCGTAAACCGCTTATTAGATTAGAATGAAATTTGGCAAATTGATAGATTGGAAACCGTTCTTTAAAATGACATGGTGCATTTGTCAGTGGGGGGTGGTGTAAGGGGTATTAACTCAATTTTTCATTCGGAACCTAATAACGTAAAAAGTACTATCACGAATTAAATGAAATTTGGTTAAAACGTGTATTAGGCGTTACTCTTTAAAATGGTATACAAAAAATTTCTATAAACTTTGAACATAACAAAAAAAATCGTAAAAATGTGACAAAATTGGTACTAAAATAAAATTTTTTTCAACACTTTTTCCATAGAAATTCTGAAATTTTTTTTTTTTTCAAATCCTTATAATTCGTAAACCGCTTATTAGATTAGAATGAAATTTGGCAAATTGATAGATTGGAAACCGTTCTTTAAAATGACATGGTGCATTTGTCAGTGGGGGTGGTTGTAAGGGGTATTAACTCAATTTTCATTCGGAACCTAATAACGTAAAAAGTACTATCACGAATTAAATGAAATTTGGTTAAAACGTGTATTAGGCGTTACTCTTTAAAATGGTATACAAAAAATTTCTATAAACTTTGAACACAACAAAAAAAAATCGTAAAAATGTGACAAAATTGGTACTAAAATAAATTTTTTTTCAACACTTTTTCCATAGAAATTCTGAAATTTTTTTTTTTTCAAATCCTTATAATTCGTAAACCGCTTATTAGATTAGAATGAAATTTGGCAAATTGATAGATTGGAAACCGTTCTTTAAAATGACATGGTGCATTGTCAGTGGGGGGTGGTGTAAGGGGTATTAACTCAATTTTTTCATTCGGAACCTAATAACGTAAAAAGTACTATCACGAATTAAATGAAATTTGGTTAAAACGTGTATTAGGCGTTACTCTTTAAAATGGTATACAAAAAAATTTCTATAAACTTTGAACATAACAAAAAAAATCGTAAAAATGTGACAAAATTGGTACTAAAATAAAAATTTTTTTTAACACTTTTTCCATAGAAATTCTGAAATTTTTTTTTTTCAAATCCTTATAATTCGTAAACCGCTTATTAGATTAGAATGAAATTTGGCAAATTGATAGATTGGAAACCGTTCTTTAAAATGACATGGTGCATTTGTCAGTGGGGGGTGGTGTAAGGGGTATTAACACAATTTTTCATTCGGAACCTAATAACGTAAAAAGTACTATCACGAATTAAATGAAATTTGGTTAAAACGTGTATTAGGCGTTACTCTTTAAAATGGTATACAAAAAATTTCTATAAACTTTGAACATAACAAAAAAAATCGTAAAAATGTGACAAAATTGGTACTAAAATAAATTTTTTTTTTCAACACTTTTTCCATAGAAATTCTGAAAATTTTTTTTTTCAAATCCTTATAATTCGTAAACCGCTTATTAGATTAGAATGAAATTTGGCAAATTGATAGATTGGAAACCGTTCTTTAAAATGACATAGTGCATTTGTCAGTGGGGGGTGGTGTAAGGGGTATTAACTCAATTTTTCATTCGGAACCTAATAACGTAAAAAGTACTATCACGAATTAAATGAAATTTGGTTAAAACGTGTATTAGGCGTTACTCTTTAAAATGGTATACAAAAAATTTCTATAAACTTTGAACATAACAAAAAAAATCGTAAAAATGTGACAAAATTGGTACTAAAATAAATTTTTTTTTTCAACACTTTTTCCATAGAAATTCTGAAATTTTTTTTTTTCAAATCCTTATAATTCGTAAACCGCTTATTGGATTAGAATGAAATTTGGCAAATTGATAGATTGGAAACCGTTCTTTAAAATGACATGGTGCATTTGTCAGTGGGGGGTGGTGTAAGGGGTATTAACTCAATTTTTCATTCGGAACCTAATAACGTAAAAAGTACTATCACGAATTAAATGAAATTTGGTTAAAACGTGTATTAGGCGTTACTCTTTAAAATGGTATACAAAAAATTTCTATAAACTTTGAACATAACAAAAAAAATCGTAAAAATGTGACAAAATTGGTACTAAAATAAAATTTTTTTTCAACACTTTTTCCATAGAAATTCTGAAAATTTTTTTTTTTCAAATCCTTATAATTCGTAAACCGCTTATTAGATTAGAATGAAATTTGGCAAATTGATAGATTGGAAACCGTTCTTTAAAATGACATGGTGCATTTGTCAGTGGGGGGTGGTGTAAGGGGTATTAACTCAATTTTTCATTCGGAACCTAATAACGTAAAAAGTACTATCACGAATTAAATGAAATTTGGTTAAAACGTGTATTAGGCGTTCCTCTTTAAAATGGTATACAAAAAATTTCTATAAACTTTGAACATAACAAAAAAATCGTAAAAATGTGACAAAATTGGTACTAAAATAAATTTTTTTTTCAACACTTTTTCCATAGAAATTCTGAAATTTTTTTTTTTTCAAATCCTTATAATTCGTAAACCGCTTATTAGATTAGAATAAATTTGGCAAATTGATAGATTGGAAACCGTTCTTTAAAATGACATGGTGCATTTGTCAGTGGGGGTGGTGTAAGGGGTATTAACTCAATTTTTCATTCGGAACCTAATAACGTAAAAAGTACTATCACGAATTAAATGAAATTTGGTTAAAACGTGTATTAGGCGTTACTCTTTAAAATGGTATACAAAAAATTTCTATAAACTTTGAACATAACAAAAAAAATCGTAAAAATGTGACAAAATTGGTACTAAAATAAAATTTTTTTTAACACTTTTTCCATAGAAATTCTGAAATTTTTTTTTTTTTCAAATCCTTATAATTCGTAAACCGCTTATTAGATTAGAATGAAATTTGGCAAATTGATAGATTGGAAACCGTTCTTTAAATGACATGGTGCATTTGTCAGTGGGGGGTGGTGTAAGGGGTATTAACTCAATTTTTCATTCGGAACCTAATAACGTAAAAAGTACTATCACGAATTAAATGAAATTTGGTTAAAACGTGTATTAGGCGTTACTCTTTAAAATGGTATACAAAAAATTTCTATAAACTTTGAACATAACAAAAAAAATCGTAAAAATGTGACAAAATTGGTACTAAAATAAAATTTTTTTTCAACACTTTTTCCATAGAAATTCTGAAAATTTTTTTTTTTCAAATCTTTATAATTCGTAAACCGCTTATTAGATTAGAATGAAATTTGGCAAATTGATAGATTGGAAACCGTTCTTTAAAATGACATGGTGCATTTGTCAGTGGGGGGTGGTGTAAGGGGTATTAACTCAATTTTTCATTCGGAACCTAATAACGTAAAAAGTACTATCACGAATTAAATGAAATTTGGTTAAAACGTGTATTAGGCGTTACTCTTTAAAATGGTATACAAAAAATTTCTATAAACTTTGAACATAACAAAAAAATCGTAAAAATGTGACAAAATTGGTACTAAAATAAATTTTTTTTTCAACACTTTTTCCATAGAAATTCTGAAATTTTTTTTTTTCAAATCCTTATAATTCGTAAACCGCTTATTAGATTAGAATGAAATTTGGCAAATTGATAGATTGGAAACCGTTCTTTAAAATGACATGGTGCATTTGTCAGTGGGGGGTGGTGTAAGGGGTATTAACTCAATTTTTCATTCGGAACCTAATAACGTAAAAAGTACTATCACGAATTAAATGAAATTTGGTTAAAACGTGTATTAGGCGTTACTCTTTAAATGGTATACAAAAAAATTTCTATAAACTTTGAACATAACAAAAAAAATCGTAAAAATGTGACAAAATTGGTACTAAAATAAAAAAATTTTTCAACACTTTTTCCATAGAAATTCTGAAATTTTTTTTTTTCAAATCCTTATAATTCGTAAACCGCTTATTAGATTAGAATGAAATTTGGCAAATTGATAGATTGGAAACCGTTCTTTAAAATGACATGGTGCATTTGTCAGTGGGGGGTGGTGTAAGGGGTATTAACTCAATTTTTCATTCGGAACCTAATAACGTAAAAAGTACTATCACGAATTAAATGAAATTTGGTTAAAACGTGTATTAGGCGTTACTCTTTAAAATGGTATACAAAAAATTTCTATAAACTTTGAACATAACAAAAAAAATCGTAAAAATGTGACAAAATTGGTACTAAAATAAAATTTTTTTTCAACACTTTTTCCATAGAAATTCTGAAATTTTTTTTTTCAAATCCTTATAATTCGTAAACCGCTTATTAGATTAGAATGAAATTTGGCAAATTGATAGATTGGAAACCGTTCTTTAAAATGACATGGTGCATTTGTCAGTGGGGGGTGGTGTAAGGGGTATTAACTCAATTTTTCATTCGGAACCTAATAACGTAAAAAGTACTATCACGAATTAAATGAAATTTGGTTAAAACGTGTATTAGGCGTTACTCTTTAAAATGGTATACAAAAAAATTCTATAAACTTTGAACATAACAAAAAAAATCGTAAAAATGTGACAAAATTGGTACTAAAATAAATTTTTTTTTCAACACTTTTTCCATAGAAATTCTGAAAATTTTTTTTTTTCAAATCCTTATAATTCGTAAACCGCTTATTAGATTAGAATGAAATTTGGCAAATTGATAGATTGGAAACCGTTCTTTAAAATGACATGGTGCATTTGTCAGTGGGGGGTGGTGTAAGGGGTATTAACTCAATTTTTCATTCGGAACCTAATAACGTAAAAAGTACTATCACGAATTAAATGAAATTTGGTTAAAACGTGTATTAGGCGTTACTCTTTAAAATGGTATACAAAAAATTTCTATAAACTTTGAACATAACAAAAAAAATCGTAAAAATGTGACAAAATTGGTACTAAAATAAATTTTTTTTCAACACTTTTTCCATAGAAATTCTGAATTTTTTTTTTTTCAAATCCTTATAATTCGTAAACCGCTTATTAGATTAGAATGAAATTTGGCAAATTGATAGATTGGAAACCGTTCTTTAAAATGACATGGTGCATTTGTCAGTGGGGCGTGGTGTAAGGGGTATTAACTCAATTTTTCATTCGGAACCTAATAACGTAAAAAGTACTATCACGAATTAAATGAAATTTGGTTAAAACGTGTATTAGGCGTTACTCTTTAAAATGGTATACAAAAAATTTCTATAAACTTTGAACATAACAAAAAAAATCGTAAAAATGTGACAAAATTGGTACTAAAATAAATTTTTTTTTCAACACTTTTTCCATAGAAATTCTGAAATTTTTTTTTTCAAATCCTTATAATTCGTAAACCGCTTATTAGATTAGAATGAAATTTGGCAAATTGATAGATTGGAAACCGTTCTTTAAAATGACATGGTACATTTGTCAGTGGGGGGTGGTGTAAGGGGTATTAACTCAATTTTTCATTCGGAACCTAATAACGTAAAAAGTACTATCACGAATTAAATGAAATTTGGTTAAAACGTGTATTAGGCGTTACTCTTTAAAATGGTATACAAAAAATTTCTATAAACTTTGAACATAACAAAAAAAATCGTAAAAATGTGACAAAATTGGTACTAAAATAAATTTTTTTTTCAACACTTTTTCCATAGAAATTCTGAAATTTTTTTTTTTTCAAATCCTTATAATTCGTAAACCGCTTATTAGATTAGAATGAAATTTGGCAAATTGATAGATTGGAAACCGTTCTTTAAAATGACATGGTGCATTTGTCAGTGGGGGGTGGTGTAAGGGGTATTAACTCAATTTTTCATTCGGAACCTAATAACGTAAAAAGTACTATCACGAATTAAATGAAATTTGGTTAAAACGTGTATTAGGCGTTACTCTTTAAAATGGTATACAAAAAATTTCTATAAACTTTGAACATAACAAAAAAAATCGTAAAAATGTGACAAAATTGGTACTAAAATAAATTTTTTTTTCAACACTTTTTCCATAGAAATTCTGAAATTTTTTTTTTCAAATCCTTATAATTCGTAAACCGCTTATTAGATTAGAATGAAATTTGGCAAATTGATAGATTGGAAACCGTTCTTTAAAATGACATGGTGCATTTGTCAGTGGGTGGTGGTGTAAGGGGTATTAACTCAATTTTTCATTCGGAACCTAATAACGTAAAAAGTACTATCACGAATTAAATGAAATTTGGTTAAAACGTGTATTAGGCGTTACTCTTTAAAATGGTATACAAAAAATTTCTATAAACTTTGAACATAACAAAAAAAATCGTAAAAATGTGACAAAATTGGTACTAAAATAAATTTTTTTTTCAACACTTTTTCCATAGAAATTCTGAAATTTTTTTTTTTTTCAAATCCTTATAATTCGTAAACCGCTTATTAGATTAGAATGAAATTTGGCAAATTGATAGATTGGAAACCGTTCTTTAAAATGACATGGTGCATTTGTCAGTGGGGGGTGGTGTAAGGGGTATTAACTCAATTTTTCATTCGGAACCTAATAACGTAAAAAGTACTATCACGAATTAAATGAAATTTGGTTAAAACGTGTATTAGGCGTTACTCTTTAAAATGGTATACAAAAAATTTCTATAAACTTTGAACATAACAAAAAAAATCGTAAAAATGTGACAAAATTGGTACTAAAATAAATTTTTTTTTCAACACTTTTTCCATAGAAATTCTGAAATTTTTTTTTTTCAAATCCTTATAATTCGTAAACCGCTTATTAGATTAGAATGAAATTTGGCAAATTGATAGATTGGAAACCGTTCTTTAAAATAACATGGTGCATTTGTCAGTGGGGGGTGGTGTAAGGGGTATTAACTCAATTTTTCATTCGGAACCTAATAACGTAAAAAGTACTATCACGAATTAAATGAAATTTGGTTAAAACGTGTAATAGGCGTTACTCTTTAAAATGGTATACAAAAAATTTCTATAAACTTTGAACATAACAAAAAAAATCGTAAAAAATATGACAAAATTGGTACTAAAATAAAATTTTTTTTCAACACTTTTTCCATAGAAATTCTGAAATTTTTTTTTTTCAAATCCTTATAATTCGTAAACCGCTTATTAGATTAGAATGAAATTTGGCAAATTGATAGATTGGAAACCGTTCTTTAAAATGACATGGTGCATTTGTCAGTGGGGGGTGGTGTAAGGGGTATTAACTCAATTTTTCATTCGGAACCTAATAACGTAAAAAGTACTATCACGAATTAAATGAAATTTGGTTAAAACGTGTATTAGGCGTTACTCTTTAAAATGGTATACAAAAAATTTCTATAAACTTTGAACATAACAAAAAAAATCGTAAAAATGTGACGAAATTGGTACTAAAATAACATTTTTTTTCAACACTTTTTCCATAGAAATTCTGAAATTTTTTTTTTTCAAATCCTTATAATTCGTAAACCGCTTATTAGATTAGAATGAAATTTGGCAAATTGATAGATTGGAAACCGTTCTTTAAAATGACATGGTGCATTTGTCAGTGGGGGGTGGTGTAAGGGGTATTAACTCAATTTTTCATTCGGAACCTAATAACGTAAAAAGTACTATCACGAATTAAATGAAATTTGGTTAAAACGTGTATTAGGCGTTACTCTTTAAAATGGTATACAAAAAATTTCTATAAACTTTGAACATAACAAAAAAAATCGTAAAAATGTGAGAAAATTGGTACTAAAATAAATTTTTTTTTCAACACTTTTTCCATAGAAATTCTGAAATTTTTTTTTTTTCAAATACTTATAATTCGTAAACCGCTTATTAGATTAGAATGAAATTTGGCAAATTGATAGATTGGAAACCGTTCTTTAAAATGACATGGTGCATTTGTCAGTGGGGGGTGGTGTAAGGGGTATTAACTCAATTTTTCATTCGGAACCTAATAACGTAAAAAGTACTATCACGAATTAAATGAAATTTGGTTAAAACGTGTATTAGGCGTTACTCTTTAAAATGGTATACAAAAAATTTCTATAAACTTTGAACATAACAAAAAAAATCGTAAAAATGTGACAAAATTGGTACTAAAATAAATTTTTTTTTCAACACTTTTTCCATAGAAATTCTGAATTTTTTTTTTTCAAATCCTTATAATTCGTAAACCGCTTATTAGATTAGAATGAAATTTGGCAAATTGATAGATTGGAAACCGTTCTTTAAAATGACATGGTGCATTTGTCAGTGGGGGGTGGTGTAAGGGGTATTAACTCAATTTTTCATTCGGAACCTAATAACGTAAAAAGTACTATCACGAATTAAATGAAATTTAGTTAAAACGTGTATTAGGCGTTACTCTTTAAAATGGTATACAAAAAATTTCTATAAACTTTGAACATAACAAAAAAAATCGTAAAAATGTGACAAAATTGGTACTAAAATAAAATTTTTTTTCAACACTTTTTCCATAGAAATTCTGAAATTTTTTTTTTTCAAATCCTTATAATTCGTAAACCGCTTATTAGATTAGAATGAAATTTGGCAAATTGATAGATTGGAAACCGTTCTTTAAAATGACATGGTGCATTTGTCAGTGGGGGGTGGTGTAAGGGGTATTAACTCAATTTTTCATTCGGAACCTAATAACGTAAAAAGTACTATCACGAATTAAATGAAATTTGGTTAAAACGTGTATTAGGCGTTACTCTTTAAAATGGTATACAAAAAATTTCTATAAACTTTGAACATAACAAAAAAAATCGTAAAAATGTGACAAAATTGGTACTAAAATAAATTTTTTTTTCAACACTTTTTCCATAGAAATTCTGAAATTTTTTTTTTTTTCAAATCCTTATAATTCGTAAACCGCTTATTAGATTAGAATGAAATTTGGCAAATTGATAGATTGGAAACCGTTCTTTAAAATGACATGGTGCATTTGTCAGTGGGGGGTGGTGTAAGGGGTATTAACTCAATTTTTCATTCGGAACCTAATAACGTAAAAAGTACTATCACGAATTAAATGAAATTTGGTTAAAACGTGTATTAGGCGTTACTCTTTAAAATGGTATACAAAAAATTTCTATAAACTTTGAACATAACAAAAAAAATCGTAAAAATGTGACAAAATTGGTACTAAAATAAAATTTTTTTTCAACACTTTTTCCATAGAAATTCTGAAATTTTTTTTTTTCAAATCCTTATAATTCGTAAACCGCTTATTAGATTAGAATGAAATTTGGCAAATTGATAGATTGGAAACCGTTCTTTAAAATGACATGGTGCATTTGTCAGTGGGGGGTGGTGTAACGGGTATTAACTCAATTTTTCATTCGGAACCTAATAACGTAAAAAGTACTATCACGAATTAAATGAAATTTGGTTAAAACGTGTATTAGGCGTTACTCTTTAAAATGGTATACAAAAAATTTCTATAAACTTTGAACATAACAAAAAAAAATCGTAAAAATGTGACAAAATTGGTACTAAAATAAAATTTTTTTTCAACACTTTTTCCATAGAAATTCTGAAATTTTTTTTTTGCAAATCCTTATAATTCGTAAACCGCTTATTAGATTAGAATGAAATTTGGCAAATTGATAGATTGGAAACCGTTCTTTGAAATGACATGGTGCATTTGTCAGTGGGGGGTGGTGTAAGGGTGGTGTAACTCAATTTTTCATTCGGAACCTAATAACGTAAAAAGTACTATCACGAATTAAATGAAATTTGGTTAAAACGTGTATTAGGCGTTACTCTTTAAAATGGTATACAAAAAATTTCTATAAACTTTGAACATAACAAAAAAAATCGTAAAAATGTGACAAAATTGGTACTAAAATAAATTTTTTTTTCAACACTTTTTCCATAGAAATTCTGAAATTTTTTTTTTTCAAATCCTTATAATTCGTAAACCGCTTATTAGATTAGAATGAAATTTGGCAAATTGATAGATTGGAAACCGTTCTTTAAAATGACATGGTGCATTTGTCAGTGGGGGGTGGTGTAAGGGGTATTAACTCAATTTTTCATTCGGAACCTAATAACGTAAAAAGTACTATCACGAATTAAATGAAATTTGGTTAAAACGTGTATTAGGCGTTACTCTTTAAAATGGTATACAAAAAATTTCTATAAACTTTGAACATAACAAAAAAAATCGTAAAAATGTAACAAAATTGGTACTAAAATAAATTTTTTTTTCAACACTTTTTCCATAGAAATTCTGAAATTTTTTTTTTTCAAATCCTTATAATTCGTAAACCGCTTATTAGATTAGAATGAAATTTGGCAAATTGATAGATTGGAAACCGTTCTTTAAAATGACATGGTGCATTTGTCAGTGGGGGGTGGTGTAAGGGGTATTAACTCAATTTTTCATTCGGAACCTAATAACGTAAAAAGTACTATCACGAATTAAATGAAATTTGGTTAAAACGTGTATTAGGCGTTACTCTTTAAAATGGTATACAAAAAATTTCTATAAACTTTGAACATAACAAAAAAAATCGTAAAAATGTGACAAAATTGGTACTAAAATAAAATTTTTTTTCAACACTTTTTCCATAGAAATTCTGAAATTTTTTTTTTCAAATCCTTATAATTCGTAAACCGCTTATTAGATTAGAATGAAGTTTGGCAAATTGATAGATTGGAAACCGTTCTTTAAAATGACATGGTGCATTTGTCAGTGGGGGGTGGTGTAAGGGGTATTAACTCAATTTTTCATTCGGAACCTAATAACGTAAAAAGTACTATCACGAATTAAATGAAATTTGGTTAAAACGTGTATTAGGCGTTACTCTTTAAAATGGTATACAAAAAATTTCTATAAACTTTGAACATAACAAAAAAAATCGTAAAAATGTGACAAAATTGGTACTAAAATAAATTTTTTTTTCAACACTTTTTCCATAGAAATTCTGAAATTTTTTTTTTTTTAAATCCTTATAATTCGTAAACCGCTTATTAGATTAGAATGAAATTTGGCAAATTGATAGATTGGAAACCGTTCTTAAAAATGACATGGTGCATTTGTCAGTGGGGGGTGGTGTAAGGGGTATTAACTCAATTTTTCATTCGGAACCTAATAACGTAAAAAGTACTATCACGAATTAAATGAAATTTGGTTAAAACGTGTATTAGGCGTTACTCTTTAAAATGGTATACAAAAAATTTCTATAAACTTTGAACATAACAAAAAAAATCGTAAAAATGTGACAAAATTGGTACTAAAATAAATTTTTTTTTCAACACTTTTTCCATAGAAATTCTGAAATTTTTTTTTCCAAATCCTTATAATTCGTAAACCGCTTATTAGATATGAATGAAATTTGGCAAATTGATAGATTGGAAACCGTTCTTTAAAATGACATGGTGCATTTGTCAGTGGGGGGTGGTGTAAGGGGTATTAACTCAATTTTTCATTCGGAACCTAATAACGTAAAAAGTACTATCACGAATTAAATGAAATTTGGTTAAAACGTGTATTAGGCGTTACTCTTTAAAATGGTATACAAAAAATTTCTATAAACTTTGAACATAACAAAAAAAATCGTAAAAATGTGACAAAATTGGTACAAAAATAAATTTTTTTTTCAACACTTTTTCCATAGAAATTCTTAAATTTTTTTTTTTTCAAATCCTTATAATTCGTAAACCGCTTATTAGATTAGAATGAAATTTGGCAAATTGATAGATTGGAAACCGTTCTTTAAAATGACATGGTGCATTTGTCAGTGGGGGGTGGTGTAAGGGGTATTAACTCAATTTTTCATTCGGAACCTAATAACGTAAAAAGTACTATCACGAATTAAATGAAATTTGGTTAAAACGTGTATTAGGCGTTACTCTTTAAAATGGTATACAAAAAATTTCTATAAACTTTGAACATAACAAAAAAAATCGTTAAAATGTGACAAAATTGGTACTAAAATAAATTTTTTTTTCAACACTTTTTCCATAGAAATTCTGAAATTTTTTTTTTTCAAATCCTTATAATTCGTAAACCGCTTATTAGATTAGAATGAAATTTGGCAAATTGATAGATTGGAAACCGTTCTTTAAAATGACATGGTGCATTTGTCAGTGGGGGGTGGTGTAAGGGGTATTAACTCAATTTTTCATTCGGAACCTAATAACGTAAAAAGTACTATCACGAATTAAATGAAATTTGGTTAAAACGTGTATTAGGCGTTACTCTTTAAAATGGTATACAAAAAATTTCTATAAACTTTGAACATAACAAAAAAAATCGTAAAAATGTGGCAAAATTGGTACTAAAATAAAATTTTTTTTCAACACTTTTTCCATAGAAATTCTGAAATTTTTTTTTTTCAAATCCTTATAATTCGTAAACCGCTTATTAGATTAGAATGAAATTTGGCAAATTGATAGATTGGAAACCGTTCTTTAAAATGACATGGTGCATTTGTCAGTGGGGGTGGTGTAAGGGGTATTAACTCAATTTTTCATTCGGAACCTAATAACGTAAAAAGTACTATCACGAATTAAATGAAATTTGGTTAAAACGTGTATTAGGCGTTACTCTTTAAAATGGTATACAAAAAATTTCTATAAACTTTGAACATAACAAAAAAAATCGTAAAAATGTGACAAAATTGGTACTAAAATAAATTTTTTTTTCAACACTTTTTCCATAGAAATTCTGAAATTTTTTTTTTTTTCAAATCCTTATAATTCGTAAACCGCTTATTAGATTAGAATGAAATTTGGCAAATTGATAGATTGGAAACCGTTCTTTAAAATGACATGGTGCATTTGTCAGTGGGGGGTGGTGTAAGGGGTATTAACTCAATTTTTCATTCGGAATCTAATAACGTAAAAAGTACTATCACGAATTAAATGAAATTTGGTTAAAACGTGTATTAGGCGTTACTCTTTAAAATGGTATACAAAAAATTTCTATAAACTTTGAACATAACAAAAAAAATCGTAAAAATGTGACAAAATTGGTACTAAAATAAATTTTTTTTTCAACACTTTTTCCATAGAAATTCTGAAACTTTTTTTTTTCAAATCCTTATAATTCGTAAACCGCTTATTAGATTAGAATGAAATTTGGCAAATTGATAGATTGGAAACCGTTCTTTAAAATGACATGGTGCATTTGTCAGTGGGGGGTGGTGTAAGGGGTATTAACTCAATTTTTCATTCGGAATCTAATAACGTAAAAAGTACTATCACGAATTAAATGAAATTTGGTTAAAACGTGTATTAGGCGTTACTCTTTAAAATGGTATACAAAAAATTTCTATAAACTTTGAACATAACAAAAAAAATCGTAAAAATGTGACAAAATTGGTACTAAAATAAATTTTTTTTTCAACACTTTTTCCATAGAAATTCTGAAACTTTTTTTTTTCAAATCCTTATAATTCGTAAACCGCTTATTAGATTAGAATGAAATTTGGCAAATTGATAGATTGGAAACCGTTCTTTAAAATGACATGGTGCATTTGTCAGTGGGGGGTGGTGTAAGGGGTATTAACTCAATTTTTCATTCGGAACCTAATAACGTAAAAAGTACTATCACGAATTAAATGAAATTTGGTTAAAACGTGTATTAGGCGTTACTCTTTAAAATGGTATACAAAAAATTTCTATAAACTTTGAACATAACAAAAAAAATCGTAAAAATGTGACAAAATTGGTACTAAAATAAATTTTTTTTCAACACATTTTCCATAGAAATTCTGAAATTTTTTTTTTTTCAAATCCTTATAATTCGTAAACCGCTTATTAGATTAGAATGAAATTTGGCAAATTGATAGATTGGAAACCGTTCTTTAAAATGACATGGTGCATTTGTCAGTGGGGGGTGGTGTAAGGGGTATTAACTCAATTTTTCATTCGGAACCTAATAACGTAAAAAGTACTATCACGAATTAAATGAAATTTGGTTAAAACGTGTATTAGGCGTTACTCTTTAAAATGGTATACAAAAAATTTCTATAAACTTTGAACATAACAAAAAAAATCGTAAAAATGTGACAAAATTGGTACCAAAATAAAATTTTTTTTCAACACTTTTTCCATAGAAATTCTGAAATTTTTTTTTTTTCAAATCCTTATAATTCGTAAACCGCTCATTAGATTAGAATGAAATTTGGCAAATTGATAGATTGGAAACCGTTCTTTAAAATGACATGGTGCATTTGTCAGTGGGGGGTGGTGTAAGGGGTATTAACTCAATTTTTCATTCGGAACCTAATAACGTAAAAAGTACTATCACGAATTAAATGAAATTTGGTTAAAACGTGTATTAGGCGTTACTCTTTAAAATGGTATACAAAAAATTTCTATAAACTTTGAACATAACAAAAAAAATCGTAAAAATGTGACAAAATTGGTACTAAAATAAAATTTTTTTTCAACACTTTTTCCATAGAAATTCTGAAATTTTTTTTTTTTCAAATCCTTATAATTCGTAAACCGCTTATTAGATTAGAATGAAATTTGGCAAATTGATAGATTGGAAACCGTTCTTTAAAATGACATGGTGCATTTGTCAGTGGGGGGTGGTGTAAGGGGTATTAACTCAATTTTTCATTCGGAACCTAATAACGTAAAAAGTACTATCACGAATTAAATGAAATTTGGTTAAAACGTGTATTAGGCGTTACTCTTTAAAATGGTATACAAAAAATTTCTATAAACTTTGAACATAACAAAAAAAATCGTAAAAATGTGACAAAATTGGTACTAAAATACATTTTTTTTTCAACACTTTTTCCATAGAAATTCTGAAATTTTTTTTTTTTTCAAATCCTTATAATTCGTAAACCGCTTATTAGATTAGAATGAAATTTGGCAAATTGATAGATTGGAAACCGTTCTTTAAAATGACATGGTGCATTTGTCAGTGGGGGGTGGTGTAAGGGGTATTAACTCAATTTTTCATTCGGAACCTAATAACGTAAAAAGTACTATCACGAATTAAATGAAATTTGGTTAAAACGTGTATTAGGCGTTACTCTTTAAAATGGTATACAAAAAATTTCTATAAACTTTGAACATAACAAAAAAAATCGTAAAAATGTGACAAAATTGGTACTAAAATACATTTTTTTTTCAACACTTTTTCCATAGAAATTCTGAAATTTTTTTTTTTTTCAAATCCTTATAATTCGTAAACCGCTTATTAGATTAGAATGAAATTTGGCAAATTGATAGATTGGAAACCGTTCTTTAAAATGACATGGTGCATTTGTCAGTGGGGGGTGGTGTAAGGGGTATTAACTCAATTTTTCATTCGGAATCTAATAACGTAAAAAGTACTATCACGAATTAAATGAAATTTGGTTAAAACGTGTATTAGGCGTTACTCTTTAAAATGGTATACAAAAAATTTCTATAAACTTTGAACATAACAAAAAAAATCGTAAAAATGTGACAAAATTGGTACTAAAATAAATTTTTTTTTCAACACTTTTTCCATAGAAATTCTGAAACTTTTTTTTTTCAAATCCTTATAATTCGTAAACCGCTTATTAGATTAGAATGAAATTTGGCAAATTGATAGATTGGAAACCGTTCTTTAAAATGACATGGTGCATTTGTCAGTGGGGGGTGGTGTAAGGGGTATTAACTCAATTTTTCATTCGGAACCTAATAACGTAAAAAGTACTATCACGAATTAAATGAAATTTGGTTAAAACGTGTATTAGGCGTTACTCTTTAAAATGGTATACAAAAAATTTCTATAAACTTT
Organism: Rhingia campestris; assembly: GCA_932526625.1. Classification (NCBI taxonomy): domain Eukaryota; kingdom Metazoa; phylum Arthropoda; class Insecta; order Diptera; family Syrphidae; genus Rhingia; species Rhingia campestris. Next base: position 141,987,792 of record OW052183.1, read on the forward strand.
GAACATAACAAAAAAAATCGTAAAAATGTGACAAAATTGGTACTAAAATAAATTTTTTTTCAACACATTTTCCATAGAAATTCTGAAATTTTTTTTTTTTCAAATCCTTATAATTCGTAAACCGCTTATTAGATTAGAATGAAATTTGGCAAATTGATAGATTGGAAACCGTTCTTTAAAATGACATGGTGCATTTGTCAGTGGGGGGTGGTGTAAGGGGTATTAACTCAATTTTTCATTCGGAACCTAATAACGTAAAAAGTACTATCACGAATTAAATGAAATTTGGTTAAAACGTGTATTAGGCGTTACTCTTTAAAATGGTATACAAAAAATTTCTATAAACTTTGAACATAACAAAAAAAATCGTAAAAATGTGACAAAATTGGTACCAAAATAAAATTTTTTTTCAACACTTTTTCCATAGAAATTCTGAAATTTTTTTTTTTTCAAATCCTTATAATTCGTAAACCGCTCATTAGATTAGAATGAAATTTGGCAAATTGATAGATTGGAAACCGTTCTTTAAAATGACATGGTGCATTTGTCAGTGGGGGGTGGTGTAAGGGGTATTAACTCAATTTTTCATTCGGAACCTAATAACGTAAAAAGTACTATCACGAATTAAATGAAATTTGGTTAAAACGTGTATTAGGCGTTACTCTTTAAAATGGTATACAAAAAATTTCTATAAACTTTGAACATAACAAAAAAAATCGTAAAAATGTGACAAAATTGGTACTAAAATAAAATTTTTTTTCAACACTTTTTCCATAGAAATTCTGAAATTTTTTTTTTTTCAAATCCTTATAATTCGTAAACCGCTTATTAGATTAGAATGAAATTTGGCAAATTGATAGATTGGAAACCGTTCTTTAAAATGACATGGTGCATTTGTCAGTGGGGGGTGGTGTAAGGGGTATTAACTCAATTTTTCATTCGGAACCTAATAACGTAAAAAGTACTATCACGAATTAAATGAAATTTGGTTAAAACGTGTATTAGGCGTTACTCTTTAAAATGGTATACAAAAAATTTCTATAAACTTTGAACATAACAAAAAAAATCGTAAAAATGTGACAAAATTGGTACTAAAATACATTTTTTTTTCAACACTTTTTCCATAGAAATTCTGAAATTTTTTTTTTTTTTAAATCCTTATAATTCGTAAACCGCTTATTAGATTAGAATGAAATTTGGCAAATTGATAGATTGGAAACCGTTCTTTAAAATGACATGGTGCATTTGTCAGTGGGGGGTGGTGTAAGGGGTATTAACTCAATTTTTCATTCGGAACCTAATAACGTAAAAAGTACTATCACGAATTAAATGAAATTTGGTTAAAACGTGTATTAGGCGTTACTCTTTAAAATGGTATACAAAAAATTTTTATAAACTTTGAACATAACAAAAAAAATCGTAAAAATGTGACAAAATTGGTACTAAAATAAATTTTTTTTTCAACACTTTTTCCATAGAAATTCTGAAATTTTTTTTTTTTCAAATCCTTATAATTCGTAAACCGCTTATTAGATTAGAATGAAATTTGGCAAATTGATAGATTGGAAACCGTTCTTTAAAATGACATGGTGCATTTGTCAGTGGGGGGTGGTGTAAGGGGTATTAACTCAATTTTTCATTCGGAACCTAATAACGTAAAAAGTACTATCACGAATTAAATGAAATTTGGTTAAAACGTGTATTAGGCGTTACTCTTTAAAATGGTATACAAAAAATTTCTATAAACTTTGAACATAAAAAAAAAAATCGTAAAAATGTGACAAAATTGGTACTAAAATAAATTTTTTTTTCAACACTTTTTCCATAGAAATTCTGAAATTTTTTTTTTTTTCAAATCCTTATAATTCGTAAACCGCTTATTAGATTAGAATGAAATTTGGCAAATTGATAGATTGGAAACCGTTCTTTAAAATGACATGGTGCATTTGTCAGTGGGGGGTGGTGTAAGGGGTATTAACTCAATTTTTCATTCGGAACCTAATAACGTAAAAAGTACTATCACGAATTAAATGAAATTTGGTTAAAACGTGTATTAGGCGTTACTCTTTAAAATGGTATACAAAAAATTTCTATAAACTTTGAACATAACAAAAAAAATCGTAAAAATGTGACAAAATTGGTACTAAAATAAAATTTTTTTTCAACACTTTTTCCATAGAAATTCTGAAATTTTTTTTTTTCAAATCCTTATAATTCGTAAACCGCTTATTAGATTAGAATGAAATTTGGCAAATTGATAGATTGGAAACCGTTCTTTAAAATGACATGGTGCATTTGTCAGTGGGGGGTGGTGTAAGGGGTATTAACTCAATTTTTCATTCGGAACCTAATAACGTAAAAAGTACTATCACGAATTAAATGAAATTTGGTTAAAACGTGTATTAGGCGTTACTCTTTAAAATGGTATACAAAAAATTTCTATAAACTTTGAACATAACAAAAAAAATCGTAAAAATGTGACAAAATTGGTACTAAAATAAATTTTTTTTTCAACACTTTTTCCATAGAAATTCTGAAATTTTTTTTTTCAAATCCTTATAATTCGTAAACCGCTTATTAGATTAGAATGAAATTTGGCAAATTGATAGATTGGAAACCGTTCTTTAAAATGACATGGTGCATTTGTCAGTGGGGGGTGGTGTAAGGGGTATTAACTCAATTTTTCATTCGGAACCTAATAACGTAAAAAGTACTATCACGAATTAAATGAAATTTGGTTAAAACGTGTATTAGGCGTTACTCTTTAAAATGGTATACAAAAAATTTCTTTAAACTTTGAACATAACAAAAAAAATCGTAAAAATGTGACAAAATTGGTACTAAAATAAATTTTTTTTTCAACACTTTTTCCATAGAAATTCTGAAATTTTTTTTTTTCAAATCCTTATAATTCTTAAACCGCTTATTAGATTAGAATGAAATTTGGCAAATTGATAGATTGGAAACCGTTCTTTAAAATGACATGGTGCATTTGTCAGTGGGGGGTGGTGTAAGGGGTATTAACTCAATTTTTCATTCGGAACCTAATAACGTAAAAAGTACTATCACGAATTAAATGAAATTTGGTTAAAACGTGTATTAGGCGTTACTCTTTAAAATGGTATACAAAAAATTTCTATAAACTTTGAACATAACAAAAAAAATCGTAAAAATGTGACAAAATTGGTACTAAAATAAATTTTTTTCAACACTTTTTCCATAGAAATTCTGAAATTTTTTTTTTTTCAAATCCTTATAATTCGTAAACCGCTTATTAGATTAGAATGAAATTTGGCAAATTGATAGATTGGAAACCGTTCTTTAAAATGACATGGTGCATTTGTCAGTGGGGGGTGGTGTAAGGGGTATTAACTCAATTTTTCATTCGGAACCTAATAACGTAAAAAGTACTATCACGAATTAAATGAAATTTGGTTAAAACGTGTATTAGGCGTTACTCTTTAAAATGGTATACAAAAAATTTCTATAAACTTTGAACATAACAAAAAAAATCGTAAAAATGTGACAAAATTGGTACTAAAATAAATTTTTTTTTCAACACTTTTTCCATAGAAATTCTGAAATTTTTTTTTTTCAAATCCTTATAATTCGTAAACCGCTTATTAGATTAGAATGAAATTTGGCAAATTGATAGATTGGAAACCGTTCTTTAAAATGACATGGTGCATTTGTCAGTGGGGGGTGGTGTAAGGGGTATTAACTCAATTTTTCATTCGGAACCTAATAACGTAAAAAGTACTATCACGAATTAAATGAAATTTGGTTAAAACGTGTATTAGGCGTTACTCTTTAAAATGGTATACAAAAAATTTCTATAAACTTTGAACATAACAAAAAAAATCGTAAAAATGTGACAAAATTGGTACTAAAATAAAATTTTTTTTCAACACTTTTTCCATAGAAATTCTGAATTTTTTTTTTTCAAATCCTTATAATTCGTAAACCGCTTATTAGATTAGAATGAAATTTGGCAAATTGATAGATTGGAAACCGTTCTTTAAAATGACATGGTGCATTTGTCAGTGGGGGGTGGTGTAAGGGGTATTAACTCAATTTTTCATTCGGAACCTAATAACGTAAAAAGTACTATCACGAATTAAATGAAATTTGGTTAAAACGTGTATTAGGCGTTACTCTTTAAAATGGTATACAAAAAATTTCTATAAACTTTGAACATAACAAAAAAATCGTAAAAATGTGACAAAATTGGTACTAAAATAAATTTTTTTTTCAACACTTTTTCCATAGAAATTCTGAAATTTTTTTTTTTCAAATCCTTATAATTCGTAAACCGCTTATTAGATTAGAATGAAATTTGGCAAATTGATAGATTGGAAACCGTTCTTTAAAATGACATGGTGCATTTGTCAGTGGGGGGTGGTGTAAGGGGTATTAACTCAATTTTTCATTCGGAACCTAATAACGTAAAAAGTACTATCACGAATTTAATGAAATTTGGTTAAAACGTGTATTAGGCGTTACTCTTTAAAATGGTATACAAAAAATTTCTATAAACTTTGAACATAAAAAAAAAAATCGTAAAAATGTGACAAAATTGGTACTAAAATAAATTTTTTTTTCAACACTTTTTCCATAGAAATTCTGAAATTTTTTTTTTTTTCAAATCCTTATAATTCGTAAACCGCTTATTAGATTAGAATGAAATTTGGCAAATTGATAGATTGGAAACCGTTCTTTAAAATGACATGGTGCATTTGTCAGTGGGGGGTGGTGTAAGGGGTATTAACTCAATTTTTCATTCGGAACCTAATAACGTAAAAAGTACTATCACGAATTAAATGAAATTTGGTTAAAACGTGTATTAGGCGTTACTCTTTAAAATGGTATACAAAAAATTTCTATAAACTTTGAACATAACAAAAAAAATCGTAAAAATGTGACAAAATTGGTACTAAAATAAAATTTTTTTTCAACACTTTTTCCATAGAAATTCTGAAATTTTTTTTTTTCAAATCCTTATAATTCGTAAACCGCTTATTAGATTAGAATGAAATTTGGCAAATTGATAGATTGGAAACCGTTCTTTAAAATGACATGGTGCATTTGTCAGTGGGGGGTGGTGTAAGGGGTATTAACTCAATTTTTCATTCGGAACCTAATAACGTAAAAAGTACTATCACGAATTAAATGAAATTTGGTTAAAACGTGTATTAGGCGTTACTCTTTAAAATGGTATACAAAAAATTTCTATAAACTTTGAACATAACAAAAAAAATCGTAAAAATGTGACAAAATTGGTACTAAAATAAAATTTTTTTTCAACACTTTTTCCATAGAAATTCTGAATTTTTTTTTTTCAAATCCTTTTAATTCGTAAACCGCTTATTAGATTAGAATGAAATTTGGCAAATTGATAGATTGGAAACCGTTCTTTAAAATGACATGGTGCATTTGTCAGTGGGGGGTGGTGTAAGGGGTATTAACTCAATTTTTCATTCGGAACCTAATAACGTAAAAAGTACTATCACGAATTAAATGAAATTTGGTTAAAACGTGTATTAGGCGTTACTCTTTAAAATGGTATACAAAAAATTTCTATAAACTTTGAACATAACAAAAAAATCGTAAAAATGTGACAAAATTGGTACTAAAATAAATTTTTTTTCAACACATTTTCCATAGAAATTCTGAAATTTTTTTTTTTCAAATCCTTATAATTCGTAAACCGCTTATTAGATTAGAATGAAATTTGGCAAATTGATAGATTGGAAACCGTTCTTTAAAATGACATGGTGCATTTGTCAGTGGGGGGTGGTGTAAGGGGTATTAACTCAATTTTTCATTCGGAACCTAATAACGTAAAAAGTACTATCACGAATTAAATGAAATTTGGTTAAAACGTGTATTAGGCGTTACTCTTTAAAATGGTATACAAAAAATTTCTATAAACTTTGAACATAACAAAAAAAATCGTAAAAATGTGACAAAATTGGTACCAAAATAAAATTTTTTTTCAACACTTTTTCCATAGAAATTCTGAAATTTTTTTTTTTTCAAATCCTTATAATTCGTAAACCGCTCATTAGATTAGAATGAAATTTGGCAAATTGATAGATTGGAAACCGTTCTTTAAAATGACATGGTGCATTTGTCAGTGGGGGGTGGTGTAAGGGGTATTAACTCAATTTTTCATTCGGAACCTAATAACGTAAAAAGTACTATCACGAATTAAATGAAATTTGGTTAAAACGTGTATTAGGCGTTACTCTTTAAAATGGTATACAAAAAATTTCTATAAACTTTGAACATAACAAAAAAAATCGTAAAAATGTGACAAAATTGGTACTAAAATAAAATTTTTTTTCAACACTTTTTCCATAGAAATTCTGAAATTTTTTTTTTTTCAAATCCTTATAATTCGTAAACCGCTTATTAGATTAGAATGAAATTTGGCAAATTGATAGATTGGAAACCGTTCTTTAAAATGACATGGTGCATTTGTCAGTGGGGGGTGGTGTAAGGGGTATTAACTCAATTTTTCATTCGGAACCTAATAACGTAAAAAGTACTATCACGAATTAAATGAAATTTGGTTAAAACGTGTATTAGGCGTTACTCTTTAAAATGGTATACAAAAAATTTCTATAAACTTTGAACATAACAAAAAAAAATCGTAAAAATGTGACAAAATTGGTACTAAAATACATTTTTTTTTCAACACTTTTTCCATAGAAATTCTGAAATTTTTTTTTTTTTCAAATCCTTATAATTCGTAAACCGCTTATTAGATTAGAATGAAATTTGGCAAATTGATAGATTGGAAACCGTTCTTTAAAATGACATGGTGCATTTGTCAGTGGGGGGTGGTGTAAGGGGTATTAACTCAATTTTTCATTCGGAACCTAATAACGTAAAAAGTACTATCACGAATTAAATGAAATTTGGTTAAAACGTGTATTAGGCGTTACTCTTTAAAATGGTATACAAAAAATTTTTATAAACTTTGAACATAACAAAAAAAATCGTAAAAATGTGACAAAATTGGTACTAAAATAAATTTTTTTTTCAACACTTTTTCCATAGAAATTCTGAAATTTTTTTTTTTTCAAATCCTTATAATTCGTAAACCGCTTATTAGATTAGAATGAAATTTGGCAAATTGATAGATTGGAAACCGTTCTTTAAAATGACATGGTGCATTTGTCAGTGGGGGGTGGTGTAAGGGGTATTAACTCAATTTTTCATTCGGAACCTAATAACGTAAAAAGTACTATCACGAATTTAATGAAATTTGGTTAAAACGTGTATTAGGCGTTACTCTTTAAAATGGTATACAAAAAATGTCTATAAACTTTGAACATAAAAAAAAAAATCGTAAAAATGTGACAAAATTGGTACTAAAATAAATTTTTTTTTCAACACTTTTTCCATAGAAATTCTGAAATTTTTTTTTTTTTCAAATCCTTATAATTCGTAAACCGCTTATTAGATTAGAATGAAATTTGGCAAATTGATAGATTGGAAACCGTTCTTTAAAATGACATGGTGCATTTGTCAGTGGGGGGTGGTGTAAGGGGTATTAACTCAATTTTTCATTCGGAACCTAATAACGTAAAAAGTACTATCACGAATTAAATGAAATTTGGTTAAAACGTGTATTAGGCGTTACTCTTTAAAATGGTATACAAAAAATTTCTATAAACTTTGAACATAACAAAAAAAATCGTAAAAATGTGACAAAATTGGTACTAAAATAAAATTTTTTTTCAACACTTTTTCCATAGAAATTCTGAAATTTTTTTTTTTCAAATCCTTATAATTCGTAAACCGCTTATTAGATTAGAATGAAATTTGGCAAATTGATAGATTGGAAACCGTTCTTTAAAATGACATGGTGCATTTGTCAGTGGGGGGTGGTGTAAGGGGTATTAACTCAATTTTTCATTCGGAACCTAATAACGTAAAAAGTACTATCACGAATTAAATGAAATTTGGTTAAAACGTGTATTAGGCGTTACTCTTTAAAATGGTATACAAAAAATTTCTATAAACTTTGAACATAACAAAAAAAATCGTAAAAATGTGACAAAATTGGTACTAAAATAAATTTTTTTTTCAACACTTTTTCCATAGAAATTCTGAAATTTTTTTTTTCAAATCCTTATAATTCGTAAACCGCTTATTAGATTAGAATGAAATTTGGCAAATTGATAGATTGGAAACCGTTCTTTAAAATGACATGGTGCATTTGTCAGTGGGGGGTGGTGTAAGGGGTATTAACTCAATTTTTCATTCGGAACCTAATAACGTAAAAAGTACTATCACGAATTAAATGAAATTTGGTTAAAACGTGTATTAGGCGTTACTCTTTAAAATGGTATACAAAAAATTTCTTTAAACTTTGAACATAACAAAAAAAATCGTAAAAATGTGACAAAATTGGTACTAAAATAAATTTTTTTTTCAACACTTTTTCCATAGAAATTCTGAAATTTTTTTTTTCAAATCCTTATAATTCTTAAACCGCTTATTAGATTAGAATGAAATTTGGCAAATTGATAGATTGGAAACCGTTCTTTAAAATGACATGGTGCATTTGTCAGTGGGGGGTGGTGTAAGGGGTATTAACTCAATTTTTCATTCGGAACCTAATAACGTAAAAAGTACTATCACGAATTAAATGAAATTTGGTTAAAACGTGTATTAGGCGTTACTCTTTAAAATGGTATACAAAAAATTTCTATAAACTTTGAACATAACAAAAAAAATCGTAAAAATGTGACAAAATTGGTACTAAAATAAATTTTTTTCAACACTTTTTCCATAGAAATTCTGAAATTTTTTTTTTTTCAAATCCTTATAATTCGTAAACCGCTTATTAGATTAGAATGAAATTTGGCAAATTGATAGATTGGAAACCGTTCTTTAAAATGACATGGTGCATTTGTCAGTGGGGGGTGGTGTAAGGGGTATTAACTCAATTTTTCAGTCGGAACCTAATAACGTAAAAAGTACTATCACGAATTAAATGAAATTTGGTTAAAACGTGTATTAGGCGTTACTCTTTAAAATGGTATACAAAAAATTTCTATAAACTTTGAACATAACAAAAAAAATCGTAAAAATGTGACAAAATTGGTACTAAAATAAATTTTTTTTTCAACACTTTTTCCATAGAAATTCTGAAATTTTTTTTTTCAAATCCTTATAATTCGTAAACCGCTTATTAGATTAGAATGAAATTTGGCAAATTGATAGATTGGAAACCGTTCTTTAAAATGACATGGTGCATTTGTCAGTGGGGGGTGGTGTAAGGGGTATTAACTCAATTTTTCATTCGGAACCTAATAACGTAAAAAGTACTATCACGAATTAAATGAAATTTGGTTAAAACGTGTATTAGGCGTTACTCTTTAAAATGGTATACAAAAAATTTCTATAAACTTTGAACATAACAAAAAAAATCGTAAAAATGTGACAAAATTGGTACTAAAATAAAATTTTTTTTCAACACTTTTTCCATAGAAATTCTGAATTTTTTTTTTTCAAATCCTTATAATTCGTAAACCGCTTATTAGATTAGAATGAAATTTGGCAAATTGATAGATTGGAAACCGTTCTTTAAAATGACATGGTGCATTTGTCAGTGGGGGGTGGTGTAAGGGGTATTAACTCAATTTTTCATTCGGAACCTAATAACGTAAAAAGTACTATCACGAATTAAATGAAATTTGGTTAAAACGTGTATTAGGCGTTACTCTTTAAAATGGTATACAAAAAATTTCTATAAACTTTGAACATAACAAAAAAATCGTAAAAATGTGACAAAATTGGTACTAAAATAAATTTTTTTTTCAACACTTTTTCCATAGAAATTCTGAAATTTTTTTTTTTCAAATCCTTATAATTCGTAAACCGCTTATTAGATTAGAATGAAATTTGGCAAATTGATAGATTGGAAACCGTTCTTTAAAATGACATGGTGCATTTGTCAGTGGGGGGTGGTGTAAGGGGTATTAATTCAATTTTTCATTCGGAACCTAATAACGTAAAAAGTACTATCACGAATTAAATGAAATTTGGTTAAAACGTGTATTAGGCGTTACTCTTTAAAATGGTATACAAAAAATTTCTTTAAACTTTGAACATAACAAAAAAAATCGTAAAAATGTGACAAAATTGGTACTAAAATAAATTTTTTTTTTTACACTTTTTCCATAGAAATTCTGAAATTTTTTTTTTTCAAATCCTTATAATTCGTAAACCGCTTATTAGATTAGAATGAAATTTGGCAAATTGATAGATTGGAAACCGTTCTTTAAAATGACATGGTGCATTTGTCAGTGGGGGGTGGTGTAAGGGGTATTAACTCAATTTTTCATTCGGAACCTAATAACGTAAAAAGTACTATCACGAATTAAATGAAATTTGGTTAAAACGTGTATTAGGCGTTACTCTTTAAAATGGTATACAAAAAATTTCTATAAACTTTGAACATAACAAAAAAAATCGTAAAAATGTGACAAAATTGGTACTAAAATAAATTTTTTTCAACACTTTTTCCATAGAAATTCTGAAATTTTTTTTTTTTCAAATCCTTATAATTCGTAAACCGCTTATTAGATTAGAATGAAATTTGGCAAATTGATAGATTGGAAACCGTTCTTTAAAATGACATGGTGCATTTGTCAGTGGGGGGTGGTGTAAGGGGTATTAACTCAATTTTTCATTCGGAACCTAATAACGTAAAAAGTACTATCACGAATTAAATGAAATTTGGTTAAAACGTGTATTAGGCGTTACTCTTTAAAATGGTATACAAAAAATTTCTATAAACTTTGAACATAACAAAAAAAATCGTAAAAATGTGACAAAATTGGTACTAAAATAAAATTTTTTTTCAACACTTTTTCCATAGAAATTCTGAATTTTTTTTTTTCAAATCCTTATAATTCGTAAACCGCTTATTAGATTAGAATGAAATTTGGCAAATTGATAGATTGGAAACCGTTCTTTAAAATGACATGGTGCATTTGTCAGTGGGGGGTGGTGTAAGGGGTATTAACTCAATTTTTCATTCGGAACCTAATAACGTAAAAAGTACTATCACGAATTAAATGAAATTTGGTTAAAACGTGTATTAGGCGTTACTCTTTAAAATGGTATACAAAAAATTTCTATAAACTTTGAACATAACAAAAAAATCGTAAAAATGTGACAAAATTGGTACTAAAATAAATTTTTTTTTCAACACTTTTTCCATAGAAATTCTGAAATTTTTTTTTTTTCAAATCCTTATAATTCGTAAACCGCTTATTAGATTAGAATGAAATTTGGCAAATTGATAGATTGGAAACCGTTCTTTAAAATGACATGGTGCATTTGTCAGTGGGGGGTGGTGTAAGGGGTATTAACTCAATTTTTCATTCGGAACCTAATAACGTAAAAAGTACTATCACGAATTAAATGAAATTTGGTTAAGGCGTTACTCTTTAAAATGGTATACAAAAAATTTCTATAAACTTTGAACATAACAAAAAAAATCGTAAAAATGTGACAAAATTGGTACTAAAATAAATTTTTTTTTCAACACTTTTTCCATAGAAATTCTGAAATTTTTTTTTTTTCAAATCCTTATAATTCGTAAACCGCTTATTAGATTAGAATGAAATTTGGCAAATTGATAGATTGGAAACCGTTCTTTAAAATGACATGGTGCATTTGTCAGTGGGGGGTGGTGTAAGGGGTATTAACTCAATTTTTCATTCGGAACCTAATAACGTAAAAAGTACTATCACGAATTAAATGAAATTTGGTTAAAACGTGTATTAGGCGTTACTCTTAAAATGGTATACAAAAAATTTCTATAAACTTTGAACATAACAAAAAAAATCGTAAAAATGTGACAAAATTGGTACTAAAATAAAATTTTTTTTCAACACTTTTTCCATAGAAATTCTGAAATTTTTTTTTTTCAAATCCTTATAATTCGTAAACCGCTTATTAGATTAGAATGAAATTTGGCAAATTGATAGATTGGAAACCGTTCTTTAAAATGACATGGTGCATTTGTCAGTGGGGGGTGGTGTAAGGGGTATTAACTCAATTTTTCATTCGGAACCTAATAACGTAAAAAGTACTACCACGAATTAAATGAAATTTGGTTAAAACGTGTATTAGGCGTTACTCTTTAAAATGGTATACAAAAAATTTCTATAAACTTTGAACATAACAAAAAAAATCGTAAAAATGTGACAAAATTGGTACTAAAATAAATTTTTTTTTCAACACTTTTTCCATAGAAATTCTGAAATTTTTTTTTTTCAAATCCTTATAATTCGTAAACCGCTTATTAGATTAGAATGAAATTTGGCAAATTGATAGATTGGAAACCGTTCTTTAAAATGACATGGTGCATTTGTCAGTGGGGGGTGGTGTAAGGGGTATTAACTCAATTTTTCATTCGGAACCTAATAACGTAAAAAGTACTATCACGAATTAAATGAAATTTGGTTAAAACGTGTATAAGGCGTTACTCTTTAAAATGGTATACAAAAAATTTCTATAAACTTTGAACATAACAAAAAACATATGAGAAGGCTACAATCCGCTGTGCGGATCGTTGAATACCCTATCCCATCCTATCCATAAAACTAAAATCCCCAAAAAAGGGGACATGGCTAAAAACACGATGTGGATAAATAGAAAAAATGATATAGTGACAACAAATTCTTCAGACTGCTTACAAAACACTTTAACGGTTCTACATAAGACAAGGTTTTCTCTTGCATATTATGTTATGGGGTAGTGTATAAAAATGGTTTTTATATAAAAACGCCCCCAAAAAGTGGGCGTGGGTTAAAATGGTATATAGACGAAATGTTCATATTAATAATGTTAATGATTCTGCATCAAAATTTTTTTCGAAAAATTTAAAATTTGACCGAAAACAGTTTTTTATTGAAAACGCCCCCAAAAAGTGGGCGTGGCAAAAAACTTTATATGGACGAAATATAGATATTAATATTGTCTAAATATGTTGTTCAGAAACTTTTTTAAAATTCCTTACGGTTTGGTCAAAAACTGAGTTTTTCTTAAAAGGGGGCGTGGCAGTGGGCGGATTTCAAAAATTTTTACACTTGTTCTGTAGGCAGAGACGAGGATCCTATATACCAAATTTCATTATCCTAGCTCAAAATTTAAGGCCTAAAAATCGGTGACGTACAGACGGACGGACGGACGGACGGACGGACGGACGGACGGACGGACGGACGGACGGACAGACAGACATGGCTTAATCGACTCAGCTAGCGATTCTGAGTCGATCCATATACTTTGAGGTATATGTAGCAAAATTATTTCTCTATGTTACAAACTAAGTATCAAAACTAATATACCCCTATGGGATAGGGTATAAAAATCGTAAAAATGTGACAAAATTGGTACTAAAATAATTTTTTTTTTCAACACTTTTTCCATAGAAATTCTGAAATTTTTTTTTTTCAAATCCTTATAATTCGTAAACCGCTTATTAGATTAGAATGAAATTTGGCAAATTGATAGATTGGAAACCGTTCTTTAAAATGACATGGTGCATTTGTCAGTGGGGGGTGGTGTAAGGGGTATTAACTCAATTTTTCATTCGGAACCTAATAACGTAAAAAGTACTATCACGAATTAAATGAAATTTGGTTAAAACGTGTATTAGGCGTTACTCTTTAAAATGGTATACAAAAAATTTCTATAAACTTTGAATATAACAAAAAAAATCGTAAAAAATGTGACAAAATTGGTACTAAAATGAATTTTTTTTTCAACACTTTTTCCATAGAAATTCTGAATTTTTTTTTTTTTTCAAATCCTTATAATTCGTAAACCGCTTATTAGATTAGAATGAAATTTGGCAAATTGATAGATTGGAAACCGTTCTTTAAAATGACATGGTGCATTTGTCAGTGGGGGGTGGTGTAAGGGGTATTAACTCAATTTTTCATTCGGAACCTAATAACGTAAAAAGTACTAACACGAATTAAATGAAATTTGGTTAAAACGTGTATTAGGCGTTACTCTTTAAAATGGTATACAAAAAATTTCTATAAACTTTGAACATAACAAAAAAAAATCGTAAAAATGTGACAAAATTGGTACTAAAATAAAATTTTTTTTCAACACTTTTTCCATAGAAATTCTGAATTTTTTTTTTTCAAATCCTTATAATTCGTAAACCGCTTATTAGATTAGAATGAAATTTGGCAAATTGATAGATTGGAAACCGTTCTTTAAAATGACATGGTGCATTTGTCAGTGGGGGGTGGTGTAAGGGGTATTAACTCAATTTTTCATTCGGAACCTAATAACGTAAAAAGTACTATCACGAATTAAATGAAATTTGGTTAAAACGTGTATTAGGCGTTACTCTTTAAAATGGTATACAAAAAATTTCTATAAACTTTGAACATAACAAAAAAAATCGTAAAAATGTGACAAAATTGGTACTAAAATAAAATTTTTTTTTCAACACTTTTTCCATAGAAATTCTGAAATTTTTTTTTTTCAAATCCTTATAATTCGTAAACCGCTTATTAGATTAGAATGAAATTTGGCAAATTGATAGATTGGAAACCGTTCTTTAAATTGACATGGTGCATTTGTCAGTGGGGGGTGGTGTAAGGGGTATTAACTCAATTTTTCATTCGGAACCTAATAACGTAAAAAGTACTATCACGAATTAAATGAAATTTGGTTAAAACGTGTATTAGGCGTTACTCTTTAAAATGGTATACAAAAAATTTCTATAAACTTTGAACATAACAAAAAAAATCGTAAAAATGTGACAAAATTGGTACTAAAATAAATTTTTTTTTTCAACACTTTTGCCATAGAAATTCTGAAATTTTTTTTTTTCAAATCCTTATAATTCGTAAACCGCTTATTAGATTAGAATGAAATTTGGCAAATTGATAGATTGGAAACCGTTCTTTAAAATGACATGGTGCATTTGTCAGTGGGGGGTGGTGTAAGGGGTATTAACTCAATTTTTCATTCGGAACCTATATAACGTAAAAAGTACTATCACGAATTAAATGAAATTTGGTTAAAACGTGTATTAGGCGTTACTCTTTAAAATGGTATACAAAAAATTTCTATAAACTTTGAACATAACAAAAAAATCGTAAAAATGTGAGAAAATTGGTACTAAAATAAATTTTTTTTTTCAACACTTTTTCCATAGAAATTCTGAAATTTTTTTTTTTTCAAATCCTTATAATTCGTAAACCGCTTATTAGATTAGAATGAAATTTGGCAAATTGATAGATTGGAAACCGTTCTTTAAAATGACATGGTGCATTTGTCAGTGGGGGGTGGTGTAAGGGGTATTAACTCAATTTTTCATTCGGAACCTAATAACGTAAAAAGTACTATCACGAATTAAATGAAATTTGGTTTAAAACGTGTATTAGGCGTTTACTCTTTAAAATGGTATACAAAAAATTTCTATAAACTTTGAACATAACAAAAAAAATCGTAAAAATGTGACAAAATTGGTACTAAAATAAATTTTTTTTTTCAACACTTTTTCCATAGTAAATTCTGAAATTTTTTTTTTTCAAATCCTTATAATTCGTAAACCGCTTATTAGATTACAATGAAATTTGGCAAATTGATAGATTGGAAACCGTTCTTTAAAATGACATGGTGCATTTGTCAGTGGGGGGTGGTGTAAGGTTAAAACGTGTATTAGGCGTTACTCTTTAAAATGGTATACAAAAAATTTCTATAAACTTTGAACATAACAAAAAAAATCGTAAAAATGTGACAAAATTGGTACTAAAATAAATTTTTTTTTCAACACTTTCCATAGAAATTCTGAAAATTTTTTTTTTTCAAATCCTTATAATTCGTAAACCGCTTATTAGATTAGAATGAAATTTGGCAAATTGATAGATTAGAAACCGTTCTTTAAAATGACATGGTGCATTTGTCAGTGGGGGGTGGTGTAAGGGGTATTAACTCAATTTTTCATTCGGAACCTTATAACGTAAAAAGTACTATCACGAATTAAATGAAATTTGGTTTAAAACGTGTATTAGGCGTTACTCTTTAAAATGGTATACAAAAAATTTCTATAAACTTTGAATATAACAAAAAAAATCGTAAAAATGTGACAAAATTGGTACTAAAATGAATTTTTTTTTCAACACTTTTTCCATAGAAATTCTGAAATTTTTTTTTTTCAAATCCTTATAATTCGTAAACCGCTTATTAGATTAGAATGAAATTTGGCAAATTGATAGATTGGAAACCGTTCTTTAAAATGACATGGTGCATTTGTCAGTGGGGGGTGGTGTAAGGGGTATTAACTCAATTTTTCATTCGGAACCTAATAACGTAAAAAGTACTATCACGAATTAAATGAAATTTGGTTAAAACGTGTATTAGGCGTTACTCTTTAAAATGGTATACAAAAAATTTCTATAAACTTTGAACATAACAAAAAAAATCGTAAAAATGTGACAAAATTGGTACTAAAATAAAATTTTTTTTCAACACTTTTTCCATAGAAATTCTGAAATTTTTTTTTTTTTAAATCCTTATAATTCGTAAACCGCTTATTAGATTAGAATGAAATTTGGCAAATTGATAGATTGGAAACCGTTCTTTAAAATGACATGGTGCATTTGTCTGTGGGGTGGTGGTGTAAGGGGTATTAACTCAATTTTTCATTCGGAACCTAATAACGTAAAAAGTACTATCACGAATTAAATGAAATTTGGTTAAAACGTGTATTAGGCGTTACTCTTTAAAATGGTATACAAAAAATTTCTATAAACTTTGAACATAACAAAAAAAAATCGTAAAAATGTGAGAAAATTGGTACTAAAATAAATTTTTTTTTCAACACTTTTTCCATAGAAATTCTGAATTTTTTTTTTTCAAATCCTTATAATTCGTAAACCGCTTATTAGATTAGAATGAAATTTGGCAAATTGATAGATTGGAAACCGTTCTTTAAAATGACATGGTGGCATTTGTCAGTGGGGGGTGGTGTAAGGGGTATTAACTCAATTTTTCATTCGGAACCTAATAACGTAAAAAGTACTATCACGAATTAAATGAAATTTGGTTAAAACGTGTATTAGGCGTTACTCTTTAAAATGGTATACAAAAAATTTCTATAAACTTTGAACATAACAAAAAAAATCGTAAAAATGTGACAAAATTGGTACTAAAATAAATTTTTTTTTCAACACTTTTTCCATAGAAATTCTGAAATTTTTTTTTTTCAAATCCTTATAATTCGTAAACCGCTTATTAGATTACAATGAAATTTGGCAAATTGATAGATTGGAAACCGTTCTTTAAAATGACATGGTGCATTTGTCAGTGGGGGGTGGTGTAAGGTTAAAACGTGTATTAGGCGTTACTCTTTAAAATGGTATACAAAAAATTTCTATAAACTTTGAACATAACAAAAAAAATCGTAAAAATGTGACAAAATTGGTACTAAAATAAATTTTTTTTTCAACACTTTTTCCATAGAAATTCTGAAAATTTTTTTTTTTCAAATCCTTATAATTCGTAAACCGCTTATTAGATTAGAATGAAATTTGGCAAATTGATAGATTGGAAACCGTTCTTTAAAATGACATGGTGCATTTGTCAGTGGGGGGTGGTGTAAGGGGTATTAACTCAATTTTTCATTCGGAACCTTATAACGTAAAAAGTACTATCACGAATTAAATGAAATTTGGTTAAAACGTGTATTAGGCGTTACTCTTTAAAATGGTATACAAAAAATTTCTATAAACTTTGAACATAACAAAAAAAATCGTAAAAATGTGACAAAATTGGTACTAAAATAAAATTTTTTTTCAACACTTTTTCCATAGAAATTCTGAAATTTTTTTTTTTTCAAATCCTTATAATTCGTAAACCGCTCATTAGATTAGAATGAAATTTGGCAAATTGATAGATTGGAAACCGTTCTTTAAAATGACATGGTGCATTTGTCAGTGGGGGGTGGTGTAAGGGGTATTAACTCAATTTTTCATTCGGAACCTTATAACGTAAAAAGTACTATCACGAATTAAATGAAATTTGGTTAAAACGTGTATTAGGCGTTACTCTTTAAAATGGTATACAAAAAAATTTCTATAAACTTTGAACATAAAAAAAAAAATCGTAAAAATGTGACAAAATTGGTACTAAAATAAAATTTTTTTTCA
Source organism: Rhingia campestris (assembly GCA_932526625.1). Classification (NCBI taxonomy): domain Eukaryota; kingdom Metazoa; phylum Arthropoda; class Insecta; order Diptera; family Syrphidae; genus Rhingia; species Rhingia campestris. The sequence goes on from OW052183.1 coordinate 142,006,001, forward strand.
ACACTTTTTCCATAGAAATTCTGAAATTTTTTTTTTTCAAATCCTTATAATTCGTAAACCGCTTATTAGATTAGAATGAAATTTGGCAAATTGATAGATTGGAAACCGTTCTTTAAAATGACATGGTGCATTTGTCAGTGGGGGGTGGTGTAAGGGGTATTAACTCAATTTTTCATTCGGAACCTAATAACGTAAAAAGTACTATCACGAATTAAATGAAATTTGGTTAAAACGTGTATTAGGCGTTACTCTTTAAAATGGTATACAAAAAATTTCTATAAACTTTGAACATAACAAAAAAAATCGTAAAAATGTGACAAAATTGGTACTAAAATAAATTTTTTTTTCAACACTTTTTCCATAGAAATTCTGAAATTTTTTTTTTTCAAATCCTTATAATTCGTAAACCGCTTATTAGATTAGAATGAAATTTGGCAAATTGATAGATTGGAAACCGTTCTTTAAAATGACATGGTGCATTTGTCAGTGGGGGGTGGTGTAAGGGGTATTAACTCAATTTTTCATTCGGAACCTAATAACGTAAAAAGTACTATCACGAATTAAATGAAATTTGGTTAAAACGTGTATTAGGCGTTACTCTTTAAAATGGTATACAAAAAATTTCTATAAACTTTGAACATAACAAAAAAAATCGTAAAAATGTGACAAAATTGGTACTAAAATAAATTTTTTTTTCAACACATTTACCATAGAAATTCTGAAATTTTTTTTTTCAAATCCTTATAATTCGTAAACCGCTTATTAGATTATTAGAATGAAATTTGGCAAATTGATAGATTGGAAACCGTTCTTTAAAATGACATGGTGCATTTGTCAGTGGGGGGTGGTGTAAGGGGTATTAACTCAATTTTTCATTCGGAACCTAATAACGTAAAAAGTACTATCACGAATTAAATGAAATTTGGTTAAAACGTGTATTAGGCGTTACTCTTTAAAATGGTATACAAAAAATTTCTATAAACTTTGAACATAACAAAAAAAATCGTAAAAATGTGACAAAATTGGTACTAAAATAAAATTTTTTTTCAACACTTTTTCCATAGAAATTCTGAAATTTTTTTTTTTTTCAAATCCTTATAATTCGTAAACCGCTTATTAGATTAGAATGAAATTTGGCAAATTGATAGATTGGAAACCGTTCTTTAAAATGACATGGTGCATTTGTCAGTGGGGGGTGGTGTAAGGGGTATTAACTCAATTTTTCATTCGGAACCTAATAACGTAAAAAGTACTATCACGAATTAAATGAAATTTGGTTAAAACGTGTATTAGGCGTTACTCTTTAAAATGGTATACAAAAAATTTCTATAAACTTTGAACATAACAAAAAAAATCGTAAAAATGTGACAAAATTGGTACTAAAATAAATTTTTTTTTCAACACTTTTTCCATAGAAATTCTGAAATTTTTTTTTTTTTCAAATCCTTATAATTCGTAAACCGCTTATTAGATTAGAATGAAATTTGGCAAATTGATAGATTGGAAACCGTTCTTTAAAATGACATGGTGCATTTGTCAGTGGGGGGTGGTGTAAGGGGTATTAACTCAATTTTTCATTCGGAACCTAATAACGTAAAAAGTACTATCACGAATTAAATGAAATTTGGTTAAAACGTGTATTAGGCGTTACTCTTTAAAATGGTATACAAAAAATTTCTATAAACTTTGAACATAACAAAAAAAATCGTAAAAATGTGACAAAATTGGTACTAAAATAAATTTTTTTTTCAACACTTTTTCCATAGAAATTCTGAAATTTTTTTTTTTTCAAATCCTTATAATTCGTAAACCGCTTATTAGATTAGAATGAAATTTGGCAAATTGATAGATTGGAAACCGTTCTTTAAAATGACATGGTGCATTTGTCAGTGGGGGGTGGTTTAAGGGGTATTAACTCAATTTTTCATTCGGAACCTAATAACGTAAAAAGTACTATCACGAATTAAATGAAATTTGGTTAAAACGTGTATTAGGCGTTACTCTTTAAAATGATATACAAAAAATTTCTATAAACTTTGAACATAACAAGAAAAATCGTAAAAATGTGACAAAATTGGTACTAAAATAAATTTTTTTTTCAACACTTTTTCCATAGAAATTCTGAAATTTTTTTTTTTTTTCAAATCCTTATAATTCGTAAACCGCTTAGTAGATTAGAATGAAATTTGGCAAATTGATAGATTGGAAACCGTTCTTTAAAATGACATGGTGCATTTGTCAGTGGGGGGTGGTGTAAGGGGTATTAACTCAATTTTTCATTCGGAACCTAATAACGTAAAAAGTACTATCACGAATTAAATGAAATTTGGTTAAAACGTGTATTAGGCGTTACTCTTTAAAATGGTATACAAAAAATTTCTATAAACTTTGAACATAACAAAAAAAATCGTAAAAATGTGACAAAATTGGTACTAAAATAAATTTTTTTTTCAACACTTTTTCCATAGAAATTCTGAAATTTTTTTTTTCAAATCCTTATAATTCGTAAACCGCTTATTAGATTAGAATGAAATTTGGCAAATTGATAGATTGGAAACCGTTCTTTAAAATGACATGGTGCATTTGTCAGTGGGGGGTGGTGTAAGGGGTATTAACTCAATTTTTCATTCGGAACCTAATAACGTAAAAAGTACTATCACGAATTAAATGAAATTTGGTTAAAACGTGTATTAGGCGTTACTCTTTAAAATGGTATACAAAAAATTTCTATAAACTTTGAACATAACAAAAAAAATCGTAAAAATGTGACAAAATTGGTACTAAAATAAAATTTTTTTTCAACACTTTTTCCATAGAAATTCTGAAATTTTTTTTTTTTTTTCAAATCCTTATAATTCGTAAACCGCTTATTAGATTAGAATGAAATTTGGCAAATTGATAGATTGGAAACCGTTCTTTAAAATGACATGGTGCATTTGTCAGTGGGGGGTGGTGTAAGGGGTATTAACTCAATTTTTCATTCGGAACCTAATAACGTAAAAAGTACTATCACGAATTAAATGAAATTTGGTTAAAACGTGTATTAGGCGTTACTCTTTAAAATGGTATACAAAAAATTTCTATAAACTTTGAACATAACAAAAAAAATCGTAAAAATGTGACAAAATTGGTACTAAAATAAATTTTTTTTTCAACACTTTTTCCATAGAAATTCTGAAATTTTTTTTTTTTTTCAAATCTTATAATTCGTAAACCGCTTATTAGATTAGAATGAAATTTGACAAATTGATAGATTGGAAACCGTTCTTTAAAATGACATGGTGCATTTGTCAGTGGGGGGTGGTGTAAGGGGTATTAACTCAATTTTTCATTCGGAACCTAATAACGTAAAAAGTACTATCACGAATTAAATGAAATTTGGTTAAAACGTGTATTAGGCGTTACTCTTTAAAATGGTATACAAAAAATTTCTATAAACTTTGAACATAACAAAAAAAATCGTAAAAATGTGACAAAATTGGTACTAAAATAAATTTTTTTTTCAACACTTTTTCCATAGAAATTCTGAAATTTTTTTTTTTTCAAATCCTTATAATTCGTAAACCGCTTATTAGATTAGAATGAAATTTGGCAAATTGATAGATTGGAAACCGTTCTTTAAAATGACATGGTGCATTTGTCAGTGGGGGGTGGTGTAAGGGGTATTAACTCAATTTTTCATTCGGAACCTAATAACGTAAAAAGTACTATCACGAATTAAATGAAATTTGGTTAAAACGTGTATTAGGCGTTACTCTTTAAAATGGTATACAAAAAATTTCTATAAACTTTGAACATAACAAAAAAAATCGTAAAAATGTGACAAAATTGGTACTAAAATAAATTTTTTTTTCAACACTTTTTCCATAGAAATTCTGAAATTTTTTTTTTTTCAAATCCTTATAATTCGTAAACCGCTTATTAGATTAGAATGAAATTTGGCAAATTGATAGATTGGAAACCGTTCTTTAAAATGACATGGTGCATTTGTCAGTGGGGGGTGGTGTAAGGGGTATTAACTCAATTTTTCATTCGGAACCTAATAACGTAAAAAGTACTATCACGAATTAAATGAAATTTGGTTAAAACGTGTATTAGGCGTTACTCTTTAAAATGGTATACAAAAAATTTCTATAAACTTTGAACATAACAAAAAAAATCGTAAAAATGTGACAAAATTGGTACTAAAATAAAATTTTTTTTCAACACTTTTTCCATAGAAATTCTGAAATTTTTTTTTTTTCAAATCCTTATAATTCGTAAACCGCTTATTAGATTAGAATGAAATTTGGCAAATTGATAGATTGGAAACCGTTCTTTAAAATGACATGGTGCATTTGTCAGTGGGGGGTGGTGTAAGGGGTATTAACTCAATTTTTCATTCGGAACCTAATAACGTAAAAAGTACTATCACGAATTAAATGAAATTTGGTTAAAACGTGTATTAGGCGTTACTCTTTAAAATGGTATACAAAAAATTTCTATGAACTTTGAACATAACAAAAAAAATCGTAAAAATGTGACAAAATTGGTACTAAAATAAATTTTTTTTTCAACACTTTTTCCATAGAAATTCTGAAATTTTTTTTTTTCAAATCCTTATCATTCGTAAACCGCTTATTAGATTAGAATGAAATTTGGCAAATTGATAGATTGGAAACCGTTCTTTAAAATGACATGGTGCATTTGTCAGTGGGGGGTGGTGTAAGGGGTATTAACTCAATTTTTCATTCGGAACCTAATAACGTAAAAAGTACTATCACGAATTAAATGAAATTTGGTTAAAACGTGTATTAGGCGTTACTCTTTAAAATGGTATACAAAAAATTTCTATAAACTTTGAACATAACAAAAAAAATCGTAAAAATGTGACAAAATTGGTACTAAAATAAATTTTTTGACAAAATTGGTACTAAAATAAATTTTTTTTTCAACACTTTTTCCATAGAAATTCTGAAATTTTTTTTTTTCAAATCCTTATAATTCGTAAACCGCTTATTAGATTAGAATGAAATTTGGCAAATTGATAGATTGGAAACCGTTCTTTAAAATGACATGGTGCATTTGTCAGTGGGGGGTGGTGTAAGGGGTATTAACTCAATTTTTCATTCGGAACCTAATAACGTAAAAAGTACTATCACGAATTAAATGAAATTTGGTTAAAACGTGTATTAGGCGTTACTCTTTAAAATGGTATACAAAAAATTTCTATAAACTTTGAACATAACAAAAAAAATCGTAAAAATGTGACAAAATTGGTACTAAAATAAAATTTTTTTTCAACACTTTTTCCATAGAAATTCTGAAATTTTTTTTTTCAAATCCTTATAATTCGTAAACCGCTTATTAGATTAGAATGAAATTTGGCAAATTGATAGATTGGAAACCGTTCTTTAAAATGACATGGTGCATTTGTCAGTGGGGGGTGGTGTAAGGGGTATTAACTCAATTTTTCATTCGGAACCTAATAACGTAAAAAGTACTATCACGAATTAAATGAAATTTGGTTAAAACGTGTATTAGGCGTTACTCTTTAAAATGGTATACAAAAAATTTCTATAAACTTTGAACATAACAAAAAAAATCGTAAAAATGTGACAAAATTGGTACTAAAATAAATTTTTTTTTCAACACTTTTTCCATAGAAATTCTGAAATTTTTTTTTTTTTTTCAAATCCTTATAATTCGTAAACCGCTTATTAGATTAGAATGAAATTTGACAAATTGATAGATTGGAAACCGTTCTTTAAAATGACATGGTGCATTTGTCAGTGGGGGGGTGGTGTAAGGGGTATTAACTCAATTTTTCATTCGGAACCTAATAACGTAAAAAGTACTATCACGAATTAAATGAAATTTGGTTAAAACGTGTATTAGGCGTTACTCTTTAAAATGGTATACAAAATATTTTTATAAACTTTGAACATAACAAAAAAAATCGTAAAAATGTGACAAAATTGGTACTAAAATAAATTTTTTTTTCGACACTTTTTCCATAGAAATTCTGAATTTTTTTTTTTTTCAAATCCTTATAATTCGTAAACCGCTTATTAGATTAGAATGAAATTTGGCAAATTGATAGATTGGAAACCGTTCTTTAAAATGACATGGTGCATTTGTCAGTGGGGGGTGGTGTAAGGGGTATTAACTCAATTTTTCATTCGGAACCTAATAACGTAAAAAGTACTATCACGAATTAAATGAAATTTGGTTAAAACGTGTATTAGGCGTTACTCTTTAAAATGGTATACAAAAAATTTCTATAAACTTTGAACATAACAAAAAAAATCGTAAAAATGTGACAAAATTGGTACTAAAATAAATTTTTTTTTCAACACTTTTTCCATAGAAATTCTGAAATTTTTTTTTTTCAAATCCTTATAATTCGTAAACCGCTTATTAGATTAGAATGAAATTTGGCAAATTGATAGATTGGAAACCGTTCTTTAAAATGACATGGTGCATTTGTCAGTGGGGGGTGGTGTAAGGGGTATTAACTCAATTTTTCATTCGGAACCTAATAACGTAAAAAGTACTATCACGAATTAAATGAAATTTGGTTAAAACGTGTATTAGGCGTTACTCTTTAAAATGGTATACAAAAAATTTCTATAAACTTTGAACATAACAAAAAAAATCGTAAAAATGTGACAAAATTGGTACTAAAATAAAATTTTTTTTCAACACTTTTTCCATAGAAATTCTGAAATTTTTTTTTTTTCAAATCCTTATAATTCGTAAACCGCTTATTAGATTAGAATGAAATTTGGCAAATTGATAGATTGGAAACCGTTCTTTAAAATGACATGGTGCATTTGTCAGTGGGGGGTGGTGTAAGGGGTATTAACTCAATTTTTCATTCGGAACCTAATAACGTAAAAAGTACTATCACGAATTAAATGAAATTTGGTTAAAACGTGTATTAGGCGTTACTCTTTAAAATGATATACAAAAAATTTCTATAAACTTTGAACATAACAAAAAAAATCGTAAAAATGTGACAAAATTGGTACTAAAATAAATTTTTTTTTCAACACTTTTTCCATAGAAATTCTGAATTTTTTTTTTTTCAAATCCTTATAATTCGTAAACCGCTTATTAGATTAGAATGAAATTTGGCAAATTGATAGATTGGAAACCGTTCTTTAAAATGACATGGTGCATTTGTCAGTGGGGGGTGGTGTAAGGGGTATTAACTCAATTTTTCATTCGGAACCTAATAACGTAAAAAGTACTATCACGAATTAAATGAAATTTGGTTAAAACGTGTATTAGGCGTTACTCTTTAAAATGGTATACAAAAAATTTCTATAAACTTTGAACATAACAAAAAAAAATCGTAAAAATGTGACAAAATTGGTACTAAAATAAAATTTTTTTTCAACACTTTTTCCATAGAAATTCTGAAATTTTTTTTTTTCAAATCCTTATAATTCGTAAACCGCTTATTAGATTAGAATGAAATTTGGCAAATTGATAGATTGGAAACCGTTCTTTAAAATGACATGGTGCATTTGTCAGTGGGGGGTGGTGTAAGGGGTATAAACTCAATTTTTCATTCGGAACCTAATAACGTAAAAAGTACTTTCACGAATTAAATGAAATTTGGTTAAAACGTGTATTAGGCGTTACTCTTTAAAATGGTATACAAAAAATTTCTATAAACTTTGAACATAACAAAAAAAATCGTAAAAATGTGACAAAATTGGTACTAAAATAAAATTTTTTTTCAACACTTTTTCCATAGAAATTCTGAAATTTTTTTTTTTTCAAATCCTTATAATTCGTAAACCGCTTATTAGATTAGAATGAAATTTGGCAAATTGATAGATTGGAAACCGTTCTTTAAAATGACATGGTGCATTTGTCAGTGGGGGGTGGTGTAAGGGGTATTAACTCAATTTTTCATTCGGAACCTAATAACGTAAAAAGTACTATCACGAATTAAATGAAATTTGGTAAAAACGTGTATTAGGCGTTACTCTTTAAAATGGTATACAAAAAATTTCTATAAACTTTGAACATAACAAAAAAAATCGTAAAAATGTGACGAAATTGGTACTAAAATAAATTTTTTTTTCAACACTTTTTCCATAGAAATTCTGAAATTTTTTTTTTTTTCAAATCCTTATAATTCGTAAACCGCTTATTAGATTAGAATGAAATTTGTCAAATTGATAGATTGGAAACCGTTCTTTAAAATGACATGGTGCATTTGTCAGTGGGGGGTGGTGTAAGGGGTATTAACTCAATTTTTCATTCGGAACCTAATAACGTAAAAAGTACTTTCACGAATTAAATGAAATTTGGTTAAAACGTGTATTAGGCGTTACTCTTTAAAATGGTATACAAAAAATTTCTATAAACTTTGAACATAACAAAAAAAAATCGTAAAAATGTGACAAAATTGGTACTAAAATAAAATTTTTTTTCAACACTTTTTCCATAGAAATTCTGAAATTTTTTTTTTTTCAAATCCTTATAATTCGTAAACCGCTTATTAGATTAGAATGAAATTTGGCAAATTGATAGATTGGAAACCGTTCTTTAAAATGACATGGTGCATTTGTCAGTGGGGGGTGGTGTAAGGGGTATTAACTCAATTTTTCATTCGGAACCTAATAACGTAAAAAGTACTATCACGAATTAAATGAAATTTGGTAAAAACGTGTATTAGGCGTTACTCTTTAAAATGGTATACAAAAAATTTCTATAAACTTTGAACATAACAAAAAAAATCGTAAAAATGTGACGAAATTGGTACTAAAATAAATTTTTTTTTCAACACTTTTTCCATAGAAATTCTGAAATTTTTTTTTTTTCAAATCCTTATAATTCGTAAACCGCTTATTAGATTAGAATGAAATTTGTCAAATTGATAGATTGGAAACCGTTCTTTAAAATGACATGGTGCATTTGTCAGTGGGGGGTGGTGTAAGGGGTATTAACTCAATTTTTCATTCGGAACCTAATAACGTAAAAAGTACTATCACGAATTAAATGAAATTTGGTTAAAACGTGTATTAGGCGTTACTCTTTAAAATGGTATACAAAAAATTTCTATAAACTTTGAACATAACAAAAAAAATCGTAAAAATGTGACAAAATTGGTACTAAAATAAATTTTTTTTTCAACACTTTTTCCATAGAAATTCTGAAATTTTTTTTTTTTTTCAAATCCTTATAATTCGTAAACCGCTTATTAGATTAGAATGAAATTTGGCAAATTGATAGATTGGAAACCGTTCTTTAAAATGACATGGTGCATTTGTCAGTGGGGGGTGGTGTAAGGGGTATTAACTCAATTTTTCATTCGGAACCTAATAACGTAAAAAGTACTATCACGAATTAAATGAAATTTGGTTAAAACGTGTATTAGGCGTTACTCTTTAAAATGGTATACAAAAAATTTCTATAAACTTTGAACATAACAAAAAAAATCGTAAAAATGTGACAAAATTGGTACTAAAATAAAATTTTTTTTCAACACTTTTTCCATAGAAATTCTGAAATTTTTTTTTTTTCAAATCCTTATAATTCGTAAACCGCTTATTAGATTAGAATGAAATTTGGCAAATTGATAGATTAGAAACCGTTCTTTAAAATGACATGGTGCATTTGTCAGTGGGGGTGGTGTAAGGGGTATTAACTCAATTTTTCATTCGGAACCTAATAACGTAAAAAGTACTATCACGAATTAAATGAAATTTGGTTAAAACGTGTATTAGGCGTTACTCTTTAAAATGGTATACAAAAAATTTCTATAAACTTTGAACATAACAAAAAAAATCGTAAAAATGTGACAAAATTGGTACTAAAATAAAATTTTTTTTTCAACACTTTTTCCATAGAAATTCTGAAATTTTTTTTTTCAAATCCTTATAATTCGTAAACCGCTTATTAGATTAGAATGAAATTTGGCAAATTGATAGATTGGAAACCGTTCTTTAAAATGACATGGTGCATTTGTCAGTGGGGGGTGGTGTAAGGGGTATTAACTCAATTTTTCATTCGGAACCTAATAACGTAAAAAGTACTATCACGAATTAAATGAAATTTGGTTTAAAACGTGTATTAGGCGTTACTCTTTAAAATGGTATACAAAAAATTTCTATAAACTTTGAACATAACAAAAAAAAATCGTAAAAATGTGACAAAATTGGTACTAAAATAAAATTTTTTTTCAACACTTTTTCCATAGAAATTCTGAAATTTTTTTTTTTCAAATCCTTATAATTCGTAAACCGCTTATTAGATTAGAATGAAATTTGGCAAATTGATAGATTGGAAACCGTTCTTTAAAATGACATGGTGCATTTGTCAGTGGGGGGTGGTGTAAGGGGTATTAACTCAATTTTTCATTCGGAACCTAATAACGTAAAAAGTACTATCACGAATTAAATAAAATTTGGTTAAAACGTGTATTAGGCGTTACTCTTTAAAATGGTATACAAAAAATTTCTATAAACTTTGAACATAACAAAAAAAATCGTAAAAATGTGACAAAATTGGTACTAAAATAAATTTTTTTTTCAACACTTTTTCCATAGAAATTCTGAAATTTTTTTTTTTTTCAAATCCTTATAATTGGTAAACCGCTTATTAGATTAGAATGAAATTTGGCAAATTGATAGATTGGAAACCGTTCTTTAAAATGACATGGTGCATTTGTCAGTGGGGGGTGGTGTAAGGGGTATTAACTCAATTTTTCATTCGGAACCTAATAACGTAAAAAGTACTATCACGAATTAAATGAAATTTGGTTAAAACGTGTATTAGGCGTTACTCTTTAAAATGGTATACAAAAAATTTCTATAAACTTTGAACATAACAAAAAAAATCGTAAAAATGTGACAAAATTGGTACTAAAATAAAATTTTTTTTCAACACTTTTTCCATAGAAATTCTGAAATTTTTTTTTTTCAAATCCTTATAATTCGTAAACCGCTTATTAGATTAGAATGAAATTTGGCAAATTGATAGATTGGAAACCGTTCTTTAAAATGACATGGTGCATTTGTCAGTGGGGGGTGGTGTAAGGGGTATTAACTCAATTTTTCATTCGGAACCTAATAACGTAAAAAGTACTATCACGAATTAAATGAAATTTGGTTAAAACGTGTATTAGGCGTTACTCTTTAAAATGGTATACAAAAAATTTCTATAAACTTTGAAAATAACAAAAAAATCGTAAGAATGTGACAAAATTGGTACTAAAATAAATTTTTTTTTCAACACTTTTTCCATAGAAATTCTGAAATTTTTTTTTTTTCAAATCCTTATAATTCGTAAACCGCTTATTAGATTAGAATGAAATTTGGCAAATTGATAGATTGGAAACCGTTCTTTAAAATGACATGGTGCATTTGTCAGTGGGGGGTGGTGTAAGGGGTATTAACTCAATTTTTCATTCGGAACCTAATAACGTAAAAAGTACTATCACGAATTAAATGAAATTTGGTTAAAACGTGTATTAGGCGTTACTCTTTAAAATGGTATACAAAAAATTTCTATAAACTTTGAACATAACAAAAAAAATCGTAAAAATGTGACAAAATTGGTACTAAAATAAATTTTTTTTTCGACACTTTTCCATAGAAATTCTGAAATTTTTTTTTTTCAAATCCTTATAATTCGTAAACCGCTTATTAGATTAGAATGAAATTTGGCAAATTGATAGATTGGAAACCGTTCTTTAAAATGACATGGTGCATTTGTCAGTGGGGGGTGGTGTAAGGGGTATTAACTCAATTTTTCATTCGGAACCTAATAACGTAAAAAGTACTATCACGAATTAAATGAAATTTGGTTAAAACGTGTATCTTTAAAATGGTATACAAAAAAATTTCTATAAACTTTGAACATAACAAAAAAAAATTGTAAAAATGTGACAAAATTGGTACTAAAATAAATTTTTTTTTCAACACTTTTTCCATAGAAATTCTGAAATTTTTTTTTTTCAAATCCTTATAATTCGTAAACCGCTTATTAGATTAGAATGAAATTTGGCAAATTGATAGATTGGAAACCGTTCTTTAAAATGACATGGTGCATTTGTCAGTGGGGGGTGGTGTAAGGGGTATTAACTCAATTTTTCATTCGGAACCTAATAACGTAAAAAGTACTATCACGAATTAAATGAAATTTGGTTAAAACGTGTATTAGGCGTTACTCTTTAAAATGGTATACAAAAAATTTCTATAAACTTTGAACATAACAAAAAAAATCGTAAAAATGTGACAAAATTGGTACTAAAATAAATTTTTTTTTCAACACTTTTTCCATAGAAATTCTGAAATTTTTTTTTTTTTCAAATCCTTATAATTCGTAAACCGCTTATTAGATTAGAATGAAATTTGGCAAATTGATAGATTGGAAACCGTTCTTTAAAATGACATGGTGCATTTGTCAGTGGGGGGGTGGTGTAAGGGGTATTAACTCAATTTTTCATTCGGAACCTAATAACGTAAAAAGTACTATCACGAATTAAATGAAATTTGGTTAAAACGTGTATCTTTAAAATGGTATACAAAAAAATTTCTATAAACTTTGAACATAACAAAAAAAATCGTAAAAATGTGACAAAATTGGTACTAAAATAAATTTTTTTTTCAACACTTTTTCCATAGAAATTCTGAAATTTTTTTCTTTTCAAATCCTTATAATTCGTAAACCGCTTATTAGATTAGAATGAAATTTGGCAAATTGATAGATTGGAAACCGTTCTTTAAAATGACATGGTGCATTTGTCAGTGGGGGGTGGTGTAAGGGGTATTAACTCAATTTTTCATTCGAAACCTAATAACGTAAAAAGTACTATCACGAATTAAATGAAATTTGGTTAAAACGTGTATTAGGCGTTACTCTTTAAAATGGTATACAAAAAATTTCTATAAACTTTGAACATAACAAAAAAAATCGTAAAAATGTGACAAAATTGGTACTAAAATAAATTTTTTTTTCAACACTTTTTCCATAGAAATTCTGAATTTTTTTTTTTTCAAATCCTTATAATTCGTAAACCGCTTATTAGATTAGAATGAAATTTGGCAAATTGATAGATTGGAAACCGTTCTTTAAAATGACATGGTGCATTTGTCAGTGGGGGGTAGTGTAATGGGTATTAACTCAATTTTTCATTCGGAACCTAATTACGTAAAAAGTACTATCACGAATTAAATGAAATTTGGTTAAAACGGTTAAAACGTGTATTAGGCGTTACTCTTTAAAATGGTATACAAAAAATTTCTATAAACTTTGAACATAACAAAAAAAATCGTAAAAATGTGACAAAATTGGTACTAAAATAAAATTTTTTTTCAACACTTTTTCCATAGAAATTCTGAAATTTTTTTTTTTCAAATCCTTATAATTCGTAAACCGCTTATTAGATTAGAATGAAATTTGGCAAATTGATAGATTGGAAACCGTTCTTTAAAATGACATGGTGCATTTGTCAGTGGGGGGTGGTGTAAGGGGTATTAACTCAATTTTTCATTCGGAACCTAATAACGTAAAAAGTACTATCACGAATTAAATGAAATTTGGTTAAAACGTGTATTAGGCGTTACTCTTTAAAATGGTATACAAAAAATTTCTATAAACTTTGAACATAACAAAAAAAATCGTAAAAATGTGACAAAATTGGTACTAAAATAAATTTTTTTTTCAACACTTTTTCCATAGAAATTCTGAAATTTTTTTTTTTTTCAAATCCTTATAATTCGTAAACCGCTTATTAGATTAGAATGAAATTTGGCAAATTGATAGATTGGAAACCGTTCTTTAAAATGACATGGTGCATTTGTCAGTGGGGGGTGGTGTAAGGGGTATTAACTCAATTTTTCATTCGGAACCTAATAACGTAAAAAGTACTATCACGAATTAAATGAAATTTGGTTAAAACGTGTATCTTTAAAATGGTATACAAAAAAATTTCTATAAACTTTGAACATAACAAAAAAAATCGTAAAAATGTGACAAAATTGGTACTAAAATAAATTTTTTTTTCAACACTTTTTCCATAGAAATTCTGAATTTTTTTTTTTTTCAAATCCTTATAATTCGTAAACCGCTTATTAGATTAGAATGAAATTTGGCAAATTGATAGATTGGAAACCGTTCTTTAAAATGACATGGTGCATTTGTCAGTGGGGGGTGGTGTAAGGGGTATTAACTCAATTTTTCATTCGGAACCTAATAACGTAAAAAGTACTATCACGAATTAAATGAAATTTGGTTAAAACGTGTATTAGGCGTTACTCTTTAAAATGGTAAAAAAATTTCTATAAACTTTGAACATAACAAAAAAAATCGTAAAAATGTGACAAAATTGGTACTAAAATAAATTTTTTTTTCAACACTTTTTCCATAGAAATTCTGAAATTTTTTTTTTTCAAATCCTTATAATTCGTAAACCGCTTATTAGATTAGAATGAAATTTGGCAAATTGATAGATTGGAAACCGTTCTTTAAAATGACATGGTGCATTTGTCAGTGGGGGGTGGTGTAAGGGGTATTAACTCAATTTTTCATTCGGAACCTAATAACGTAAAAAGTACTATCACGAATTAAATGAAATTTGGTTAAAACGTGTATTAAACGTTACTCTTTAAAATGGTATACAAAAAATTTCTATAAACTTTGAACATAACAAAAAAAATCGTCAAAATGTGACAAAATTGGAACTAAAATAAATTTTTTTTTCAACACTTTTTCCATAGAAATTCTGAAATTTTTTTTTTCAAATCCTTATAATTCGTAAACCGCTTATTAGATTAGAATGAAATTTGGCAAATTGATAGATTGGAAACCGTTCTTTAAAATGACATGGTGCATTTGTCAGTGGGGGGTGGTGTAAGGGGTATTAACTCAATTTTTCATTCGGAACCTAATAACGTAAAAAGTACTATCACGAATTAAATGAAATTTGGTTAAAACGTGTATTAGGCGTTACTCTTTAAAATGGTATACAAAAAAATTTCTATAAACTTTGAACATAACAAAAAAAAATCGTAAAAATGTGACAAAATTGGTACTAAAATAAATTTTTTTTTCAACACTTTTTCCATAGAAATTCTGAATTTTTTTTTTTTCAAATCCTTATAATTCGTAAATTGATAGATTGGAAACCGTTCTTTAGAATGACATGGTGCATTTGTCAGTGGGGGGTGGTGTAAGGGGTATTAACTCAATTTTTCATTCGGAACCTAATAACGTAAAAAGTACTATCACGAATTAAATGAAATTTGGTTAAAACGTGTATTAGGCGTTACTCTTTAAAATCGTATACAAAAAAATTCTATAAACTTTGAACATAACAAAAAAAATCGTAAAAATGTGACAAAATTGGTACTAAAAATAAATTTTTTTTTCAACACTTTTTCCATAGAAATTCTGAAAATTTTTTTTTTCAAATCCTTATAATTCGTAAACCGCTTATTAGATTAGAATGAAATTTGGCAAATTGATAGATTGGAAACCGTTCTTTAAAATGACATGGTGCATTTGTCAGTGGGGGGTGGTGTAAGGGGTATTAACTCAATTTTTCATTCGGAACCTAATAACGTAAAAAGTACTATCACGAATTAAATGAAATTTGGTTAAAACGTGTATTAGGCGTTACTCTTTAAAATGGTATACAAAAAATTTCTATAAACTTTGAACATAACAAAAAAAATCGTAAAAATGTGACAAAATTGGTACTAAAATAAAATTTTTTTTCAACACTTTTTCCATAGAAATTCTGAAATTTTTTTTTTTCAAATCCTTATAATTCGTAAACCGCTTATTAGATTAGAATGAAATTTGGCAAATTGATAGATTGGAAACCGTTCTTTAAAATGACATGGTGCATTTGTCAGTGGGGGGTGGTGTAAGGGGTATTAACTCAATTTTTCATTCGGAACCTAATAACGTAAAAAGTACTATCACGAATTAAATGAAATTTGGTTAAAACGTGTATTAGGCGTTACTCTTTAAAATGGTATACAAAAAATTTCTATAAACTTTGAACATAACAAAAAAAATCGTAAAAATGTGACAAAATTGGTACTAAAATAAATTTTTTTTTCAACACTTTTTCCATAGAAATTCTGAAATTTTTTTTTTTTCAAATCCTTATAATTCGTAAACCGCTTATTAGATTAGAATGAAATTTGGCAAATTGATAGATTGGAAACCGTTCTTTAAAATGACATGGTGCATTTGTCAGTGGGGGGTGGTGTAAGGGGTATTAACTCAATTTTTCATTCGGAACCTAATAACGTAAAAAGTACTATCACGAATTAAATGAAATTTGGTTAAAACGTGTATTAGGCGTTACTCTTTAAAATGGTATACAAAAAATTTCTATAAACTTTGAACATAACAAAAAAAATCGTAAAAATGTGACAAAATTGGTACTAAAATAAATTTTTTTTTCAACACTTTTTCCATAGAAATTCTGAAATTTTTTTTTTTTCAAATCCTTATAATTCGTAAACCGCTTATTAGATTAGAATGAAATTTGGCAAATTGATAGATTGGAAACCGTTCTTTAAAATGACATGGTGCATTTGTCAGTGGGGGGTGGTGTAAGGGGTATTAACTCAATTTTTCATTCGGAACCTAATAACGTAAAAAGTACTATCACGAATTAAATGAAATTTGGTTAAAACGTGTATTAGGCGTTACTCTTTAAAATGGTAGACAAAAAATTTCTATAAACTTTGAACATAACAAAAAAAATCGTAAAAATGTGACAAAATTGGTACTAAAATAAAATTTTTTTTCAACACTTTTTCCATAGAAATTCTGAAATTTTTTTTTTTCAAATCCTTATAATTCGTAAACCGCTTATTAGATTAGAATGAAATTTGGCAAATTGATAGATTGGAAACCGTTCTTTAAAATAACATGGTGCATTTGTCAGTGGGGGGTGGTGTAAGGGGTATTAACTCAATTTTTCATTCGGAACCTAATAACGTAAAAAGTACTATCACGAATTAAATGAAATTTGGTTAAAACGTGTATTAGGCGTTACTCTTTAAAATGGTATACAAAAAATTTCTATAAACTTTGAACATAACAAAAAAAATCTTAAAAATGTGACAAAATTGGTACTAAAATAAAATTTTTTTTCAACACTTTTTCCATAGAAATTCTGAAATTTTTTTTTTTTCAAATCCTTATAATTCGTAAACCGCTTATTAGATTAGAATGAAATTTGGCAAATTGATAGATTGGAAACCGTTCTTTAAAATGACATGGTGCATTTGTCAGTGGGGGGTGGTGTAAGGGGTATTAACTCAATTTTTCATTCGGAACCTAATAACGTAAAAAGTACTATCACGAATTAAATGAAATTTGGTTAAAACGTGTATCTTTAAAATGGTATACAAAAAAATTTCTATAAACTTTGAACATAACAAAAAAAATCGTAAAAATGTGACAAAATTGGTACTAAAATAAATTTTTTTTTCAACACTTTTTCCATAGAAATTCTGAAATTTTTTTTTTTTCAAATCCTTATAATTCGTAAACCGCTTATTAGATTAGAATGAAATTTGGCAAATTGATAGATTGGAAACCGTTCTTTAAAATGACATGGTGCATTTGTCAGTGGGGGGTGGTGTAAGGGGTATTAACTCAATTTTTCATTCGGAACCTAATAACGTAAAAAGTACTATCACGAATTAAATGAAATTTGGTTAAAACGTGTATTAGGCGTTACTCTTTAAAATGGTAAAAAAATTTCTATAAACTTTGAACATAACAAAAAAAATCGTAAAAATGTGACAAAATTGGTACTAAAATAAATTTTTTTTTCAACACTTTTTCCATAGAAATTCTGAAATTTTTTTTTTTCAAATCCTTATAATTCGTAAACCGCTTATTAGATTAGAATGAAATTTGGCAAATTGATAGATTGGAAACCGTTCTTTAAAATGACATGGTGCATTTGTCAGTGGGGGGTGGTGTAAGGGGTATTAACTCAATTTTTCATTCGGAACCTAATAACGTAAAAAGTACTATCACGAATTAAATGAAATTTGGTTAAAACGTGTATTAAACGTTACTCTTTAAAATGGTATACAAAAAATTTCTATAAACTTTGAACATAACAAAAAAAATCGTAAAAATGTGACAAAATTGGAACTAAAATAAATTTTTTTTTCAACACTTTTTCCATAGAAATTCTGAAATTTTTTTTTTTCAAATCCTTATAATTCGTAAACCGCTTATTAGATTAGAATGAAATTTGGCAAATTGATAGATTGGAAACCGTTCTTTAAAATGACATGGTGCATTTGTCAGTGGGGGGTGGTGTAAGGGGTATTAACTCAATTTTTCATTCGGAACCTAATAACGTAAAAAGTACTATCACGAATTAAATGAAATTTGGTTAAAACGTGTATTAGGCGTTACTCTTTAAAATGGTATACAAAAAATTTCTATAAACTTTGAACATAACAAAAAAAATCGTAAAAATGTGACAAAATTGGTACTAAAATAAATTTTTTTTTCAACACTTTTTCCATAGAAATTCTGAATTTTTTTTTTTTCAAATCCTTATAATTCGTAAACCGCTTATTAGATTAGAATGAAATTTGGCAAATTGATAGATTGGAAACCGTTCTTTAGAATGACATGGTGCATTTGTCAGTGGGGGGTGGTGTAAGGGGTATTAACTCAATTTTTCATTCGGAACCTAATAACGTAAAAAGTACTATCACGAATTAAATGAAATTTGGTTAAAACGTGTATTAGGCGTTACTCTTTAAAATCGTATACAAAAAAATTCTATAAACTTTGAACATAACAAAAAAAATCGTAAAAATGTGACAAAATTGGTACTAAAATAAATTTTTTTTTCAACACTTTTTCCATAGAAATTCTGAAAATTTTTTTTTTCAAATCCTTATAATTCGTAAACCGCTTATTAGATTAGAATGAAATTTGGCAAATTGATAGATTGGAAACCGTTCTTTAAAATGACATGGTGCATTTGTCAGTGGGGGGTGGTGTAAGGGGTATTAACTCAATTTTTCATTCGGAACCTAATAACGTAAAAAGTACTATCACGAATTAAATGAAATTTGGTTAAAACGTGTATTAGGCGTTACTCTTTAAAATGGTATACAAAAAATTTCTATAAACTTTGAACATAACAAAAAAAATCATAAAAATGTGACAAAATTGGTACTAAAATAAAATTTTTTTTCAACACTTTTTCCATAGAAATTCTGAAATTTTTTTTTTTCAAATCCTTATAATTCGTAAACCGCTTATTAGATTAGAATGAAATTTGGCAAATTGATAGATTGGAAACCGTTCTTTAAAATGACATGGTGCATTTGTCAGTGGGGGGTGGTGTAAGGGGTATTAACTCAATTTTTCATTCGGAACCTAATAACGTAAAAAGTACTATCACGAATTAAATGAAATTTGGTTAAAACGTGTATTAGGCGTTACTCTTTAAAATGGTATACAAAAAATTTCTATAAACTTTGAACATAACAAAAAAAATCGTAAAAATGTGACAAAATTGGTACTAAAATAAATTTTTTTTTCAACACTTTTTCCATAGAAATTCTGAAATTTTTTTTTTTTCAAATCCTTATAATTCGTAAACCGCTTATTAGATTAGAATGAAATTTGGCAAATTGATAGATTGGAAACCGTTCTTTAAAATGACATGGTGCATTTGTCAGTGGGGGGTGGTGTAAGGGGTATTAACTCAATTTTTCATTCGGAACCTAATAACGTAAAAAGTACTATCACGAATTAAATGAAATTTGGTTAAAACGTGTATTAGGCGTTACTCTTTAAAATGGTATACAAAAAATTTCTATAAACTTTGAACATAACAAAAAAAATCGTAAAAATGTGACAAAATTGGTACTAAAATAAATTTTTTTTTCAACACTTTTTCCATAGAAATTCTGAAATTTTTTTTTTTTCAAATCCTTATAATTCGTAAACCGCTTATTAGATTAGAATGAAATTTGGCAAATTGATAGATTGGAAACCGTTCTTTAAAATGACATGGTGCATTTGTCAGTGGGGGGTGGTGTAAGGGGTATTAACTCAATTTTTCATTCGGAACCTAATAACGTAAAAAGTACTATCACGAATTAAATGAAATTTGGTTAAAACGTGTATTAGGCGTTACTCTTTAAAATGGTATACAAAAAATTTCTATAAACTTTGAACATAACAAAAAAAATCGTAAAAATGTGACAAAATTGGTACTAAAATAAAATTTTTTTTCAACACTTTTTCCATAGAAATTCTGAAATTTTTTTTTTTCAAATCCTTATAATTCGTAAACCGCTTATTAGATTAGAATGAAATTTGGCAAATTGATAGATTGGAAACCGTTCTTTAAAATAACATGGTGCATTTGTCAGTGGGGGGTGGTGTAAGGGGTATTAACTCAATTTTTCATTCGGAACCTAATAACGTAAAAAGTACTATCACGAATTAAATGAAATTTGGTTAAAACGTGTATTAGGCGTTACTCTTTAAAATGGTATACAAAAAATTTCTATAAACTTTGAACATAACAAAAAAAATCTTAAAAATGTGACAAAATTGGTACTAAAATAAAATTTTTTTTCAACACTTTTTCCATAGAAATTCTGAAATTTTTTTTTTTTTCAAATCCTTATAATTCGTAAACCGCTTATTAGATTAGAATGAAATTTGGCAAATTGATAGATTGGAAACCGTTCTTTAAAATGACATGGTGCATTTGTCAGTGGGGGGTGGTGTAAGGGGTATTAACTCAATTTTTCATTCGGAACCTAATAACGTAAAAAGTACTATCACGAATTAAATGAAATTTGGTTAAAACGTGTATTAGGCGTTACTCTTTAAAATGGTATACAAAAAATTTCTATAAACTTTGAACATAACAAAAAAAAATCGTAAAAATGTGACAAAATTGGTACTAAAATAAATTTTTTTTTCAACACTTTTTCCATAGAAATTCTGAATTTTTTTTTTTTTTCAAATCCTTATAATTCGTAAACCGCTTATTAGATTAGAATGAAATTTGGCAAATTGATAGATTGGAAACCGTTCTTTAAAATGACATGGTGCATTTGTCAGTGGGGGGTGGTGTAAGGGGTATTAACTCAATTTTTCATTCGGAACCTAATAACGTAAAAAGTACTATCACGAATTAAATGAAATTTGGTTAAAACGTGTATTAGGCGTTACTCTTTAAAATGGTATACAAAAAATTTCTATAAACTTTGAACATAACAAAAAAAATCGTAAAAATGTGACAAAATTGGTACTAAAATAAAATTTTTTTTCAACACTTTTTCCATAGAAATTCTGAAATTTTTTTTTTTCAAATCCTTATAATTCGTAAACCGCTTATTAGATTAGAATGAAATTTGGCAAATTGATAGATTGGAAACCGTTCTATAAAATGACATGGTGCATTTGTCAGTGGGGGGTGGTGTAAGGGGTATTAACTCAATTTTTCATTCGGAACCTAATAACGTAAAAAGTACTATCACGAATTAAATGAAATTTGGTTAAAACGTGTATTAGGCGTTACTCTTTAAAATGGTATACAAAAAATTTCTATAAACTTTGAACATAACAAAAAAAATCGTAAAAATGTGACAAAATTGGTACTAAAATAAATTTTTTTTTCAACACTTTTTCCATAGAAATTCTGAAATTTTTTTTTTTTCAAATCCTTATAATTCGTAAACCGCTTATTAGATTAGAATGAAATTTGGCAAATTGATAGATTGGAAACCGTTCTTTAAAATGACATGGTGCATTTGTCAGTGGGGGGTGGTGTAAGGGGTATTAACTCAATTTTTCATTCGGAACCTAATAACGTAAAAAGTACTATCACGAATTAAATGAAATTTGGTTAAAACGTGTATTAGGCGTTACTCTTTAAAATGGTATACAAAAAATTTCTATAAACTTTGAACATAACAAAAAAAATCGTAAAAATGTGACAAAATTGGTACTAAAATAAATTTTTTTTTCAACACTTTTTCCATAGAAATTCTGAATTTTTTTTTTTTCAAATCCTTATAATTCGTAAACCGCTTATTAGATTAGAATGAAATTTGGCAAATTGATAGATTGGAAACCGTTCTTTAAAATGACATGGTGCATTTGTCAGTGGGGGGTGGTGTAAGGGGTATTAACTCAATTTTTCATTCGGAACCTAATAACGTAAAAAGTACTATCACGAATTAAATGAAATTTGGTTAAAACGTGTATTAGGCGTTACTCTTTAAAATGGTATACAAAAAATTTCTATAAACTTTGAACATAACAAAAAAAATCGTAAAAATGTGACAAAATTGGTACTAAAATAAATTTTTTTTTCAACACTTTTTCCATAGAAATTCTGAATTTTTTTTTTTTCAAATTCGTAAACCGCTTATTAGATTAGAATGAAATTTGGCAAATTGATAGATTGGAAACCATTCTTTAAAATGACATGGTGCATTTGTCAGTGGGGGGGGTGGTGTAAGGGGTATTAACTCAATTTTTCATTCGGAACCTAATAACGTAAAAAGTACTATCACGAATTAAATGAAATTTGGTTAAAACGTGTATTAGGCGTTACTCTTTAAAATGGTATACAAAAAATTTCTATAAACTTTGAACATAACAAAAAAATCGTAAAAATGTGACAAAATTGGTACTAAAATAAATTTTTTTTTCAACACTTTTTCCATAGAAATTCTGAAATTTTTTTTTTCAAATCCTTATAATTCGTAAACCGCTTATTAGATTAGAATGAAATTTGGCAAATTGATAGATTGGAAACCGTTCTTTAAAATGACATGGTGCATTTGTCAGTGGGGGGTGGTGTAAGGGGTATTAACTCAATTTTTCATTCGTAAACCGCTTATTAGATTAGAATGAAATTTGGCAAATTGATAGATTGGAAACCGTTCTTTAAAATGACATGGTGCATTTGTCAGTGGGGGGTGGTGTAAGGGGTATTAACTCAATTTTTCATTCGGAACCTAATAACGTAAAAAGTACTATTACGAATTAAATGAAATTTGGTTAAAACGTGTATTAGGCGTTACTCTTTAAAATGGTATACAAAAAATTTCTATAAACTTTGAACATAACAAAAAGAAATCGTAAAAATGTGACAAAATTGGTACTAAAATAAAATTATTTTTCAACACTTTTTCCATAGAAATTCTGAAATTTTTTTTTTCAAATCCTTATAATTCGTAAACCGCTTATTAGATTAGAATGAAATTTGGCAAATTGATAGATTGGAAACCGTTCTTTAAATGAACCTAATAACGTAAAAAGTACTATCACGAATTAAATGAAATTTGGTTAAAACGTGTATTAGGCGTTACTCTTTAAAATGGTATACAAAAAATTTCTATAAACTTTGAACATAACAAAAAAAATCGTAAAAATGTGACAAAATTGGTACTAAAATAAATTTTTTTTTCAACACTTTTTCCATAGAAATTCTGAAATTTTTTTTTTTTCAAATCCTTATAATTCGTAAACCGCTTATTAGATTAGAATGAAATTTGGCAAATTGATAGATTGGAAACCGTTCTTTAAAATGACATGGTGCATTTGTCAGTGGGGGGTGGTGTAAGGGGTATTAACTCAATTTTTCATTCGGAACCTAATAACGTAAAAAGTACTATCACGAATTAAATGAAATTTGGTTAAAACGTGTATTAGGCGTTACTCTTTAAAATGGTATACAAAAAATTTCTATAAACTTTGAACATAACAAAAAAAATCGTAAAAATGTGACAAAATTGGTACTAAAATAAAATTTTTTTTCAACACTTTTTCCATAGAAATTCTGAAATTTTTTTTTTTCAAATCCTTATAATTCGTAAACCGCTTATTAGATTAGAATGAAATTTGGCAAATTGATAGATTGGAAACCGTTCTTTAAAATGACATGGTGCATTTGTCAGTGGGGGGTGGTGTAAGGGGTATTAACTCAATTTTTCATTCGGAACCTAATAACGTAAAAAGTACTATCACGAATTAAATGAAATTTGGTTAAAACGTGTATTAGGCGTTACTCTTTAAAATGGTATACAAAAAATTTCTATAAACTTTGAACATAACAAAAAAAATCGTAAAAATGTGACAAAATTGGTACTAAAATAAATTTTTTTTTCAACACTTTTTCCATAGAAATTCTGAAATTTTTTTTTTTTCAAATCCTTATAATTCGTAAACCGCTTATTAGATTAGAATGAAATTTGGCAAATTGATAGATTGGAAACCGTTCTTTAAAATGACATGGTGCATTTGTCAGTGGGGGGTGGTGTAAGGGGTATTAACTCAATTTTTCATTCGGAACCTAATAACGTAAAAATACTATCACGAATTAAATGAAATTTGGTTAAAACGTGTATTAGGCGTTACTCTTTAAAATGGTATACAAAAAATTTCTATAAACTTTGAACATAACAAAAAAAATCGTAAAAATGTGACAAAATTGGTACTAAAATAAAATTTTTTTTCAACACTTTTTCCATAGAAATTCTGAAATTTTTTTTTTTCAAATCCTTATAATTCGTAAACCGCTTATTAGATTAGAATGAAATTTGGCAAATTGATAGATTGGAAACCGTTCTTTAAAATGACATGGTGCATTTGTCAGTGGGGGGTGGTGTAAGGGGTATTAACTCAATTTTTCATTCGGAACCTAATGACGTAAAAAGTACTATCACGAATTAAATGAAATTTGGTTAAAACGTGTATTAGGCGTTACTCTTTAAAATGGTATACAAAAAATTTCTATAAACTTTGAACATAACAAAAAAAATCGTAAAAATGTGACAAAATTGGTACTAAAATAAATTTTTTTTTCAACACTTTTTCCATAGAAATTCTGAAATTTTTTTTTTTCAAATCCTTATAATTCGTAAACCGCTTATTAGATTAGAATGAAATTTGGCAAATTGATAGATTGGAAACCGTTCTTTAAAATGACATGGTGCATTTGTCAGTGGGGGGTGGTGTAAGGGGTATTAACTCAATTTTTCATTCGGAACCTAATAACGTAAAAAGTACTATCACGAATTAAATGAAATTTGGTTAAAACGTGTATTAGGCGTTACTCTTTAAAATGGTATACAAAAAATTTCTATAAACTTTGAACATAACAAAAAAAATCGTAAAAATGTGACAAAATTGGTACTAAAATAAATTTTTTTTTCAACACTTTTTCCATAGAAATTCTGAAATTTTTTTTTTTTCAAATCCTTATAATTCGTAAACCGCTTATTAGATTAGAATGAAATTTGGCAAATTGATAGATTGGAAACCGTTCTTTAAAATGACATGGTGCATTTGTCAGTGGGGGGTGGTGTAAGGGGTATTAACTCAATTTTTCATTCGGAACCTAATAACGTAAAAAGTACTATCACGAATTAAATGAAATTTGGTTAAAACGTGTATTAGGCGTTACTCTTTAAAATGGTATACAAAAAATTTCTATAAACTTTGAACATAACAAAAAAAATCGTAAAAATGTGACAAAATTGGTACTAAAATAAATTTTTTTTTCAACACTTTTTCCATAGAAATTCTGAATTTTTTTTTTTTCAAATCCTTATAATTCGTAAACCGCTTATTAGATTAGAATGAAATTTGGCAAATTGATAGATTGGAAACCGTTCTTTAAAATGACATGGTGCATTTGTCAGTGGGGGGTGGTGTAAGGGGTATTAACTCAATTTTTCATTCGGAACCTAATAACGTAAAAAGTACTATCACGAATTAAATGAAATTTGGTTAAAACGTGTATTAGGCGTTACTCTTTAAAATGGTATACAAAAAATTTCTATAAACTTTGAACATAACAAAAAAAATCGTAAAAATGTGACAAAATTGGTACTAAAATAAATTTTTTTTTCAACACTTTTTCCATAGAAATTCTGAATTTTTTTTTTTTCAAATTCGTAAACCGCTTATTAGATTAGAATGAAATTTGGCAAATTGATAGATTGGAAACCGTTCTTTAAAATGACATGGTGCATTTGTCAGTGGGGGGGGTGGTGTAAGGGGTATTAACTCAATTTTTCATTCGGAACCTAATAACGTAAAAAGTACTATCACGAATTAAATGAAATTTGGTTAAAACGTGTATTAGGCGTTACTCTTTAAAATGGTATACAAAAAATTTCTATAAACTTTGAACATAACAAAAAAATCGTAAAAATGTGACAAAATTGGTACTAAAATAAATTTTTTTTTCAACACTTTTTCCATAGAAATTCTGAAATTTTTTTTTTTCAAATCCTTATAATTCGTAAACCGCTTATTAGATTAGAATGAAATTTGGCAAATTGATAGATTGGAAACCGTTCTTTAAAATGACATGGTGCATTTGTCAGTGAGGGGTGGTGTAAGGGGTATTAACTCAATTTTTCATTCGTAAACCGCTTATTAGATTAGAATGAAATTTGGCAAATTGATAGATTGGAAACCGTTCTTTAAAATGACATGGTGCATTTGTCAGTGGGGGGTGGTGTAAGGGGTATTAACTCAATTTTTCATTCGGAACCTAATAACGTAAAAAGTACTATTACGAATTAAATGAAATTTGGTTAAAACGTGTATTAGGCGTTACTCTTTAAAATGGTATACAAAAAATTTCTATAAACTTTGAACATAACAAAAAGAAATCGTAAAAATGTGACAAAATTGGTACTAAAATAAAATTATTTTTCAACACTTTTTCCATAGAAATTCTGAAATTTTTTTTTTCAAATCCTTATAATTCGTAAACCGCTTATTAGATTAGAATGAAATTTGGCAAATTGATAGATTGGAAACCGTTCTTTAAATGAACCTAATAACGTAAAAAGTACTATCACGAATTAAATGAAATTTGGTTAAAACGTGTATTAGGCGTTACTCTTTAAAATGGTATACAAAAAATTTCTATAAACTTTGAACATAACAAAAAAAATCGTAAAAATGTGACAAAATTGGTACTAAAATAAATTTTTTTTTCAACACTTTTTCCATAGAAATTCTGAAATTTTTTTTTTTTCAAATCCTTATAATTCGTAAACCGCTTATTAGATTAGAATGAAATTTGGCAAATTGATAGATTGGAAACCGTTCTTTAAAATGACATGGTGCATTTGTCAGTGGGGGGTGGTGTAAGGGGTATTAACTCAATTTTTCATTCGGAACCTAATAACGTAAAAAGTACTATCACGAATTAAATGAAATTTGGTTAAAACGTGTATTAGGCGTTACTCTTTAAAATGGTATACAAAAAATTTCTATAAACTTTGAACATAACAAAAAAAATCGTAAAAATGTGACAAAATTGGTACTAAAATAAAATTTTTTTTCAACACTTTTTCCATAGAAATTCTGAAATTTTTTTTTTTCAAATCCTTATAATTCGTAAACCGCTTATTAGATTAGAATGAAATTTGGCAAATTGATAGATTGGAAACCGTTCTTTAAAATGACATGGTGCATTTGTCAGTGGGGGGTGGTGTAAGGGGTATTAACTCAATTTTTCATTCGGAACCTAATAACGTAAAAAGTACTATCACGAATTAAATGAAATTTGGTTAAAACGTGTATTAGGCGTTACTCTTTAAAATGGTATACAAAAAATTTCTATAAACTTTGAACATAACAAAAAAAATCGTAAAAATGTGACAAAATTGGTACTAAAATAAATTTTTTTTTCAACACTTTTTCCATAGAAATTCTGAAATTTTTTTTTTTTCAAATCCTTATAATTCGTAAACCGCTTATTAGATTAGAATGAAATTTGGCAAATTGATAGATTGGAAACCGTTCTTTAAAATGACATGGTGCATTTGTCAGTGGGGGGGTGGTGTAAGGGGTATTAACTCAATTTTTCATTCGGAACCTAATAACGTAAAAAGTACTATCACGAATTAAATGAAATTTGGTTAAAACGTGTATTAGGCGTTACTCTTTAAAATGGTATACAAAAAATTTCTATAAACTTTGAACATAACAAAAAAAATCGTAAAAATGTGACAAAATTGGTACTAAAATAAAATTTTTTTCAACACTTTTTCCATAGAAATTCTGAAATTTTTTTTTTCAAATCCTTATAATTCGTAAACCGCTTATTAGATTAGAATGAAATTTGGCAAATTGATAGATTGGAAACCGTTCTTTAAAATGACATGGTGCATTTGTCAGTGGGGGGTGGTGTAAGGGGTATTAACTCAATTTTTCATTCGGAACCTAATAACGTAAAAAGTACTATCACGAATTAAATGAAATTTGGTTAAAACGTGTATTAGGCGTTACTCTTTAAAATGGTATACAAAAAATTTCTATAAACTTTGAACATAACAAAAAAAATCGTAAAAATGTGACAAAATTGGTACTAAAATAAATTTTTTTTTCAACACTTTTTCCATAGAAATTCTGAAATTTTTTTTTTTCAAATCCTTATAATTCGTAAACCGCTTATTAGATTAGAATGAAATTTGGCAAATTGATAGATTGGAAACCGTTCTTTAAAATGACATGGTGCATTTGTCAGTGGGGGTGGTGTAAGGGGTATTAACTCAATTTTTCATTCGGAACCTAATAACGTAAAAAGTACTATCACGAATTAAATGAAATTTGGTTAAAACGTGTATTAGGCGTTACTCTTTAAAATGGTATACAAAAAATTTCTATAAACTTTGAACATAACAAAAAAAATCGTAAAAATGTGACAAAATTGGTACTAAAATAAATTTTTTTTTCAACACTTTTTCCATAGAAATTCTGAAATTTTTTTTTTCAAATCCTTATAATTCGTAAACCGCTTATTAGATTAGAATGAAATTTGGCAAATTGATAGATTGGAAACCGTTCTTTAAAATGACATGGTGCATTTGTCAGTGGGGGGTGGTGTAAGGGGTATTAACTCAATTTTTCATTCGGAACCTAATAACGTAAAAGTACTATCACGAATTAAATGAAATTTGGTTAAAACGTGTATTAGGCGTTACTCTTTAAAATGGTATACACAAAATTTCTATAAACTTTGAACATAACAAAAAAAATCGTAAAAATGTGACAAAATTGGTACTAAAATAAAATTTTTTTTCAACACTTTTTCCATAGAAATTCTGAAATTTTTTTTTTTTTCAAATCCTTATAATTCGTAAACCGCTTATTAGATTAGAATGAAATTTGGCAAATTGATAGATTGGAAACCGTTCTTTAAAATGACATGGTGCATTTGTCAGTGGGGGGTGGTGTAAGGGGTATTAACTCAATTTTTCATTCGGAACCTAATAACGTAAAAAGTACTATCACGAATTAAATGAAATTTGGTTAAAACGTGTATTAGGCGTTACTCTTTAAAATGGTATACAAAAAATTTCTATAAACTTTGAACATAACAAAAAAAATCGTAAAAATGTGACAAAATTGGTACTAAAATAAATTTTTTTTTCAACACTTTTTCCATAGAAATTCTGAAATTTTTTTTT
This sequence comes from Rhingia campestris, assembly GCA_932526625.1. Taxonomy (NCBI): domain Eukaryota; kingdom Metazoa; phylum Arthropoda; class Insecta; order Diptera; family Syrphidae; genus Rhingia; species Rhingia campestris. Next base: position 142,035,484 of record OW052183.1, read on the forward strand.
TTTCAAATCCTTATAATTCGTAAACCGCTTATTAGATTAGAATGAAATTTGGCAAATTGATAGATTGGAAACCGTTCTTTAAAATGACATGGTGCATTTGTCAGTGGGGGGTGGTGTAAGGGGTATTAACTCAATTTTTCATTCGGAACCTAATAACGTAAAAAGTACTATCACGAATTAAATGAAATTTGGTTAAAACGTGTATTAGGCGTTACTCTTTAAAATGGTATACAAAAAATTTCTATAAACTTTGAACATAACAAAAAAAATTGTAAAAATGTGACAAAATTGGTACTAAAATAAATTTTTTTTTCAACACTTTTTCCATAGAAATTCTGAATTTTTTTTTTTCAAATCCTTATAATTCGTAAACCGCTTATTAGATTAGAATGAAATTTGGCAAATTGATAGATTGGAAACCGTTCTTTAAAATGACATGGTGCATTTGTCAGTGGGGGGGGTGGTGTAAGGGGTATTAACTCAATTTTTCATTCGGAACCTAATAACGTTAAAAGTACTATCACGAATTAAATGAAATTTGGTTAAAACGTGTATTAGGCGTTACTCTTTAAAATGGTATACAAAAAATTTCTATAAACTTTGAACATAACAAAAAAAATCGTAAAAATGTGACAAAATTGGTACTAAAATAAATTTTTTTTTCAACACTTTTTCCATAGAAATTCTGAATTTTTTTTTTTTCAAATCCTTATAATTCGTAAACCGCTTATTAGATTAGAATGAAATTTGGCAAATTGATAGATTGGAAACCGTTCTTTAAAATGACATGGTGCATTTGTCAGTGGGGGGGGTGGTGTAAGGGGTATTAACTCAATTTTTCATTCGGAACCTAATAACGTAAAAAGTACTATCACGAATTAAATGAAATTTGGTTAAAACGTGTATTAGGCGTTACTCTTTAAAATGGTATACAAAAAATTTCTATAAACTTTGAACATAACAAAAAAATCGTAAAAATGTGACAAAATTGGTACTAAAATAAATTTTTTTTTCAACACTTTTTCCATAGAAATTCTGAAATTTTTTTTTTCAAATCCTTATAATTCGTAAACCGCTTATTAGATTAGAATGAAATTTGGCAAATTGATAGATTGGAAACCGTTCTTTAAAATGACATGGTGCATTTGTCAGTGGGGGGTGGTGTAAGGGGTATTAACTCAATTTTTCATTCGGAACCTAATAACGTAAAAAGTACTATCACGAATTAAATGAAATTTGGTTAAAACGTGTATTAGGCGTTACTCTTTAAAATGGTATACAAAAAATTTCTATAAACTTTGAACATAACAAAAAAAAATCGTAAAAATGTGACAAAATTGGTACTAAAATAAAATTTTTTTTCAACACTTTTTCCATAGAAATTCTGAAATTTTTTTTTTTCAAATCCTTATAATTCGTAAACCGCTTATTAGATTAGAATGAAATTTGGCAAATTGATAGATTGGAAACCGTTCTTTAAAATGACATGGTGCATTTGTCAGTGGGGGGTGGTGTAAGGGGTATTAACTCAATTTTTCATTCGGAACCTAATAACGTAAAAAGTACTATCACGAATTAAATGAAATTTGGTTAAAACGTGTATTAGGCGTTACTCTTTAAAATGGTATACAAAAAATTTCTATAAACTTTGAACATAACAAAAAAATCGTAAAAATGTGACAAAATTGGTACTAAAATAAAATTATTTTTCAACACTTTTTCCATAGAAATTCTGAAATTTTTTTTTTTTCAAATCCTTATAATTCGTAAACCGCTTATTAGATTAGAATGAAATTTGGCAAATTGATAGATTGGAAACCGTTCTTTAAAATGACATGGTGCATTTGTCAGTGGGGGGTGGTGTAAGGGGTATTAACTCAATTTTTCATTCGGAACCTAATAACGTAAAAAGTACTATCACGAATTAAATGAAATTTGGTTAAAACGTGTATTAGGCGTTACTCTTTAAAATAGTATACAAAAAATTTCTATAAACTTTGAACATAACAAAAAAAATCGTAAAAATGTGACAAAATTGGTACTAAAATAAATTTTTTTTTCAACACTTTTTCCATAGAAATTCTGAAATTTTTTTTTTTTTCAAATCCTTATAATTCGTAAACCGCTTATTAGATTAGAATGAAATTTGGCAAATTGATAGATTGGAAACCGTTCTTTAAAATGACATGGTGCATTTGTCAGTGGGGGGTGGTGTAAGGGGTATTAACTCAATTTTTCATTCGGAACCTAATAACGTAAAAAGTACTATCACGAATTAAATGAAATTTGGTTAAAACGTGTATTAGGCGTTACTCTTTAAAATGGTATACAAAAAATTTCTATAAACTTTGAACATAACAAAAAAAATCGTAAAAATGTGACAAAATTGGTACTAAAATAAAATTTTTTTTCAACACTTTTTCCATAGAAATTCTGAAATTTTTTTTTTCAAATCCTTATAATTCGTAAACCGCTTATTAGATTAGAATGAAATTTGGCAAATTGATAGATTGGAAACCGTTCTTTAAAATGACATGGTGCATTTGTCAGTGGGGGGTGGTGTAAGGGGTATTAACTCAATTTTTCATTCGGAACCTAATAACGTAAAAAGTACTATCACGAATTAAATGAAATTTGGTTAAAACGTGTATTAGGCGTTACTCTTTAAAATGGTATACAAAAAATTTCTATAAACTTTGAACATAACAAAAAAAATCGTAAAAATGTGACAAAATTGGTACTAAAATAAATTTTTTTTTTCAACACTTTTTCCATAGAAATTCTGAAATTTTTTTTTTTTCAAATCCTTATAATTCGTAAACCGCTTATTAGATTAGAATGAAATTTGGCAAATTGATAGATTGGAAACCGTTCTTTAAAATGAAATGGTGCATTTGTCAGTGGGGGGTGGTGTAAGGGGTATTAACTCAATTTTTCATTCGGAACCTAATAACGTAAAAAGTACTATCACGAATTAAATGAAATTTGGTTAAAACGTGTATTAGGCGTTACTCTTTAAAATGGTATACAAAAAATTTCTATAAACTTTGAACATAACAAAAAAAATCGTAAAAATGTGACAAAATTGGTACTAAAATAAAATTTTTTTTCAACACTTTTTCCATAGAAATTCTGAAATTTTTTTTTTTCAAATCCTTATAATTCGTAAACCGCTTATTAGATTAGAATGAAATTTGGCAAATTGATAGATTGGAAACCGTTCTTTAAAATGACATGGTGCATTTGTCAGTGGGGGGTGGTGTAAGGGGTATTAACTCAATTTTTCATTCGGAACCTAATAACGTAAAAAGTACTATCACGAATTAAATGAAATTTGGTTAAAACGTGTATTAGGCGTTACTCTTTAAAATGGTATACAAAAAATTTCTATAAACTTTGAACATAACAAAAAAAATCGTAAAAATGTGACAAAATTGGTACTAAAATAAAATTTTTTTTCAACACTTTTTCCATAGAAATTCTGAAATTTTTTTTTTCAAATCCTTATAATTCGTAAACCGCTTATTAGATTAGAATGAAATTTGGCAAATTGATAGATTGGAAACCGTTCTTTAAAATGACATGGTGCATTTGTCAGTGGGGGGTGGTGTAAGGGGTATTAACTCAATTTTTCATTCGGAACCTAATAACGTAAAAAGTACTATCACGAATTAAATGAAATTTGGTTAAAACGTGTATTAGGCATTACTCTTTAAAATGGTATACAAAAAATTTCTATAAACTTTGAACATAACAAAAAAAATCGTAAAAATGTGACAAAATTGGTACTAAAATAAATTTTTTTTTCAACACTTTTTCCATAGAAATTCTGAAATTTTTTTTTTTTCAAATCCTTATAATTCGTAAACCGCTTATTAGATTAGAATGAAATTTGGCAAATTGATAGATTGGAAACCGTTCTTTAAAATGAAATGGTGCATTTGTCAGTGGGGGGTGGTGTAAGGGGTATTAACTCAATTTTTCATTCGGAACCTAATAACGTAAAAAGTACTATCACGAATTAAATGAAATTTGGTTAAAACGTGTATTAGGCGTTACTCTTTAAAATGGTATACAAAAAATTTCTATAAACTTTGAACATAACAAAAAAAATCGTAAAAATGTGACAAAATTGGTACTAAAATAAAATTTTTTTTCAACACTTTTTCCATAGAAATTCTGAAATTTTTTTTTTTCAAATCCTTATAATTCGTAAACCGCTTATTAGATTAGAATGAAATTTGGCAAATTGATAGATTGGAAACCGTTCTTTAAAATGACATGGTGCATTTGTCAGTGGGGGGTGGTGTAAGGGGTATTAACTCAATTTTTCATTCGGAACCTAATAACGTAAAAAGTACTATCACGAATTAAATGAAATTTGGTTAAAACGTGTATTAGGCGTTACTCTTTAAAATGGTATACAAAAAATTTCTATAAACTTTGAACATAACAAAAAAAATCGTAAAAATGTGACAAAATTGGTACTAAAATAAATTTTTTTTTCAACACTTTTTCCATAGAAATTCTGAAATTTTTTTTTTTCAAATCCTTATAATTCGTAAACCTCTTATTAGATTAGAATGAAATTTGGCAAATTGATAGATTGGAAACCGTTCTTTAAAATGACATGGTGCATTTGTCAGTGGGGGGTGGTGTAAGGGGTATTAACTCAATTTTTCATTCGGAACCTAATAACGTAAAAAGTACTATCACGAATTAAATGAAATTTGGTTAAAACGTGTATTAGGCGTTACTCTTTAAAATGGTATACAAAAAATTTCTATAAACTTTGAACATAACAAAAAAAAATCGTAAAAATGTGACAAAATTGGTACTAAAATAAATTTTTTTTTCAACACTTTTTCCATAGAAATTCTGAAATTTTTTTTTTTCAAATCCTTATAATTCGTAAACCGCTTATTAGATTAGAATGAAATTTGGCAAATTGATAGATTGTCAGTGGGGGGTGGTGTAAGGGGTATTAACTCAATTTTCATTCGGAACCTAATAACGTAAAAAGTACTATCACGAATTAAATGAAATTTGGTTAAAACGTGTATTAGGCGTTACTCTTTAAAATGGTATACAAAAAATTTCTATAAACTTTGAACATAACAAAAAAAATCGTAAAAATGTGACAAAATTGGTACTAAAATAAATTTTTTTTTCAACACTTTTTCCATAGAAATTCTGAAATTTTTTTTTTTTTCAAATCCTTATAATTCGTAAACCGCTTATTAGATTAGAATGAAATTTGGCAAATTGATAGATTGGAAACCGTTCTTTAAAATGACATGGTGCATTTGTCAGTGGGGGGTGGTGTAAGGGGTATTAACTCAATTTTTCATTCGGAACCTAATAACGTAAAAAGTACTATCACGAATTAAATGAAATTTGGTTAAAACGTGTATTAGGCGTTACTCTTTAAAATGGTATACAAAAAATTTCTATAAACTTTGAACATAACAAAAAAAATCGTAAAAATGTGACAAAATTGGTACTAAAATAAAAATTTTTTTCAACACTTTTTCCATAGAAATTCTGAAATTTTTTTTTTCAAATCCTTATAATTCGTAAACCGCTTATTAGATTAGAATGAAATTTGGCAAATTGATAGATTGGAAACCGTTCTTTAAAATGACATGGTGCATTTGTCAGTGGGGGGGTGGTGTAAGGGGTATTAACTCAATTTTTCATTCGGAACCTAATAACGTAAAAAGTACTATCACGAATTAAATGAAATTTGGTTAAAACGTGTATTAGGCGTTACTCTTTAAAATGGTATACAAAAAATTTCTATAAACTTTGAACATAACAAAAAAAATCGTAAAAATGTGACAAAATTGGTACTAAAATAAATTTTTTTTTCAACACTTTTTCCATAGAAATTCTGAAATTTTTTTTTTTTCAAATCCTTATAATTCGTAAACCGCTTATTAGATTAGAATGAAATTTGGCAAATTGATAGATTGGAAACCGTTCTTTAAAATGAAATGGTGCATTTGTCAGTGGGGGGTGGTGTAAGGGGTATTAACTCAATTTTTCATTCGGAACCTAATAACGTAAAAAGTACTATCACGAATTAAATGAAATTTGGTTAAAACGTGTATTAGGCGTTACTCTTTAAAATGGTATACAAAAAATTTCTATAAACTTTGAACATAACAAAAAAAAATCGTAAAAATGTGACAAAATTGGTACTAAAATAAAATTTTTTTTCAACACTTTTTCCATAGAAATTCTGAAATTTTTTTTTTTCAAATCCTTATAATTCGTAAACCGCTTATTAGATTAGAATGAAATTTGGCAAATTGATAGATTGGAAACCGTTCTTTAAAATGACATGGTGCATTTGTCAGTGGGGGGTGGTGTAAGGGGTATTAACTCAATTTTTCATTCGGAACCTAATAACGTAAAAAGTACTATCACGAATTAAATGAAATTTGGTTAAAACGTGTATTAGGCGTTACTCTTAAAATGGTATACAAAAAATTTCTATAAACTTTGAACATAACAAAAAAAATCGTAAAAATGTGACAAAATTGGTACTAAAATAAATTTTTTTTTCAACACTTTTTCCATAGAAATTCTGAAATTTTTTTTTTTTCAAATCCTTATAATTCGTAAACCTCTTATTAGATTAGAATGAAATTTGGCAAATTGATAGATTGGAAACCGTTCTTTAAAATGACATGGTGCATTTGTCAGTGGGGGGTGGTGTAAGGGGTATTAACTCAATTTTTCATTCGGAACCTAATAACGTAAAAAGTACTATCACGAATTAAATGAAATTTGGTTAAAACGTGTATTAGGCGTTACTCTTTAAAATGGTATACAAAAAATTTCTATAAACTTTGAACATAACAAAAAAAATCGTAAAAATGTGACAAAATTGGTACTAAAATAAATTTTTTTTTCAACACTTTTTCCATAGAAATTCTGAAATTTTTTTATACCCTATCCCATAGGGGTATATTAGTTTTGATACATAGTTTGTAACATAGAGAAATAATTTAGCTATATATACCTCAAAGTATATGGATCGACTCAGAATCGATAGCTGAGTCGATTTAGCCATGTCTGTCCGTCCGTCCGTCCGTCCGTCCGTCCGTCCGTCCGT
>OW052183.1:142749296-142780652 GCA_932526625.1 Rhingia campestris
AACCCAGTTCCCGCATTTGGTTACCCAATATAAAGATAGAGAGAGTAAGATTTGGAGGAAACTCCAAAAGCCGCTGGTTCCAATGGATGACTGGTCAGTCTTTAAATAAGTCTTATATGTTTATTTGTTTATTTATTTAAGTCTACCATGTATCTAACCATATATGTAAAAAATTGTTAGTCGGGATATTTACTAAATTATTATTAAAAATAATTTATAATCAAAACAAATTTTGCGGTGTTAGTTAATTCTATGGCCATAAACCATAACCGCTAAAGTCGATTTTAGACGAATTTAAGAATTTGATGCCATTAGATTCAGCGTACTCAAATATACTTTGTACATTTTTTCAGCTTTCTATCTTTAAAAATGTGGCCACAATTTCAAAAAAACCTAACAGCTTAAGTTACTTTTTTTACTTGGGGTTAAGAAAAAACAACCAAACTAAAAAGACATGGAATTTATTATCTTAAGTTGACTTAGGAAATTATTTTTTTTAATTTTTACATTAAGGAATAAAGACTAAACTTGACTTTCGCTGTTAATCCGCGTTATATTTATACAATTATTTTATTTTCTTGTCGAGGAAAAATAGCTAAACTAGAGTTTAGCTGTTTTTCCGCGTTAATATTTTTTTGTTTTGTTATTTTTTTAAAATGGAATAACGACTCAACTTCAGATTAGTGGTTATTCCGAAAGAAGAAGTGAGAAAAAAGACTTTCCTATCTACAGTTAAGCGCTTATTCCAAAATTTAATTCTGATTCACGAGGGACTTAAATTGATTTTAGTTTTTTTTCCCATCAGTAATTCAATTTGTAAAAATCCAATGTCGAGTTTGGTTGTTCTTGCGTAACAAAAGTTAAAAAAAAGTGTTTCTTAAATATACTTTAGGCCTTTTTCCATATTTAAAAAGAGAAACACTTATTCTCTTTTTAAATATGGAAAAAGTCTAAGCTAGACTTCAGTGTTGTGTTTCCTGTGTTTTTAAACGACAAAAATGACACATACGTTGTTATTCAGAGGATATGTCGTTGACCAAAGAATAAAATTTTGTTGCGTGAAGTATAGGTTGTCGTGTGTAAATCGATCCTTATCGTGATTGGCATTTATATGTTTTAATGTTTTTTTTTTTTCCTATTTTCACTTTCTCTTACATAGAGAAAGGTATTTTTTTTTAAAATGTAATGGGTTTGGGATTTAAATGTACTTTTTTTTTATAGTAAAAGAGACTCGTTCAAGAAAGGTTTTTGTGATGCAAAGAACTTCTACCCCAGAACAAAATTAAGATATTGGTAAAAAATGTATATTTTACTTTTTTAAAAAGTGTCGAATTTTTTTCTGATTTGCACAGGAAACATTGAATCTAGTACGTTAACATTTCCAGAATCCACGGCAACAAATATTAAAAAAAAATTAAAATATACCAATGGCCACAAAAATGCATCTTAGGAATATTTGAATTCGACCCACGAAAGTATATACGGAAATAATGATTACTTTCCTGAGATCTCTAATGAAATATTGGTCTTTGGGAACCTATGACCAGAGAATTTTATACATGGGAAATCTTCTGTTTATAGAAAATAAAAAATGTAATACTCTGTCTAACGCAATGCAAAGAGTGCGACGCCGTGAAACCCCAGTGAAGTACTTTTTGGAATATGATGGCATGCGTACACAAGTTTGTCGAACACATTTTGCGATATATTTTTCTGAAACGGAAAGTTTTATTTAAAACTTTTATTTATCCAAAAACTTGCAAGTCCAAGCGAATTGTCGGGGTAAGGGGATTCCTGTGAACAAGCTAACACTATATCAAGAAGAGGAAGTGAGCAACCACATAAATAAGTTCCCATTGTATGAAAGCCATTACAGCCGTCGTCACACATCCAAAATATATATCTATACATGGCATTTTAAATATCTCCATAATATATCGGATGTATAGTAATGATGTTTATAATCCTGTAAGCCTTACCAAATATTCAGAAATATTTAAAAAAAATGAATTTAAAATTCAATGCTCCCAAACTAAAACTTGCAAAACTTGCGATAGATTTTTATCAAAGATAAAAATAGGCCAGGATGAACAGGAAAAACAAGTTTTGGTAGAGTAGAAACAAATTCATGTAAAAAAAGGAGACTTTGCCTTTGAACAAAAGAGGGTCAATATAGAGAATGGTAGAAAAACCAACGATATGGGAGCGTGTTGAGATTGTTTCATGCGTTTTCAAACATCTGCAATCTTTCCCTTCTTCTGTCACTGAACTAACGTTCTACAGTGACTCATGTTACGGCCAAAATAAATATTCCTTTGTTTCTGCTATGTTCCTTCTTTTCATTAAAAAAATCCTTCATTGGAATATATAGATCATACATTTTTGGAATCCGGCCATACCCACCTCGAGTGTGATTTCTTCGACTTTAGTGAAATTTCGAAAAATGATTTTAATTGGAAACGATGTAATTCGGAAGGCCAGAAATTTATATGCAACTCAGAAAGGTGGATTCGCTATACCAACAACTACAACCAAATTTTGTATAAAACAAATTTAAATCCTGAAGAACCATTTAACCTTTTACCATTAGTCAAACTAGGAGCATCGACATTTACATTGGGTCATTTAAAAACTATTGAAGTCCTACCAATCTTATCATCAGTTAAAAAAAAGATCTTATGGATTTATTACAATATATTAATCCAGATTTCCATTCTTTTTATAAAAACCTCAAAACTAGTTCCACCGAACTCAACATTCATCCCGATTTAAAAAGTGATGATGAAGATTATGTCTAATTACTTTCTTTTTTTTACTTATTTAGTATGCATGAAGTGCCTAAAGTTTATTGTTTTTTTTTTGTTTTGTTAATCGTATAAGGCTTTATACAAAAATAAAATGTATTCCATCACAAGGTTCAAAGTTTGTTTCCATCCTCTGCTGAGAACATATCTAAAGTCGACATTTTTTCGTAATTTATGTAGGAATTAAAACCAAAGTAAAAAAAAACTGGATAATTTTACACAATAGACAAGAAAAAACGGTTTAAGTAGACTTTAGACTAGAACAAAAGGTTTCTTTAAAATGGAAAAACAACTAAACTCCAGATAGGATTTTTTATGGTGAAAAATCTAAAAGGCCCTAACGACTAAAGTGCAAGTTTCATCAATAGAATCGCTTACAGTTATTTTTTGAAAAACAAATAATTTTGAACAAATCAAGAATAAAATTATCTTTAATTTACTTTTTGTTTCAACGCGAACGGATTTTAAAATCACCCTATAGAGCGATTTGTAATTTCACGCATCTGTCAAAAACTTTAAATTGCTCTCCTGAAAAATGAGTAAAACAGACTTTAGCTGTTTTTCCTTGTGACCACAGAACTATCATAGTTAATTAATTAGCTAAAATAATAAAATGTTTTCTCTTTAGTTTCGTGAAAATTTTAGACTTTCAAGGGAAACAACCAGAAAACTTGTCAATTTATACGAAGTTTCTAGACATTTCAAGGGAAGAATAGGTTGTGGAGGAAGAATAGCTATCAGTGCTGAAACTCAATGTCTAGCATTCCTTTGGTAAGTTTTACATATATAATGGAAATCTTCACAGCTAAAGAATTTAATCCATAGGTTTGCTGGTAACAAGGACTCGTACAGAGAAGTTGCAAAATTTGTTTAATTTCTCATTATCGAGCGCCTACAGGATATTGACAAATTTCATGGAATTTATGTCTGAAATATCGACGCGGTACATAAAGTTTCCTACAACTGCAGATGAAAAAGAAAAAATATCCCAAGAATTTGCAAAGGTGTGTGTTGCTATGTGAACTATTATATTATTTTATTATCAATAATGTTCATTTACATACAGCTAGCTGGTTTTGAGAATGTGCTAGGTTGCATAGACGGCTGCTATATATACATTCGAAAGCCAGCCAACAAATTAAGATCAACCTATGTCAACCGGCACGGACTAATCTCAATTACTCTGCAGGGGATTTGTGACGCCAACGAATTGTTTTGGGATGTATTTATTGGATCTCCAAGTAAAATTCATGATGCAAGGATATATAAACTATACTTCATTTCAAAGGATATACCAATAATTTGCGGTTCAAAGTACCATATTTTGGGAGATGCTGCTTATCCGCTTAGGGAATATCTGCTTACACCATTCAAAGGTTTCTGAGACTTGACCGATCATCAAAAGATATACAACAAGAAGCATTGTCAAACTCGCGTTAAAATTGAAAATAGTTTCGGCTCACTGAAAAACAGATTTAGGCAGCTAACACGACTAGATTTTTTATCTGTGAAACGAATGTGTCAATTCGTTGTAAGCTGTTGTGTGTTGCATAATTTATGCATATTGGAAGGAGACAGATGGAACGCAGTTCTTCCTCCAGTTGAAGAAGAACGAGAAGCGCACACAAGCACAGCTTCAAACAATTCTATATCTGAGGCGGTTCTAAGACATCTGGGTTGAAGAGGAACAAAATCGCAGAAAAACTTTAAAGACATGTTTATACCCTATCCCATAGGGGGGTATATTAGTTTTGATACTTAGTTTGTAACATAGAGAAATAATTTTGCTACATATACCTCAAAGTATATGGATCGACTCAGAATCGCTAGCTGAGTCGAATTAGCCATGTCTGTCTGTCCGTCCGTCCGTCCGTGTGTCCGTCCGTCCGTGTGTCCGTCCGTCCGTCTGTCTGTTCGTCACCGATTTTTGGGCCTTAAATTTTGAGCTAGGATAATGAAATTTGGTATATAGGATCCTTGGCCGAGTCACCAGAACAAGTGTAAAAATTTTTAAAATCCGCCCACTGCCACGCCCCCTTTTAGAAAAAACGTAGTTTTAAGCCAAACCGTAAGGAATTTCAAAAAAGTGTGTTAGCAACATATATAGATAATCCTAATATCTATATTTCGTCCATACAAAGTTTTTTGCCACGCCCACTTTTTGGGGGCGTTTTTAGTAAAAAACGTTTTTTGTCCAAATTTTAAAACTTTCGAAAAAAATTTTGATGCAAATACTTCCGCAATGGTAATATAAACATTTTGTCCATAGATCATTTTCACCTACGCCCACATTTTGGGGGCGTTTTCTTACAAAAACCATTTGTATACCCCATCCCAGGCATTAGCAATAGAAAACCGTTGTTTTTTGTCGAACCACAAAAGATTTTGAGAAACTGTCTGAGCAATATATTGTGACAATGTCATTTTCTGTTTTTCATCGCCATAAGGCCTATATTTTGAGGATATTAATTTAAAGGATGGGATGGAATAGGGTATTCAACGATCCGCATAGCGGATTGTAGCCTCTCATATGTTTTCATCTTGCTTTGCCATAAATTCTTGGAATAATTTTTCTTGAAGTGTTTTTTTTTTACGGCCTTGTGGTAAAAAGATATTTTCTAGTGATGACGACGGTGAAGCACTTGGTTGGGAATCCGTAGTGGTATCCTCGAATTGTCGAGTATCGCTCGGTCCCTGTACACACAAAATAGAGCTGTTTCCCGAGGATTCATGTGGTGGTGGAGTACCTGAAGGGTTGTTTTCCTGTATTAATTTCTCTTTGTCCATTTGCTTTAAAGCGGCCATCAAATAATCTGGACAAAGAGTATTTGTATTATATTGCTTATAGCATCATCGAACGGTATTTCTTCTCTGCTGCACCCACTGGTTCTGTTGACACATTTGTACCGCATTTCAGCTTGGGTGCCACTGCATTTCAGATTATGCTTTTTACTAATTTCGCTACCTATAAATGCCCACATAGCTTTTTTTAACCGGAGCCGTTTTAAAGGTCCGACATTTTTCATATTTGTGTGGTACAAATCCAGCAAGTGGTTAGTTTTAACTATACCCCACTTCAAAGATTTACATTAATTACCTTTAATAAATAGAATATATATTTAATAAATGTATGCATGTTTGTATTAACATACTTGAACAGGGTTCTTCATTCAAGTATTCCTGTGAATCAGCTGGTTGATCTTCGTCTTGTGGATTTCCTTCTGCTTGTTGATCTTCATATTGTGGATTTCCTTCAGCTTGTTGATTTTCTTCAAACTCTGAAATGTTTTCGCTGGGATCTGTGTAGAAGTATTGTTATTGAATATATTCAATTTGTGTTCGATTGGGTCATCTTACCTATTTGACAAGCCATTTTTAGTTTGTAGAAATCGGCGACAGCAGAAAATTCAACCCTTATGCATTCTCCAGCTGAAAAATTAAATAAAAAGTTATGTTTTTATTGGTTGAAAACACAATTTAATCCATATGTAACTCACTTGAATTATGTTTTAAGTGTACCAAATTCTCCTCCATCACGACAAATCCATCTTCGTTTCAAATAGTGGAATAATCAAATAAATTAATGTTTCTTTCCATTCTTGAATAGGTTGTTTCTTTTAAAAAATTTTTATGTTTTAAATTTTGACAGCTACACCGACGCTAACTTCACAGACAAACCAATACAATGACAAAAAAAATAAATCTGAGTCGCGTTCCATTGACACTCAAAAAGATGAAATTTCAGATCAAAATTTAGATTTCCCAATGGAAAACGCCATAAGACAAGCTTTTAAGATAAATGTTAAAAATTGTATTCCTTCCTTAGGCAATTTCTTAAGATATATATTTCTAATATTATCTATTCCACCAGTTTTTCTTATCTGTAAATTATTTAAAAAGTATTTTGTAACGTTTTCAGATACAAATTCATTTGATGGGGTTTCTATATTTACTGCATTAAACTCCCTTAGAGCATTTTCAACAATTAAGTTGGTTCCCGAATCTCCTATGTTTTGAGATACCACGTGATTTTGCGCAAAATTTAATGCTAGTACTTTGGCTTTTTCAGTGTCTGTAAAAAATGTATCTGAGCCACTTTTCAGGAAGCGTATTTGCGTAGTTTTGTTTTTTACTATTTTTACTATATTCCATAAGGGTTTTGTAACGGGTGATCCAAGTAGAGATACTTTTTTCAATAGCCTTTTTTGACAGATCACGTGTGAGTCGTGTCATGCTGTCATGTTATTTTTGTTTAGTATTGTTTGGCATTTCATAATGGAAAGACTTACGCGTGAACAACGTTTACAAATTGTTCAACTTTATTATGAAAATTCACGTTCTGTGAGGAATGTGTTTCTTGTGTGTTTCTTCTTCGCTCAACTTATGGTCAATATAATCGGCCTACTGAGCGTACTATTCGCAACACCATCACCCATTTTGAGACCCAGCATTCATTATTGGATAATATTCGACCGAATAGACCACGTCCAGCACGCTGTGAAGAAAATATAGCGGCCGTAGCTGAGAGTGTACACGAAGACCGTAGAGAGTCGATTCGGCGCCGTTCGCAGCAACTCGGACTGACGTATGGAACGACTTGGCGCATTTTACGTCAATATCTTAAATTGAAAGCGTACAAAATACAGCTTGTGCAACAACTGAAGCCGCTCGACCTTCCCAATCGACATCGCTTCGCTCTATGGAAGTTCCAAGAAGATCCGACGTTTTCGAGGCAAATTTTGTTTAGCGATGAGGCCCATTTCTGGCTCAATGGGTATGTAAACAAACAAAATTGCCGCATTTGGGACGAAGAGCAACCTGAAGAGATTGAATAACTGCCACTTCATCCAGAAAAAACAACGGTTTGTTGTGGTTTGTGGGCCGGTGGAATCATCGGTCCATATTTCTTTAAAAATTATACCTGTGCGGACGTAACCGTCAATGGCGACCGTTATCGTGCCATGATAACCGACTATTTGATGCCTAAAATTGAAGCTCGTGATCTCGGCGACATTTGGTTTCAGCAAGACGGCGCCACTTCCCACCCATCGCATCAATCAATGGACTTATTGAGAGAACATTTCGGTGAGCACATAATTTCACGATTTGGGCCGGTCGATTGGCCACCAAGATCGTGTGATATCACACCGTTAGACTTTTTCCTGCGGGGATATGTAAAGTCAAAAGCTTATGCCGACAAACCCGCTTCGATTCAGGCCTTGGAGGAAAACATCACGCGTGTCATTCGCCAGTTACCAGTCGAAATGCTCGAACGAGTGATCGAAAATTGGACTCAACGGATGGACCATCTGCGACGTAGCAACGGCCAACATTTGATAGACATAATCTTCAAAACATAAATGCCAAAGAATGTTCTTTCAAATGATAATAAACATTCTCCATTAAATTTGAATTTTCTGTGTTTTTTTCTTTAAAAAAGTAGGAAACCTCGAAATGGATCACCCTTTAGATTTATCTAGAGATTTCAATTTATTGTTCCATTCATTGTTTCGGTTAATTTGAATTTAGGTTTTTATAGCTTTGTTAAAGTATTGGTTGACGATATCTTTGCCAATTTCTTCTGTACATGTTTCTAATTCTGATAAGCTTATATATATATAATCTTGTAATTTTACACACTGAAGTTTCTTAGGGATCCTGGGAATATTATTATTAGCCTTTAGAGGTAAATCTATACATTTCGCTAGATCCAGGAAGAGTTCAAGTGGCTCCCATTAAGAATAAGATGGGAACTTAATTAATATTACATCAAGTGGTAATTGAATTACAAACTACATGTTTAAAAAAACGTTTCAAAGATCAGACAACTTTAACTTGTATTATATGAACAAAAAATCATTTCCTAATAGACTATATAATGCGGTAATACAACAGTTTCCTATCACCTTACCAACGAACCTCTTATTTCCCTGTTCCTATTTGACTTCCGAAAATGTCCATGTAAATCCTCCCAATATTATTCATCTTATTAGTTTCCTTTTATAGCAATTCTTCTTCACAGATGAACTCCAAAACGAGGCAAAACTCCAAACACAAAATTGCATAGTTACCCTAAATTCAGATATCCGACCACCACCCCATCATGTTAAGCTATATAGCTTCGACTATTCCAGGCTCAAATACCTCCGTGTGCAAATGTACAAAAATCTGACCACAAAAACGCTTCCATCTATAGCACTTAATCCTATTATGTTCTGTATAGTTTAATCCTCTTAAGGGTTCAATTTTAATTACGTTACGAAGGATAAAGCAAGGATCGATATTATATCGTCAGCTGTGTTTCGGTTCGCTACTCACCTCGTGGCTTGGATCTAATAGGAAATCCTGAAGAAAAACAAAAACTCTTTCCAAAGTTCAAGTGCGTGTATGTACTTAAAATATAGCAGTAAAAGTTCTTCTTGTTGTTCATCTGAATAGCATTCCACGTTTAGTGTAGCTTAAGCAGTTCATCATTAAAGTTTTATCATTACAGATTTGCTGCTTGATGGGAATTCTGAAAGGACTCTTAATTACCGCCTACATGTTGCTGTTCCCTCGCATGTCCTCATCGAAGTGTTCTTTTGTAATTACGTATAGTTCATCCAAAAACAAAAATAACAAACACAGTTAACTTTTTAATTGTACACAATTATACCGACTAAATGGTCTGGATGTATACCCATAAAAGAGAAAAAAATGCAACCCTAATTTCTCGACCACAATCGTAAGATGAAAAACTCACTTTAATTTCTTCAGAATGAAATTTCATGAAATTTAATATGCCACTAATGTTTTTGAAGTTGTTGAATCGCTCTGCACACTGAGGACAAACTTTTTCACATCCACTTAGTTAGTCCTGTAGTCCTGTAATTTTTAAAAATGAACAAAAAAAAAATTCAAAAGGCGGTATAAGGTCGATAATGTCGTTTAAGGTGGAGCGCCAGCAACAAGCGAAGCTTCTGTCTTCCATGCCGCACTGTCTGTCTCTGATAACTACCGTAACCTGGTAGCCAGCAAAAAGGTTCAGAGGAAACTTTAAGAAAATGTGCGCAAAAGTTTTCATGTGCCCATAAAAGTTAATGACCATAACATCATAAAGTACCCTTGTTTCGGCCATTACTACGCTTCTCACCTGTGTGAGCACATCAAGCGGAGCACTATGGGGTCAACTACAAAAAGTCATGGCAAAAATAAATTTTGGGATACATCTGTCGTCAGAAGAAATTATGACTTCTCACTGGATGAACAGAGCTTCGATAACCAATAAATATGTTAGTATTTGATAAGGCGTTCCATTTTTACAGGGGTTGAATGTAAATCGGTCTTAATTGCAGCGATAGAATGCGTTTTTCAATAGGTACATAGGAATTTTGTATTAAAATAAAACACAGACCATTTAAGATTTTTATGGCGAAATGCTGTTTTGCCACATAAATTATTTTTAGAGAATATTTTGGTTCCGGGGTAACTTCAAGACCATGGAAAAACCATTAGTTATGAGAGAGACACAAACAGCCTCTGATAATGAAACTCCTCATATGGCAACAAGACCCGGAACGTCAATGGACTATGATATGAGAGTATGCACCTGGAATGTACGAACACCCTACACTCCGGGTGCTACTCAAAAACTTCAATCTGTCCTCACGCGGTATAAGACAGATATTACCCATATCCAGGAGATAGGATGGATAGGACAAGGTATAATGAAGAGACAAAATTGCGACATTTATTACAGCTGCAACAAAAGATTGCATGTATTAGGATGCGGATTGGTATTGGGGAATCGGCTTAGGACAAAAGTCATTGACTTCAAGTCGATAAATGATCGCCTTTTTGTGATCCGCATCATAGCTACGCTCCAAAACATAAGCCTAATATCTGCACACGCCCCTACCAACGAGGCTGAACATCCCATCAAGGAGGAGTTTTATGACCTCCTGGATGGAGCCTACGGACTGATTTAGCCTGTCCGGAGTATGATGTAAAAGTTGTACTCGGGAATTTCAATGCTAAAGTCGGAAAGGAAAACATCTTTGGCGGTTTAGTTGGTAAGCAGAAAGCACAGAATCCACGAAACGACAACAGACAACGGCTACCGACTAATCGATTTTGCAACAGCTCGTAAGGCTAAGAATCCACACAGCAACCTGGCGCTCTCCAGACGGTCGAACCGCCAACCAAAGCGACCATGTGCTTATCGATGCCAGACACGCATCCAACATCCTCGACGTGCATACATTCTGAAACGTCGACTCTGACCATTTTCTTGTCGCGGCTAAATTCAGAGCTCGACTGTCCAACGAGAAGAAGCTGCGAACTGCCCAGAAGAAGAAATTCGACGTTGGACGCCTTAGCACACCTGGAGTAGCCAAAGCCTACAGTGAGTGCCTGAGTATGAAACTCCGCTCTGTGCACTCACCTATCACAGACGCCAACAATCAGTGGTGCCAGTATCGCGACATCATCAAGGAGGTAGCCGAAACCACTGTAGGGTACCAGCCACCACCGAGAAAGAGCCCGTGGTATGATGATGACTGCGTGTACAAGAAAAAGGTGACAGAAGATGCATACAAGAAAGCGCTGCAGTGCAATACAAGGGCAGCGAGAGAAGAGTATCGAACCAAGAGAAGGGATGAAAAGAAGACCCTGCGTAGAAAGAACAGAGCCTACGCAGCCTCCCAGCTCAAGGAGATCGAAGAGTAGCGCGATCATAACAACATCCGGAGGTGTTATAAAAAAGCCAAGAAACTGGCTGCTGGCTACAAAACCGGAACTCAGGCTCTTCGAGACAGCGAAGGAAACCTAGTCACCAAAGCGCAGGGAATAGTAGATGTGTTTAAGCAGCTTTCCAACAGCTTCTAAATGCGCATCATGTAGAGAGTGATAGGGCAAGAAGAGAACCCACGTCCAGTCAATGAAGAACTAGTTCCACCACCTAGTATAGAAGAAGTTGGCCTAGCTATAAAAAAGCTTAAGAACAACAATGCCGCGGGTTCTGATGGCTTACCAGCGGAGCTTTTTAAATACGGTGGTGATATTTTGGTAGGGAGCATGCACCGAATCATCAACAAAGAATGGGTGGAAGAAAAAATGCCCGAGTAGCTCCTCCGAACTATTCCAAACATGCACCGGATTTCGGCAAGGAGACGCGCTATCATATGACTTTTTCAATCTCGTACTAGAGCAGATAGTGCGCAGGGCAGGTGTTAACATGGAAGGTACTATTTTCAACAGGTCCGTCCAGCTGCTGGGCAATGCACACGATATTGGCATCATCGGTAGCTCCCAACATAGTACAGCATGTTCACGGAGATTGAAGAACAGGCGAAATCGAAATGAAGTAAATGAGGACAAGACTAAGTACATGCTATTAACAAACAAACAAGCATCTGTCCACCGCCTAGGACAAAACGTCACTATTGATAGCAGCAATTTCGAGGTAGTTAAGGAGTTCACCTGCCTCGGAGTTAACATAAACTCCACGAACGTAACCTAGTGGAGATCCGTAAAGGATTACCCTAGGAAACCGTTGCTACTTCGGTATGGCGAAATAACTGGGTTCAAAACTCCTAACTCGAAGGACGAAATGTGTGCTCTACAAAACCCTTATCCTGCCAGTTCTGCTTTTTGGTGCCGAGTGCTGGACGATAAGCAAGAAAGGAGATCTGATACTGAGCTCTTTCGAAAGAAAAATACTTCGGCGGATTTTTGGTTCTGTGCACATGAGGAGGGCGAATGGAGGAGAAGATACAACCGCGAACTCTATGAGCTGTACCAAGATGTGGATGTAGTCCAAAAAGTCAAAACACGTCGACTACATTGGCTCGGTCACATCGAGCGAATGAACAATAATGCTCCACATAAGAGGATCTACGAAACCCAGCCTCCAGGTTCGAGAAGACAAGGACGACCGAACCTCCGTGTCAAAGACCAAGCCATCGCGGATGTCAGAGCGCTTGGTCTAGGCAACTGGAAGCAGCGTCCACTTTTCAAAAAGACGTTGCTTTTGGCCAAATGGATACGAATTTTTAAAGTATCTGGATGGGCAAAAAGAGGATGAAAAACTGTGACATCTACAACGAAACGTGTTATATTGATGACTACAGACGTACGATATTAAAATCGCGCTCTGAGATTTTTATGCAAAGGTAGGAAGGATAGGCATCTTAAGCAGTATTGTCGGAATACAAAGCTTACATGACAACACGCCTGCAACGGACTTAGGCTAATTGACTTCGCTACGAAACGAAATGCCACTATAGTC
The DNA here is from genome assembly GCA_932526625.1 of Rhingia campestris. Classification (NCBI taxonomy): domain Eukaryota; kingdom Metazoa; phylum Arthropoda; class Insecta; order Diptera; family Syrphidae; genus Rhingia; species Rhingia campestris. The sequence goes on from OW052183.1 coordinate 142,762,368, forward strand.
AAAATAAGAATGTGGATATCTACATCTCCACAACAAACCAGAAATTCTTTAAAAAAATGTAAAGCCGAAAGACTGCAATCGCAAGAGACCCCCAAGGCCTTCGCGCAACGCGTATCCCCTAACCGCTCGTTTAACACCATACCACCAACATCAAATGTCGAAGAACAGTGGCAACGATGTCAACAACTATTGGTTTGGTTTCTCTAGGAATGCCGACAGATGATCGCATCTAAGAACGAGGCTACAAAGCTAAGAGCAGGTGAAGACGACAACTGAAATGGAGCTCTATAGGCAGAGAAGAAGGGAAGAACACCGGTTTTTCAGAAAGAAGAAAAAAGAGCAATGTAAAGATCGCAATCGACTATATAGAGAAGTGTCACCCCAGGAAAGATCTTCGAAAGTTTAACCAAAGTGTAAAACGTCAAAGCCAAGGATACAAGGCTCGAACAGAGTCGAGATGAATAAGGAAATATCGTAATTAAGACACAGTCGATGCTGAGCATATGGAAGAACCACTTCTGCAGACTGATAAACGACGAAGACGAACCACATGCCGCTGTCAGACACAACTAACTATTCAATATTGGCAACGACAGCGAAAACTGCCAACGACCCGACCTAAGTGAAGTGAGGATAGCAATATCTAAACTCAAACTAAATAAGAACGCCGGAACTGACGGCCTTCCCGCAAAGCTTTATAAAGCTGGCGGGAAGTCCAAATCGATACCCACAAATTATTCATCGATTTTAAAGCCGCATTCATAGAGACGAACTATAATACAGAGCAACAACTAGTTTTTGTATACCGTCCAATCTCGTCCGTTTGTATAGGATGAAGATGGAGTATTCTCGCTGCTCCATCGGAGTCGAAAACGACACATTCGATACCAAAAAAAGGATTTAGGCATGGCGATGAGCTCTCATGTGACTTCTTTTATTTGATTCTTGAGAGGATTGTGCAAGTCTCCCGAGCCAAAACCAGAGGCACAATTTTCCAAAATTGGGTGCAACTACAAGCATACGCCGACGATATTGAAATCCTTGGTAGGACTCAACGTGATATCATAGCCACGTTTGCTAGTATGAGGGTAAGACTAAATATATGCTGTCAACTAAACATCGACGAATTGGACAGAACTTCACCATTGACACTTATAACTTTGACGGATATAACAATATTTTGACAGATATAACAATACTTTGACAGATATAATAATACAGCATTGGACGTTTAAGATGGCTAAGACATGTATAACGAATGGACCCCAATACTCCAGCTCACAGAGTCTTCGATTCCCAGCCAGACGTCGGACGCAGTAAAGGAAGAAATCACCTTAAGTGGCGCGCACAAGTAACGGGTCCGCCATTTTACTTTTTTTTCAACTAGTGCTTATTTCGTGAATGGTAACACTTAGCTCATGTCTGATTTGACAGATATTTAGTTTTATCCTTCCGCTGAACGAATATGGTTGTGTATACGCTTGAACAACGCTGGGAAATATTGCGACATTACTTTGAAAACCATGGTAATGTTGCAAAATGTGTGCGAAAATTGTGTACGGATTTTGGAAGAAGAGAAGCACCGTCAGCTCCGTATGCTCGTTATCTTGTGAAAAAAGCGAAAGACACTGGCATCCTCATCGATAAACCAAAGCTTGAAAAGCCAAAAACAGGGAGTTCACCCGAGAAAATTGCTACTGTGGCAGAAAGTGTGCGTGAAGCGCCATCAACATCAATTCACCGTCGTTCTCAACAATTGAACATTTCGGAGACATCATTGAGACGAATTTTGCATAAAGACCTTGGTATGACGCCATACAAATTTCAATTGGTTCAGGATTGAAGCCAACTGACCATCCAATGCGTTTTCGCTTCGCTGAGTGGGCCTGCGATCGACTTGCCGATTTTGTCAAAAAAATCATCTTTTCAGATGAAGCTCATTTTGATCTTGGCGGGTATGTAAACAAGGAAAATTGTCGCATTTGGGGCACAGAAAACACGCATGCATACATTGAAAAGCCGATACACCTAAAACGAGTTACTGTTTGGTGCGGATTTTGGTCCAGAGGCATAATTGGGCCATTATTCTTCGAAAATCAGAAAGGAGTGGCTGTTACAGTCAATGCTGAACGAATTTTTGTTCACAAAAATTGAAGAGGAGGATATTGGCAACATTTGGTTTCAACAGGACGGCGCTACGTGCCACACAGCCGAAGCTACACTCGATGTTTTGCGCCCTGTTTTTGAAGATCGCATTATCAGCCGCAGAGCTGATGTCGTTTGGCCACCTCGGAGCTGCGATTTGACACCGTTGGACTATTATTTGTGGAGTGCCGTAAAAAATAAGTGTTACGCCGACAAGCTAGAGACAATTGACGCTTTAAAGGACAATATTCGTGAAGCCATTGGTGAAATACAGCTGCACACAATCGATAATGTGCTTAAAAATTGGACCGATCGTGTAGGCTACTGCATGGCCGGCCGAGGCAGCCATTTGAATGGAATTATTTTCCATTATTAACCGGAAGGATTGACTTTCAAATAAAAAAAGAAATTTGTGAAAATATTCAGTAGTTTTTTTATAGCATTTTCAACAAAAAAAAAGTTATTTGGCGGACCCTTTATATGCTGTCAACACGAAAGGACAGACAACATCTATGAATTGGACAGAACTTCACCATTGACAGTTTTAAATTTTGATAGATATAACAATACAGCATTGGACGTTTAAGATGGCTAGGACATGTAGAACGAATGGACATCAATACTTTGGCTAGCTGAGTCTTCGATTTCCAGCCAGACGTCGGACGTAGTAAAGGAAGACATCGCCTTAAGTGGCGCGCACAAGTAGATACCGACCTCAACCAACTTGGAGTGTGCAACTGGAGGCAGTTAGCTGAGGACCGGGCTAATTGGAGAGGAATGTTGGCTGAGGGCCTGGTTCATTCCGGACTGTGGCGTCACTTAAGTAAGTTAGTAATGATTGTCATTCGAATCAATTCGTTCCAATGATTTGCTTTCACTTCTTAGGTTGTACCAATTCGTCATTATTTTGTTGTATGGTTATTGGTTATCCCTTACTTCAATTATTGTTTTCTCCAGTGGTGATTGACAGACAGAATTTTCTTATAATTAGTATAACCGCACCTTGTTAAGTGTTTCAGTTCCATTATGGTTTGTGTTCCAATGATACTTTTTAATGATAGCAAAAATTATGAATTCTATACAGATGACGCATTGAGAACAAAAAACAGAAACTTTTGCTCAGTAGCTTCAAGGTACGGGCGGGCGGTGTGCATGAAAACACATGAAAAACAAGAACAAAATCATATGGCGGGCTGTGCCAGAACAAATTTTCCTATATGGAGTGCGTCATCTGTATAGAATTCATAATCTTGGTTGATAGTTATAAATAGAGCCTTTTAACGGTCTCGTGAAACTTGTTGACCCATTTCCGAATGAGAGGTATGCTTGGTATGTGCCTTTTTAGTGTCGCGAAAATCTTGCATATTAAGAAATCATCTAAGCGCTACTTTCACCGAATCATCGTTTTCGTAAAACTATCACTCGCACAATAAGCGGTCGGCTACCGAAAACGCTTCAGAAAGACTTAATTCTCTAGAGATAGCCAATTGATTGATATAACTGACTTGCCCAACGATTTACATTTCAGACATCTTGTACTAATGCAAATATTGTCCAAAATTATATACTTGACTGCAAAGGTGAGCAGTTGGCTTCTGTTTTAGACTTAAATAACATTTTTATGAAACCACCGTTTTCTGCCAAGGATAAATCACAGTTTTACATCACGCACCAATTAATTTGTGTTCTTATTATTGCCGTTATAATCTCGATTTAACAGCATTCTTCCACAAAATCTTACATTTCCTTAGTCTAATATAGATAGACTAATCAAATGTTGACGCCATTCGTCAAAATTTACTCAGTTAAATCTGGTTAACCATTTCCTATGCCTATGCTCATCCATATTTACATAAGTCAAATAAAATGCTTGCCATCAAAATATCACGAGCACCATAAATTACACACCCAACCATCAATGATTTTAGACACCCTCTGCCATCTCATCCATGAGCTATTCAAACATCTATGCTTCTCCTATCCATATATAGCTTCGGTATCCATCAACGTTTGACCACAATTTGTCAGCTCATACATCTAGCTGTTCCTTCCAATTGACAAGGACCTCTCAAACAACCCTGTCTCATAAATGGCTTAAGCCAACCGCTATGCTGATGTGATTTTAGCACAGCTACATCTCCTGTGGCATGATGATAGATGACCATAGCCAACTTTTGGATATGCTTCGACTTTGGTTTCGGTATATTTGACGAATGGCTAAATGCAAATGTGTGTAATTTTCTCGTGCGGTAACACATGCGTGTGCGGATGCGTTAGGAGGACGACATCTCAATTCAAACACTACGTTGAACGATTATTCAAGCATCTAAATCTGATTAAGTTTTCCTCATGAGATTATTGTAACACAAACTTGCGGTGAGAATAATTACATGTCGTTTACAATGTGTAGGTGTATACAGAAGTGTATTTGTGATCCCATCACATTGTATAGATTATCGGTTAGTAATGTCATATTGAAGGTAAATTGTTCCGGGAAGCCTTTCATTGCGAATGAGAGAATTTGTTCGCATCGTAAATTCGAAAATTTTGTGAGCGGCAATTTGCGAGTGTAACACAAGTTAGTATATACAACTCTAGGATGTTGCAATTTTGGGATTTCTTGACCCGACTTTGTGTAGGTCAACCGCATTAAACCAGCCTAGCAATTAATTTGCATTAAATGTTACGAGCTGTGATATTTTATTCGATACCAATGTAAGTTTGATTGCATTCGGCTTATGTAGGACTTCAGATTATTCTTGACCGCAGATGTATGCTATAAGTGATCCAAAGTGTGAGGTATTATTTCATTGGTGCATGTTGTGTCAGATTACTAGAGGTGTGAAGGATGCAATATAAAATACATGCAATGACAGTTAACTCAAATGCAAGCTCGTATATTTATCCATGAGTTGTCCAATGGCAATGGCTTTAGCATCGGGATTTCGGCGTAAGTCTCGATCGTTCAGAATATAAAATCATTTCAAAAAATCGAAAAGCACCAGTAATAGAAATGGATAGAAATATTAAATGAGTGCAAAGGTCACATAAGAAGACAATCGATTTTTCGCCTATCAACTCCGACTCTTAGCCTCCCTATGGCTACCACAGTACACCTAGTAGCTTGACCATAGATAGGGTGTGCATTTTACCTTTCAACGACGGCACAGAAATAGCCTCTAAGGTGTAGCTAACGATCGCGTTTACAGTTTCAGTTAAACGAACAATGTGAACAACCTACAGGAGCTTAGGTCTTCTTTCATCACACTCAGGTTAATTATAGACCCATTGTGATGCCCTTTGGGAGTCCACGTGTGTGGCTGTTTCCTTCATTATCCCGTTACTGTCCAATGTCAATCGTTGTTAGTCCTTTCCAGACATCCAGGTGTTGCAAACCTGAAAAGATTAGAGAGATGGATTTCGGATAGATCCGTGAGGTCGTGAAAAAAGTATTTTCCTAAGGTTCTCATTATTAATTGGCTGAGGTCTGGACAGTGCCACAGAAAGTGGAGGGTATCCTCTTGTACATCCATCCATGCGTTGAGGTGATCTTCCCTTGACAATTGATACTACTCGGATTTGTTGTCAAATTATCTCGAGAAGAGGGCCAGTGAAAAATAATTTAGGTATTTCTACAAATCATCGCACTAATCATAGCGCCACTGAGCCCATAGGAGCTGATCCGATTTATTTGGGCAATAGTCGAAAAACAATGGGAAGCCTTATAGACAGCCTACGTTTTTTTTCTGCCGGGAAAAACGCTTTGATATCCATAAGAAACATGTAGGTCTCCACACCAATAAACGATCAATCAAATTGTTCGCAGCCAAAAATGGGTATAACAGGCAAAGCTGCAGGTGGCTGCAGGTGAGAGCCACCATTGAGCTTTATAGGCCAAAATCACCGGATTTTCAAAAATAAAAAAAAAATGGAAGAAAATCATGCGAATAAAAATATACAGATGTGTAACTTCAGGTATAATGAAAATGTAAAACGTCAAAGCCAGGGAGCACGCAAGCCAGGAAAAAGCAAACGAACATAATTTAAAGGAGATGAACAAGAAAGGATCATAGGTGAGTCAAAGTCGATGTTCGGAATATGTAAGAACCGCTTCAGGAGACTGTCAAACGGCGACGATGTACAATCATTCGGGGTCAGAGAAATCGAAATATTTAATAGAAGCGACGACAGCGAACACCCCCCAAATGAAGTGAGGACATCAATATCTATCTTAATGGAACCTCATCATCGTTTGCCCGATTCCCAAAAAAGAGCACCTGTGAGCTAAAGCACCTACAGAGGCTTAAGTCTCCTCAACATCGCCTATAAGATCCTAGCTACCATAATGTGGTTATTTGTTTATAAAATTCTCTCATGACGAGAACCTATTACACTTAAAGAGCTCCCTGAGATGATGCTAGCAATGAATGCAATATCTTAAACCTTTTACCAACAACCAGATTGGGTCTAATCAGTGTGGTTTTAAGTCAGGCAAAAACGGAACTGATTGAATCTTCAAACTTCGGCAGATCCTCGAAAGCAAACCATGAAGAGGAACCAATGAATGATGAGTCAAGATGAATAAAGCATCGATTCATCGATTTCATAGCAATAGCAGGCAGGTAGAGGTGGCGGTTCAGCATGAACCCAAGTAGTACTTATGTGCCTTTTTGTTATGACAACTCGTGTGACCTTAATGGTTGGTCTAATGCACGCAATCTGGCTTTTATTAGTGCCGGACATCTGCAGATAAAATGGGAGAGGGTTTCTCTCTCATTTGAGTTCCCGCAACTGCGTCATTGGGGGTTGTATGGGATCCCTAGCTTGGCTGCATGGTCTTCAATTGGCCCTCCAATTGCCCCGTGACTATCGCGGTAATTCTTCATTTTATTCATTTTATATACTCTTCTTGCAGTATATGGTAGCCGAGTTGATGGCATTAATGGACGCTTGACTATCTATGAAAAAAAAGGAGACCCTCTGAACTGCGCCAACTACAGAGGCATAAGTCTCCTCAACATCGCCTACAAGATCCTATCTTCCGTAATATGTGAACGCCTGAAACCGTTTACCAACAACCTGATTGGCCCTAATCAGTGTGGTTTTGGGCCAGGAAAGTCCACAATCGGTCAAATCTTCACACTTCGGCAGATCCTGGAAAAAACCAAAGAAGTCCAAATCGATACCCACCACCTATTCATCGATTTCAAAGCCGCATATGACAGCATTTATAGAGACGAACTGTACAGAGCCATGTCTAGTTTTGGTATACCGCCCAAACTCGTCCGTTTGTATAGGATGACGATAGAGAATTCTCGCTGCTCCATCAGGGTCGGAAACGACCTCACCGACACATTCGATACCAAAAAAGGATTTAGGCAAGGCGATGCGCTGTCATGTGACTTCTTAAATCTGATTCTAAACTCTGATAACAACATCTCGTCAGAAATTAAACGAAGAATTACTCTTGCCAACCGCTGTTTCTTAGGGCTAAGAATGCAATTGAGTAGTAAAGCCCTCACTCGAAATACTAAGGAGATCCTATATAAGACCCTGATCAGGTCCTGCTGATAAGGTCCTGCTCTACGGCGCTGAAGCATGGACCGTATCAAAAGCGGATGAAGAAATCATCGGTCCCGTTTGCGTTGACGGGCTATGGAGTCGAAGATTCAACCAAGAATTATACGAGCTGTAATGCCCCTGGTCAAAAAACTCTGCATTGGACGTTTAAGATGGCTAGGACATGTAGAACGAATGGACACCAATACTCCGGCTCGCAGAGTCTTCGATTCCCAGCCAGACGTCGGACGCAGTAGAGGAAGACCTCGCCTTATGTGGCGCGCACAAGTGGAAACCGACCTCAACCAACTTGGAGTGCGCAACTGGAGGCAGTTAGCTAAGGACCGGGCTAATTGGAGAGGCATGTTAGTTGAGGCCAGGTTCATTCCGGACTGTAGCGCCACTTAAGTAAAGTAATTGACTCTCTATAAGGATAGCAATATTTTGCTTTTTTGGAGTGTCACGCCACAGTAACGAGCAAGCCTCTCGGAGAGCCAGTAGTTCCGGCTGGAATACGCTGCCAAAATCCAGTAGGAGGTATGATACAGATACTTTTGGTGATTTCGAGTAGACTCCTGACCCCACACCACAGTACGTATTAAATCCGTCGGTGGAGACGACCGTGACGAAATCTGTTACTACTTCGTTCCTCTTCCACTGAGCTCAGGTAGGAGAGCCCATGTGGAAGCATTTCTTTAAGCTTAGTGTAGGTGTGGTGTAGTCTGTTGGAAACGTGACCATGCCGTTTTGGTAACGAGTCCAGGATATTACTGTGGCCATATGGACTTTCAGTACAGCATCCTGTCTCCTTGAGTCTTAATGAGCTGCAAAAAGCGGTATCTGTAATGTGTAGGTCGAGAGGCAAGAGATACAATAGCACGGTAAGGGCATCCGTTGACACCGACCTCAGTGCTATCGTGGTGCCTATATCTGGCATATATATATAACTGGCTGTTCTTTTGTGAGGTTGTAACCTTTACTCAATGCGGGTCACAATACTAGTGAGCCTTATGTGAGAATTCGACGTACCACTGCTGTGTACATCAACAAGGTCATCTTCGGTGCAGTCCCCAATTCTTTTCAAAGATTTCGCTGCAAGCATAGAAGGCAACACACGCCTTCCCTACTCTATGTTAGATGTTGTGTGCAGTGATGCAGTTTGTGCGGTATGCCAGCAAAAATTGGTTTGCAATGTAAATTAGGGTAAGACCAAGTATAAGCTGTCAAAGAAATGACACATAACATTGACGAATTGCACAGAACGTCACCATTGACAGCTATAACTTTGTGAAGTCTGGGACTCTGTCTGCCTAGCCTCGGCTGTTTACTCTGACAACGACATTCTCACAATATGAAGAATTTCTCTTTCTTCGGGCTAAACAGGCCATAATAATAAGGACTTATCTTATTATCTTAGTCATGCTCTACGGCGCTGAAGCATCGACCGTATCAAAAGCTCAAAAGCTGATGAAGAAAATCCTTGATCATTCCATTGCTTCAGATAATCTTCGTTCCGGTTTGTGTTGATGAGCTATGGAGAAGAAAATTCTACCAAGAAATATACGAGCTCTACAGGGACATATACCTATGTAATAAAAAACATATGAGAAGGGTACAATCCGCTGTGCGGATCATTCTTAAAAGCGGGCGTGACAGCAGGCGGATTTCAAAAATGTTTACACTTATTCCGCTGGGATCAACAAAGAGCACTTGTACCAAATTTCATCCTTCTAGCTCAAAATTTAAGGCCCAAAAACTGGTGACGGACGGACGGATGGACGGACGGGCGGATAAATCGACTCAGCTAGCGATTCTGAGTCGATCCATATGCTTTGAGGTATATCTAGCTAAAATATTTCTCTATGTTAGAAACTATGTATCAAAACTAATATACCCCTATGGGATAGGGTATACAAATCAGAGAGATTGGATCAATAAGTGATCTTCGAAACTTTGTGTGTCCTGTCACAACTCACAAGTCGTTCAACAGAAAAAAACAGCAGCATTGGACTTGGACTTGAATATGTTGATTATGTACCGCGAATGGACAGCGTAATCTATACATCATCTTGTAGAGTCTTCGATTTTCAGCCAGACGTCAAACGCAGAAGAGGATGGGTCTCAACTTGAAAATTACCCCAAACAATTGGATGCAGTTAGCCCGGGACCGGTTAAATTGAAGAGGTTAAAGCCAAGGATCATCCTGGACTGTAGTGCCACTTAAGGAAGTGGGTTAGTAGTGCCTGATTTGAATGCAATTAATATTGATTATCTGTCACGTACCCATGAAATATATACAAGGTGGCGCAAAAGTAATCCTCCTATCAGAAAATGCTATAAATTTTGCGGCTGGCCCCTAATGTCAGTTCTGTTTTGACATTTGTGTAGTAAACACATGCAAAATACACAGTAAACACAATAAACAATGTTACGCTACACTGCTCCAGAACGCGGAATATTGGTGACTATTTATTTGAGCAATAATCGGTCGGTGACTTTGGCACAACGTGAATTTCGTCGCAGATTTCCTAGCCGTCCAACGCCTACTGGTGAAACACTGCGACGTTTAGCCGCTCGCCTCGAAGAGACTGGCACAACACGAGATGCTGCCAGGCGTGGCAGATCCCGGAGTAGCCGTTCTGCAGAGAATATTGCTGCTGTAGCCGAAGATGTCATGGAAGCGCCGTCGACATCGACCAGACGGCGTGCCACGCAAATGGGTATCAGTCGACGGTCTTTACAGCGAATTTTGGTACTAGATTTGAAGATGTTTCCATACAAAGTCCAGACGGTGCATCAGCTGTTAGCTGCTGACCGCCAATCGGGTCTAACATACGCTCAAGCCATCCTTAATCACCACCAAGAGGAAGATGATTTTTCATCAAAAATAATCATGAGTGATGAGGCCCATTTCCATCTTAGCGGGTACGTAAATAAGCTAAATGTACGCTTCTGGGGCACTGAAAATCCGCGTGTAACCCACGAAGAGCCATTACACCCGCTCAAAGTTACTGTATGGTGTGCTGTTTTCGCTGGAGGAGTCATCGGACCTTTTTTTTTCGAAGACGTCGCGGGCCAAACGGTTACTGTGAATGGTGAGCGCTACAGAGCAATGATCAACGAGTTCTTTTTGCCGCAACTTGATGAATTGGGATTGGAAAACATGTGGTTCCAACAGGACGGTGCAACGGCACACACTACACGTGCCACAACCGATATGCTGAAGGATGCATTTCCCGGACGCCTAATCTCCCGTTTTGGCGATTTGCACTGGCCAGCAAGATCGCCTGATTTGACCGCTCCAGACTTCTTTTTGTGGGGCTTTTTGAAGTCGCGGGTTTATGTCAACAAGCCTCAGACTCTTGCAGCTCTTAAAGACAATATCCGTCAAGAATGTGAATACCTATCGCCGGAAGTTTTGGCCAAAGTGATGGAAAATGCCATAAAAAGGGCTCAAATGACAATCAACTGTGGCGACGGCCATTTACATGACATCATATTCTCGACTTGATGTAAAAAAATTTAAAGACCAAATAAAAATAATCCACAAGAAGAATCAAAGTTTTTCATTTTTTTTTTAAATTACAGCCAAAAAACATTGGAAGGTTATTTTTGCGATACCTTGTATTTCCAGGTACCATCAACACTCGAAACAGCGAATTTGATTGGCCGAATTTGAACGTTCGAATTCACATTTTGGATTTTTTTCTTTGGGGTTTTATTAATTAATGTCCATGGTTACAAGCTCGCAGCTAAATTATAAGATAATAGGATATTATGTTCCTATCAAGAAATGTATATTAAAACGTTGAACCTAAAGTGGGTGGGTTTCTCCAACAGTTCGCCGATATTTTCTTTTACACAGATTTTACATGCATTCCAGCTAATATGAAATAGATTATTTTCCTACGTAACATTGAGAGAACCCTTTATTTCGTAAAATAAAACATACGTTTGAAAAACAGAATGCAGTACGCATACGCAACTTCAGCAGCGACAAGGCTCCTATAAAAATATGTGCATCCTTTATATACGTCAACGTTTTTTTTTTACATAAATCTCAATTCCCTTTCATTTATGCCCGCATTTATATTATGCAATATTTATTCACTCAGTCAGCGTATCTCAAGTAAGTTAATAAAACTTCAGTTTTTCCCGACAAGTTAATTTAACATCAAGCAGCAGTTGCATGCACAGGCACAACACATCCTTTGGTAGATGACAGTAACATGGGCTGATGTATATGTTGTTGTTTTGTTGGTAACATTAATTGCGTTTATCAACTTCAGGTTTACTCAACACATACCTACTTAAAATTTGCGTATATATATATTTTTGAAATGTGGTTTAAGTACAACCGTCATCTGCATGTGCATAATGTCAACAGTAAAAAAAAATAAAAATAAAAATATACGTAAAAGCGTAGGTTTACAAAAAAAAAGTTGTCAAAATGTTTTTCACATTAAACAGGCGTCGTCGTCATCATCATCATCAAGGCACCGTCATGCCTGCTCGTCATCAAAAATGAGTTGTTAATGGGAAAAATCTCTCACATTCAGTCGGGAAATTCAATTAACGTAAAATTCCGTCACATAGCGCATATATCGGTGGTGTGCATTTTTAAATACATATTCAATTATACATATATTACATATACATCGTACATGTATACATTAACAGCGTATAATGTGTAAATGTAGGTATGTACATATTGAAGCAAAAACAAATATGAGAGGGCTACTATCCATTATGCTAATTGTTTAATACCCTATAACATCTCATCTTTAAACTTGATGTACGGACACTGGATCAGAACGGCCCAATTACTTGAGTAACGCTACAGCGGCGATGTCGTTGTGGACTTTCAACTTTCAAAGTCCACAATCGATCAAATTTTCACACTTCGGTAGATCCTGGAAAAAACCCAAGAAGTCCAAATCGATACCCACCCAATCCGGGATGAACCTGGGCCTCAACCAACATTAGCGCAACTTAAGTAAGTAAGTATAATCACAAATAAAGAAAATCATCAAATTCTCTCATGCTTGGGAAAAACTGTCAAACTGTAAAGAAGAGCATATTTAGACAATCTCAATATTTATATATTTCGTTCATATAAAGTTTTTGCTACGCCCACTTTTTAGGGGCATCTACATAATCCATGTATCCTAGTATCCATCTATATATCTATAATTTTGATAGACAAAATTTTGCGTGATTTATGGGACACCTTTTACAACCACAAAAAAAAAAACAAAAACAATATTCACCCTTATTGTATGTTATTATCTTAAAGTAAAAGCATAATGTCGCGTCGTCCGAATGAGAAAGTTGACCATTGTTGCTTGATATTTCCAGTTCTTAAAGTCTTATTATACCGATCGTTACATTTGCTTTTGTGAAAATGTTGTAGAGAACAATACACGCATATATAAATTTTCCCACTTAAACAGGATCGAAAGTGAGTAGGAAAATAAAGATATCAAAATCTGCTTTTTAAAACTCCAATAGAGCGTTCTACCATACATCTGGTGGTTTTATGAGCAATATTGTTCTTTTCCATTGCTCTACTAGATGTCGTCTTACATGGTCTCAATCAGCCAAAAATTCCTTTTCCCTTCTGCATAATGTGTCTTGAAAAATGCTTGCATTTATAATGGAACGGAAAATGTCATGTGAGGTCTCTGGAAAATTTACATTCACATAACGAATCAAATATTTTGAGTCACAAACTAGAAGCACATTTATGGAATGACCTCCTTTACGAAAATAATAAGCATTTCTAGGTCATACTTTGGTGCTTGTTATCTTTATGTGAGTTCCATCTATAAATCCAACAATCCCGGGAAAGATGTTACATCGTAGAACTCTGCTTTAATTGTGATTTGCTATTGCTCGTCTGGAGATTTCGCATATTCATGTAATATTTCATTAAGGATTTCTACTATTTCATGGATACAGTGATTATCTGATGTATGGACATCCAAGCCATACAATCTTGTCCAACTGCTCGCTGATAATTTACTTTGGCAAAATATTGCAAATCACAAAGGAAACGAGTAGTAGTAATAAGTGCAGATTGTTGCTCATTTATATAAACAAGTTGTTGAATTTTTCAAAGATATTCCGAACATACGTAGATGCTTTGGGAATCGAAAAAAGTCGACCAATAGCTGATTGTTGATTCCCCAAATGGATCACGGGAATTTCTGATATTTCTTCTGATAATTACAAATTTCCTCTTGTCGAAATATAAATGTTAAGACAATTTCATAAAAATTTATTTGATATATATATTTTGTCGTCTAGTGTATCTCCTTACAAACACGTGATATTTAAAGCTGAGATAAACTTTTAATAAACACTTTTTGCAATAAATTACGAATACAAATTATTAGATTGCAATGTTCACCACGGTCGCGGTGTAATAAAAATTTGCGCTATCGCAACCCATGATCACGATGACCTTTATTATCATTCCTTCAAGCTAGAGATTGTTTAGGAATTCTCGATTTCACGATTTCGATTTTCTTAGGAGCCAATATCCAATAATTGCATCTAAGGGCTTTCTATGAATATGAATGAATGAATAAAATTAGTGAATCTAAATGGTTTTCTATCTGTGGCAGTATGACAGAGTCGACTTAAGGGAATTTTCTGTTTTGCAAGTGTTAGTAATCTACAGTATAAGAGCTACTTTTCTATCTTACCCCCCTTTAAAAGGAGGTTCTGTTACAAAAATAAAACACTTTTCATAACCACTTATATTTTATTGATCATACCATAATTTCGATAAAATAGCTTATGTTAGATAATTTTCATAAGTCTCAAAAATAATGTTTACATTTTAACAGAAACACTAATGCTTAAATAATTCGCATATTTTTTTTAATTTGTTTCTTTTTGCTGCATATAAAAAAAAAATTTGTTGACTTAAAACGTTTTGTAAGAATTTGGTTTAGATCTTACAACCACTTAAATCAACATAAGTTCTTATTTAAAAAAAAAAGCATAGACAGAATCACTTATCTTTACATAACTAAAACAAAATATTTATTGTTGCCAAATTGACTTCACTTAAGTGTATTAACTCAATTATTACTGCTTTCCTTACTTATTTTTTCTCATAAATTAACATAAAACTTTAACTAGATATATACCTCTACCTCTACACTACTGGGCTTAAACAAATTTAACAAAAAATAAAAATAAAAATTTTAGATGAAAATGCTAATTTCTCGAAATCATCTTTTTCAACATTTGCTACTCTGTCATATTACTACAGCTATAATTTAGCCACACATTGAAAATCGTATAATTCGCGATTGGATTAAACTAACTTCAAGAAGACGTCTTTCCTATATATACAATCTACAACAGTCCAAGAGCAGAGTCAATAACATCTGCAGGCACGGTTTCAGGATGCTCCTGGAGCGTTATGAGTACGCCTTACCTGAAAAAGGATTATTAAAAAATGTATATATACATACATATATGTAAAAAACAAGTCAGTCCATTTCGGGTATCAATGAAGATATCACTATTCCTCTTATATCTTTATGTAACAAACAACGCATCAAAACTAATTTACCCTTCAATTATAGGGCACAACAAAAGAACCTTGACAATATGTGCTGTGCATTGTGTATGATTGATAAAATTGATTGCATCAAAAGTAATGCCTTTCATATTTAACTGTTTTTTGATCAGTATTAATTACCATTTGCACATGCTGTTATGTACTTCAAGTATATCCGATCGTGTAAAGGCGTTCAACGGATTTTCCTAGCACAATTTTTAGTGATTACCTTGGGCCCATCTGTCGTTAAACAATTAAAAATCGAATTGAATTAAAATTTAAACAACGAGTTCAAAAGGTGTTGCATTTTTTTCCATAAACCTACCCGTAATGTTATGGTTCCGATGTTTCTGTATTGGCAAATGATGTTACTAAGCAATACGTGATAAAGTGTTAATTTTTAAATAACAGGCCTACAGGCTAAATGCATTTTTACGTCTCTTTGAAATTAAAGCCACATTCTGATAGAAATATGTTATTTCACTCAAGATTAAATTAATTGCTTAATTAAACAGCTAACCACAACTTTGCGAGGTTTACATTTCCAGTAAACAACACTATCGGTGTATCTATTTTGAGCATCATATCAATTATTTATACAGGAAATGAAATATGTATTCATATTCATTTGTATGAAGAAATTTGCTTCATTACGACATCTTTTTGTAATTCAAATCATTTATTTTTTATACCCAATCCCAAAAGGGATTGATCACGGACTAAGCTTGTATTTTCATTTGGAGCATTCGTTTCCAAAATAGAGCCATTTAAAGTTTATAAAGTATATAAAAATGTAATTTTTCGTGCATTTTCACTTGTTCAGCTTAGATTACTATTTAGGGCCATAGTTCCCGAGATATATCCATGTAAAGTTTTGGTCATAAAAATCGATTTTTGCCGAAAAAATATTCAAAAAATGTTCATTGGCGACTGGCGATCACTTAGCTTGGATTTCCATTTGTGGCCTTAGTATCCAAAATATAGAGTTTTTTTTAAGTTTTGGTTATGAAAAAATTGATTTTAAGCCGAAAAATCCAAAAATGCCAAATTGTAGGAAAATGCCCCTAAAAAGTGGGCGTGGGTTGAAATAATCTCAGGTAAATTTTTAGTATAAATTCTATTTAAGATTTTGCATCAAAAGTTTATTCGAATAGATATTTGAAAATTTGACCAAAAACACTTTTTTTACTAAAAACGCCATCAAAAAGTGTGCGTGGAAAAAAAACTTTATATGGACGTAATAAAGATATTGAGATATTGATATTGACACTGTCTAAGTATGATGTTAAGACACATTTTCAAAATTCTTTAGAGTTTGACTAAAAATAAGGTTTTTTTTCAAAAAGTAGGCGGATTTTGAGCAGGACTGGGTCACTGGGATGGTCAGGGTCTTGTATAGGATCTCCTTAGTAGTTCGAGTGAGGGCTTTACTTCTAAATTGCCTTTCTTAGCCAGAAGAAACAGCGATTGGCAAGAGTAATTCTTAGTTTGATTTCTAAAGAGATGTTGTTGTCAGAGTTAATAGCGGAGCCGAGGTAGACTAGGTCCCGTACTACCTTAAAGTTATATCTGTTAATGGTGACGTTCTGTCCAATTCGTCGATGTTGTGTGTCCTTTCGTATTGACAGCATATACTTAGTCTTACCCTCATTTAAACCCATTTTGGCCGCTTCCTTCTCCATACTAGCAAACGTGGCTATGACATCACGTTTAGTCCTACCAATGATGTCAATATCGTCGGCGTGTGTTAGTAGTTGCACCGATATTTGTGCCTCTGGTGTTGGCTCGGGAGTTTTGCACAGTCCTCTCAAGAATCTAATTGAAGAAGTCACATGACAGCGCATCACCTTGCCTAAATCCTTTTTTGGTATCGAATGTGTCGGTGAGGTCGTTTCCGACCCTGATGGTGCAGCGAGAATTCTCCAACGTCATCCTACACAAACGGACGAGTTTGGGAGGTATACCAAAACTAGACATGGCTCTGTATAGTTCGTCTCTATAAATGCTGTCGTATGCGGCTTTGAAATCGATAAAAAGGTGGTGGTTATTGATATGGACTTCTTGGGTTTTTCTCCATGATCTGCCGAAGTGTGAAAATTTGATCGGTTGTGGACTTTCCTGGCCTAAAACCACACTGATAAGGGCCAATCAGGTTGTTGGTAAACGGTTTCAGGTGTATACATATTACGGTAGATAGGATCTTGTAGGCGATGTTGAAGAGACTTATGCCTCTGAAGTTAGCGCAGTTCAGAGGGTCTCCGTTTTTGTGGATCAGGCAAACGATTCTGAGGTTCCGTTCTTCAAGTATACTTGTATCCGACCAGATTTGGCTTATGAGTTGAATTTCATTATCCTAGCTCAAAATTTAAGACCTAAAAATCGGTGACTTACAGACGGACAGAAAGACATGGCTAAATCGACTCAGCTAGAGATTCTGAGTCGATCAATATACTTTGAGGTATATCTACATAAATTATTTCTCTATGTGACAGGGTATAAACAATCAACCTGTGTTAAAACTTGACAGCTACACCGACACTTCCTTCGCAGACAAGAAATTATAACAATACAGAGACAACAAAAATCAGTTTGAAATCATATTCTATTGCACCAAAAAAAGATCAAAATCCAGATTTATCAATGGAAAATGCCATTACTTTCCGAGATATATCCATTTTAAAAGTTAGTGAGAAAAATCGATTTTTACCAAAAAAAATTTGATGGGTTATTTATGGGCTTATATTCTGAGACATAGCCATATAATTTTAAGTGATGAAAAAATCCTAAAATCTCATTTCTAATGGGGGATTACTGATTAGGCTCAAATATCCATTTAGTGATTACGCTCAGATTTCTATTTGAAGCCTTAGTTTGCGATGATATAGTCATTTATAGTTTTGGTGATAAAATAATTGATTTTTACCCAACAATATCTAAAATTCTCATCATTCATGGGGGAATGATTTTGAATTGGGGCCTTAGTTTCCGAGATATATCGATTT
>OW052183.1:144580852-144814241 GCA_932526625.1 Rhingia campestris
TTTTAGCCGTTTTGTTGAAAAATACAGCCACATGACAACACGTCTGGCAACGGACTTAAGCTAATTGACTTTGCTACGGAACGCAAATGTAGGCAGCTTACGGTTTCCTCACCTCGATATCCATAAGGGAACATGGCGGTCTCCAGATCAACGAACGATTAACCAAATTGGTCACATTGCGATAAGCAAGAGGCATCGACACGGACTACTACCTTGTTGCAGCCAAGGTAAGAATGCGGAGATCTACGACGCCAAAACAAACCAGGAATACCGTGAAAAAATTTAATGTCGAATGACTGCAATCGCAAGAGGCCGCCATAGCCTTTGCGCAACGCGTATCCCTTAACCTCTCGATTGTCACCATACCACCAGCATCTAATGTCGAAGAAAAATGGTAATGATGCTAACAAGCCATTAGATCAGCCGCAACTGATGTGCTAGGTTTCTCGCGGCCACCAGCAAGATACCCCTGGTTTAATGAGGAATGCCGACAGAAGCTTGCATCCAAGAACGAGGTAGCTGCAGGTAAAGACGAGGGCTGCCATTGAGCTTTATAGGCAAAGAAGAAGGGAATAAAAAAAGAAGAGAGGTGTCACTCCAGGAACGATGTTTGCAAGTTTTACCAAAATGTAAAACATCAAAGCCAAGGATACATAGGTCGAAAAATTGGACCTCAGCATCATGTGCCCGATCCACAAAATAGGAGACGCTCTGAACTGTGCCAACTGCAGTGGTATGAGTCTCCTCAACATCGCCTACAAGATCCTCCCGTCATATATGAACACCTGGCACTTTAACCAAAAACCTATCAGTGTGTTGACAGGCCAGGTTAGTCCACAAATGATCAAATCTTCATACCTAGGCAGACTTTGGAAAAAACTCAAGAAGTCCAAATCGATGCCCACGTCCTTTTTATCGATTTCAAAGATGCATACGACAGCATTTATAGAGACGAACTATACAGAGCCATGTCTAGTTTGGGTATACCGCCCAAACTCGTCCGTCTATGCAGGATGCCGATGGAGAATTATCGCTGCTCTATCAGGGTCGGAAACGAATTCACCGACACATTCGATACCAAAAAAGGATTTAGGCAAGACGATGCACTGTCATGTGACTTCTGTAATCCCATTTTTGAGAGGATTGTGCAAAACTCCAGAGCCAACACCAGAGGCACAATCATCCATAAATTGGTGGAAATACTAACGTACGTCGACGTTTTTTATGATGTCATAGTCACGTTTGCTAGTATGGAGAAGGAATGAAGGTAAATGCTGTCAACACGAAAGGACACACAACATCGACGAATTGGACAGAACGTCACCATTGACAAATATAACTTCGAGGTAGTACGGGACTTTGTTTACCTCGGCTCCGCTGTTAACTCTGACAACAATATATTGTCATAAATTTAACGAAGAATTACTCTTGCCGTACGCTGTTTCTTCGGGCTAAGAAGGCAATTTCGTAGTAAAGCCTATACTCGAACTATTAAGTTGATCCTTTATAAGACCCTGAATCCTGATCATTCCAGTGATATTCTATATGCTTATAGTATATATAAAGTTTAATCATAATTGTGAGAGCCGTTTTTGAGAAAATTGAGGCAAGTGTAATTTTTATGGCAGGTACCGTTAACAACATGGTCAAAAGCAAAAAGAAAAAATGGCCTAGAATCATGACCCAAACAAACTTGGATACGAAGTTTGAAGAAAGGCGGTCAAACCGTTTGGCGTTTAGGCCATTACGGACACACGGACCGACGGACGGAATTCCAAAAAACACTTTTTTGGGTTCCGGTATCTTCGTAATGTTAGAATCAATCAAAATCTCGAGGTCGAAATTTTTCACGAAAACAATATCTTTCTCTTTGTAAAAGATAGTTAAAAATATTTTATGAAAAAATGTTTATAGAGTCCTAGTCGAGTTAGTAAGGCATCTTCAATAGAGGTGATGGCTTAGCTAAATATTGAGTTAAGGAAGCTTGTGGACATGATGTTATGCGTGACTCGCACTTTCACTAAGGCATTTTGATGAAAGGACTGTGGCGCCACTTCAGTAAGTAAGTAAAAGGAATTTTTTTTACAGGTTTCTTAAAAAATTATTTAAAAATGTCATAGTCCACATTCGCAGAAAGAAATACTGGTTTTGGTAACATTTTAAAGAATTTAAAAAAAAAAAACTTTCAATGAAAATACTTCAACAATATTTTTATCTACATTTCGTCTGTAGAAGGGCTTGAACCTAGTTCTGGGTGTTTATTTCAACAATGGAATGGGCAGGGTATGAAACGACACTCACAGTGATTTGTAGTTTTTTTGTTTCCTAGAAATTTGATTGCTAACCGGAAGTTTATAAAATAAAATTATCAACCTTCAACTCTGCATGAGTCACTCAACGTAGAGGCCATTTAAATTCTATAACTTAAAAAAAAAACTTTAGGAAAACCAATTTAAATTCAATTACCCCTCAAATGAAATAAACAAAATAATTATATGAATTACAGTTATTTGAGTTCCTTAATGTAGCAAAAATCATCTGCCATCCTCTACCTTATGTGATAGGGTATAGAAAGCGTTACTGTTGTGACCAGCGTTAATAAGTCAGTGCTTTCGGCGTTAATTTTAGTACCGGAAAAGTAGATTTAGCGCTTGGGCCCTTTTTTAGTCCTTAAAAAAATATCTTAGTACTTAATTCACGCTGCACACCTCCTTTTTATAGCCTATCCCATAGGGGTATATTAGTTTTGACGCAACTATACATCAAAGAATATGGATCGAATCAGAATCGCTAGCATGTCTGTCCGCCTGCCCGCCCGCCCGTCTTTCTGTATGTTATCGATTTGTAGGCCTTAAATTTTGAGCTAGAGTGATGCTGATGGCACTTGATATATGGACTCTCTACCCGACGAAGCAATACAATAATAAAAATGTTTAAAAACTTACCACGTCACGCCCACTTTTTTTGGGCGTTTTCGGTAAAAAAAAAACATTTTTTGGACAAATGTTAAAACATTCGAAAAACCTTTTGATGTAAAATCATTGGGTATGATAATATAAACATTTGTTACTTTGATAAGTTTAACCTACGCCCACTTTTTGGGGGCGTTTTCTTACAAAAACCATTTCTATACCCTACTCCACCCAACTAACAATTTCGCTTCGATAAAGCACTATGAAGCTATTTCCACTCCAGGAATAATACTTGTAGGAAGTCTTATGGAAAAACATTTGGCGCACTTTTAGGAAGCTATTTACTTTTATAAGACTTCTTTAAATACTTCTAAAAAGCCTTAAAGAAATAACTTTGTTTGCTTATAAAAGGCCATACAGAAGCAAATTATAGGCTTCGCAAAAATTCATTCCGAAAATATTTGCAAGCCTTATCGAAGTTGAAAAATAACATTTTTTATTTTTTATTATTTTCTTATATTATTTCAATTTCAATCTCTTACAATTATATTTACCCAATTCGTTATTAAGCGAAAACTGCCAACCACCCGACCTGAGTGAAGTGAGGATAGCAATATCTAAACTCAAGCTTAATAAGGCTGCCGGAAATGACGGCCTTCCCGCTGAGCTCTATAAGGCCGGCGGAGATGACTTGGTAAGTAACATCCACCAACTCATAAGCCAAATCTGGTCGGATGAAAATATGCCTGAAGAATGGAACCTCAGCATCGTTTGCCCGATCCACAAAAAAGGAGACCCTCTGAACTGCGCCAACTACAGAGGCATAAGTCTCCTCAACATCGCCTATAAGATCCTATCTGCCGTAATATGTGAACGCCTGAAACCGTTTACCAACAACCTGATTGGCCCTTATCAGTGTGGTTTTAGGCCAGGAAAGTCCACAACCGATCAAATTTTCACACTTCGGCAGATCCTGGAAAAAACTCAAGAAGACCAAATCGATACCCACCACCTATTCATCGATTTCAAAGCCGCATATGACAGCATTTATAGAGACGAACTGTACAGAGCCATGTCTAGTTTTGGTATACCGCCCAAACTCGTCCGTTTGTGTAGGATGACGATGGAGAATTCTCGCTGCTCCATCAGGGTCGGAAACGACCTCACCGACACATTCGATACCAAAAAAGGATTTAGGCAAGGCGATGCGCTGTCATGTGACTTCTTTAATCTGATTCTTGAGAGAATTGTGCAAAACTCCAAAGCCAACACCAGAGGCACAATTTTCCAAAAGTCGGTGCAACTACTAGCATACGCTGACGATATTGACATCATTGGTAGGACTCAACGTGATGTCATAGCCACGTTTGCTAGTATAGAGAAGGAAGCGGCGAAAATGGGTTTAGCAGTAAATGAGGGTAAGACTAAGTATATGCTGTCAACACGAAAGGACACACAACATCGACGAATTGGACAGAACGTCACCATTACCAGATATAACTTTGAGGTAGTACGGGACTTTGTCTACCTCGGCTCCGCTATTAACTCTGACAACAACATCTCGTCAGAAATTAAACGAAGAATTACTCTTACCAACCGCTGTTTCTTCGGGCTAAGAAGGCAATTTAGTAGTAAAGCCCTCACTCGAACTACTAAGGAGATCCTATATAAGACCCTGATCATCCCAGTCCTGCTCTACGGCGCTGAAGCATGGACCGTATCAAAAGCGGAAAAGAAATCCTTGGTAGATTCGAGAGGGAAATTCTTCGAAAAATCTTCGGTCCCATTTGCGTTGACGGGCTATGGAGACGAAGATTCAACCAAGAACTATACGAGCTGTACAGCGACATGCCCTTGGTCAAAAAACTCCGCATTGGACGTTTAAGATGGCTAGGACATGTAGAACGAATGGACACCAATACTCCGGCTCGCAGAGTCTTCGATTCCCAGCCAGACGTCGGACGCAGTAGAGGAAGACCTCGCCTTAAGTGGCGCGCACAAGTGGAAACCGACCTCAACCAACTTGGAGTGCGCAACTGGAGGCAGTTAGCTAAGGACCGGGCTAATTGGAGAGGCATGTTGGTTGAGGCCCAGGTTCATTCCGGACTGTAGCGCCACTTAAGTAAGTAAGTAAGTAATTCGTTATTAAGAGAGCATGAAATTCAATGCAATTATTTTTATAAAAACTCTCATCTTACTGGGATTCGAACTCGCGTTCTCTCGCACGGTAGTCCAACACGCTATTTTTTTTTTAATTAATTTTTATATTAAATTCCACTTAGAACTAACTTGCATGCTAGACAAAAATTAATGAAAAACTAGCCTACTTATCTACTAACTTAACTAACTTACTGGTCCTCTGCGGATACCCTAAATTAAATAATAACAACATAAAAACTAATGCCTTTCGGCATAAAATCTAATTAATTATTTTATTATATATTTATCTTTTGTTTACCAAGAAACATTTAAAAAAAACTTGGTTTCGATTATTTTTAGTCCAACACGCTATCCACTAGGCTGTACTCTCGAACATGAAAGACGAGTAAATACAACGCAGTACTTGAATCGTGTTGACTCATTCTTCGGTAGGTTCCCGATCTTTTCACCTTTTTTCCAATCTTTACACCATATCCCGATCTTGTAACCTTAGCTTTTTTAAGCCTTAGTTCGTAAGCTCTTTACTTCGTGCGAAGTTCTACCGAAACATCTTCACTTATGGTAAATCTCCGGAAGCTTAAAAACAACCTTACAGAAGTTACGCCATCATAATTTCGGTTTTGCTCGTGATTTTCCTGCGTAATGTCTTAAACAGGCTTCTACCCAAACAATCGACTGCCAAAATGCTCAACCTACGAGCACAAGTACTATATAAGGCCTATAGAAATAATTGCTTGTGGGAATTAAATATTTGTACCTGATTAAAGAATAATTGTTAGTTGGGCATATATCATATGCAGGAGACAAGCGTTGTTTTTTGTCGAACCATTTACGAGTTCAATAAACTGTCTGAGCAATATATTGTGACAATGTCACGCCCAATTTTTGGGATGTTAAATGTGAGGAAGGAATGGAATCGGTTATTCAATGATTCGCAAAGCGGATTGTAACCTTCTCTTATTAATTTTTAATTTACTGTGCAATCTATTACTGACTATCAATAAAGTTGTGTTGTTGTTGTTGTTTTTTTTTAATTTTATTGTTTAATCTACTTTTAAGCTGTTTGAAAGAAATTACAGTTTTGGTGCCCAAGAGGTCAAAATTAACGCTGAAAATTTAAAAAATGGTGCTCCAACGCGAAAATGACTTCGCAACGCTGGTTCTGACTAGAAATCATTTTCCTTTTTATACCCTATCCCATAGGGGTATATTAGTTTTGATACTTAGTTTGTAACATAGAGAAATAATTTAGCTACATATTTCTCAACGTATATGGATCGACTCAGAATCGCTAGCTGAGTCGATTAAGCCATGTCTGTCTGTCTGTCCGTTCGTCCGTCTGTCTGTTCGTCACCGATTTTGGGCCTTGAATTTTGAGCTAGGATTATAAAATTTGGTATATAGGATCCTTGTCCGAGTCACCAGAACAAGTGTAAACATTTTTAAAATCCGCCCACTGACCTTTTTAGGAAAACGTTTTTTTTTGGCCAAATCGTAAAGAATTTTAAAAACAGTGTCCGAGCAGCACATTTAGAGAATCGAATTATCTATATTTCGTCAATATAAAGTTTTTTGCCACGCCCACTTTTTGGGGGCGTTTTTAACAAAAAAAAAAAAAAAACGTTTTTTAGTAAAATTTTTAAATTTTCGAAAAAAAATTTTGGTGCACAATCATTGGTAGTATTAATATGAACATTTCCTCAATAGACCATTTTAATCCACGCCCACTGTTTAGGGGCGTTTTCTTACAAAAACCATTTGTATTCCCTACCCCAAGGCATATGCTAGAAAAACGTTGTTTTTGTCGAACCAAACAAGAATTTGATAAACCTTCTGAACAATATGTTGTAACAACGTCATTTTCAATACTTTATGACCACAAAGACCACATTTTGGGTATATTAATTTTAAGGATGGGATGGGATAGGGTATTAAACGATCCGCACAGCGGATTGTAGCCTTCTCATATGTTTTTATAACAAACAATGAATTCTTGGGTTAGGGTGCTAAAATACTGAATTGTCATCGAAAACAAAAGCCAAATGATCACCATAAATGACACTTTCGAATTAATTGAAAAAACTTTGGCATAAAATATATACCATCCTATACTATTCAAACCTTTTGTGACCGTTATCCAATTCTCTCCAATACAATCCTCTTCAGAATAACTTCGCACTCGAACTAATTTTATAGCGCGTATCCTTTCACTTTCGTTTGCTTTTATAACTCCCACATCTGCGGATCACTTGTCGGCATCACACAACATTCGAAATGTTTAATTTATCAATTGATTAATTATCCAACAGAGCTAAATAATTATTTACTTGGGTACGCTATATTTCCCGTGCAATTTTCTTCACCGCAATTAACTTTAATGCGCACTAGCTGGAGTATTACAATGCTTTGTCAGTGTGTAAGTACTTTACGATTCGCATGGCTCGTTCCGCCTTGTAGGCTTGGACTATCTGCACATAATAAGAGTGACGCTATAACATTTCAAAACCGCACAATGAAGACGTTTTTTGCCGTTGTTATTGGTGGTTTTTTTTTGTACTAATTTACATGGGGGACCGATCTTAAGAAATCGACGATAAAGCAGGAAAAGCTAACGACACTTTCTTTTGAAACCGGAATTTTACACAATTTTTCTTTTTTTCATTTTTTTTTAGTCACTGCAATTAGAAAGCAAAAACAAACTAATTACCCACAAATATGTAGATTGTCAACTCTGGGCTGTGCTAGCTGTGTATGCGCAACAAGTCACACCAAGGATTTGACATTTCCCCTCAAAGGTTACTAAGTCACTTGATCAACCGCGATTAGAAACGCCGCAGAGAGAAGCCATCCAAACGCTTCCAGAATACAGATCACTCGGCCGCGTTTACCTTGTTTGCATGCGAAATTTGAAATTCTTTTCCAAATTCAGAAAATTCCGACAAAAAAAACGTTCGCACGTACGTTAACTTAAACCTGAGCTGGTTGTGTATTCACCTGTTATGTGTCTTCATTGCGAATGGCGTCAACACTGAGGGTACAATAAAAATATCTACACGCCTGAAACGCCAGCAACCGTAGCACTTGGCTGGTTTGGTATATCAAAATGCATGGGGAGCGGTGGCCTCAAAGTTGTCGTTGTCGTTTCCCGAGTGGATTTTTTTTTAAATTAACAAAATATGGTACCAAAAAGAGAAGAACAATGCATTGTGATAGTATGACCCAGCAGAAGCAGTACCTTCAAGCGTTGCCGTGAAGTGCCAGGAAGGGCCATTTGACCCGCTAACATATGATGTTAATCGATGGTCAGGGTCGTCAGTAAAGGCACACATATTCCGAAGAAAGTAGTATGTAGATAAGTAGGCTAGTTTTTCATTAATTTTTGTCTAGCATGTAAAATAGTTTTAAGAAAAAAAAAATATTCCCAAGAATTTGACTGACATTCGATTTTTCTAGAACGTTCACTTTATTTCTCGATTAATACCATACCACCAGCTTCTAATGATGAAGACCAATGGTGATAATGGCAAGCAGCCAAAAACGAGGCCTATAAGAGAAAATCAGGAGGAAATAACAACGGCCTTTCCGAATGAAAAAATAAACAACAGAAGCAGGCGAACGAAGACATACAGTGCTACCACGCAGGGAAAGATGTTCGCAAATCGTACGAATGTGTAAAACGTCAAAGCCAGGGATACAAGGCACTAACGGAATTCTGTCAAAACAAAAAATTAAAAATCATAATCGATGCTGAAAATATGGAAAATCTAACTCTGCCGACTTTTGAAAGACGATGACAAACAATCTTGCTTGCCAGGTAGAACAAACCATTCAATATTGGTGACCTGACATCTGCCCTAAATTAAGTGAGGATGGCAATATCAAAGCTTTACCTTAACATGGCTGCCGGCAATGACGGCCTTCCTGCCGAGCTATATAAAGCCGGCAGAGATGATTTGTTAAACAACATACACCAACTCATTACGAAAATTTGCTCCGATAAAAGTATTCCCGATGAATGTAAGAGTCGGTCGTCTACACCGACGGATCTTAGATGAACTGTTGTGTGGGGTCCGGTGTCTACTCGCAATCACCGAAAATATCAGTATCATACCACTTACCGGATTTTGCCAGCGTATTCTAGGCGGAACTACTGGCTATCAATGGCAACTGGGCGTCTCACAGATAGCTATCCTCATAGATAGTCAAGCTGACATTAAGGCCATCAACTCGGCTACCAAGCTGATACAGGAATGCAGGAACGAACTTGCCTGCGTGAGCGAACGCTTCAGGGTCACACTTCTCTAGGTCGCAGTGCACAGTGACATTGAAGCAAACGAGTGTACAGACGAGCTGACAGGGCAAGGCCGGGCTCAACACTGCTCACTTGCGGCAAGGGTCCATATCCCGCTAGGTGCGGTTTAGTGACAAATCCACTCATACTTTCTGAAGAAGACCGACTCAAAATGGGGAAGGTTAAAAAATTGTGTCATATCGAGAAAGATATAGAACCCGCTCAGATATCACAAGAATCACGGAGATAGTCAAGGGGGCACTGGCCAATTGGAGACCGTGCGTCCAAACTAGGGATCCCATACAACCCCCAATGCCGCAGTTGCGGAAACGCAAATGAGAAAAAAAAACACTCCCATTTCATCTGCAAAAGTCCAGCACTAGCAACAGCCAGATTGCGTGCAATATACCAACCACTTCTCGGCGACCTTAGCGACATCTCGGGCAAAAGGATACAAGATCTTATCCGCTTTTTTTACACCACAGGCTGGATCTAGATGCGGATTGTATCACACCCTCAATAATCCATATATGTACTTTGAGGTATATCTACCGAAATTACTTCTCTATGTTACAAACTTAATGGCAAAACTAATTATACCTCTATGGGATATGGTTTTACTGAAAACGACCCCAAAAAGTGTCCTTCACAAAAAACTAGATAGATGAGACAATGTATAGGTATTGTGATTGTTTGAATACTTTGTTCCGACACTCTTTCAAAATTCCTTACGGTTTAGCTAAAAACTACGTTTTTCTAAAAACGGGGCTGACAGTGGGCGGATTTATTTATTCTGCTCTGGGAGAAACACGTGTACCAAATTTCATCATTCTAACTCAAAATTTAAGGCCCAAAAACTGGTGACGTACTGACGGCATAGAGGCATTTTAAGGAGTGTATATAGTCCGTACCAAATCAGTTGGTCATTCTACTGCGCAGGTCTCTGAAAATTTATTTTAAAATATCTTCAATTTCTCTTAAATCCTCTCTCTGCGCAATCGACTGTTGGCCAATTGATTTGATATGGACTATACCTACACTCTTATAATGAATTTATGAATAAGGTCGTAAATGATTAAATTGCTTACAGCTGTAAATTTGGTGACAGAATAACCTGCCACTGTAAAACTAACATGGACCTGTAGTTTGTTTTATAGGGCTGAGGATGACTTCAATTTCAGCTAGAAATATGATTTTTTTTTAAATTCTGACTTGCCTGAGCAGTAAGATACACATCGACATAAAAGATCTATTGTGCTTGCCATCAGATGTTTTTTAGGTTAGTAGCGCTTCTACTTTCCTAATGTAGCTGATAATACTTTCAGCCAAAGATTTTCTCAGTTCTTCGAGACTTAAAAATTCCCTGAAAAAAGATTCCCTTCTCATACCGTAGGTAAAGGGCCGGGCATTCTCATATGATATGTTCGGCTGTTTCGTCTTCTTCTTCTGCACTCCGGTGAGTCGACTAGATGCATTTTAATTAGGTGATATCGCAGACCGTGATGACCAGTTAGGTAGCCTACTAAGTTTTTGATATCGTGCCTGCGAAGATTTAGTATCTTATTGGCATCTGCTTTGAAGGGCTGAATAGCTCTTTTGGCCTGTCTTAGGCCTGGGATGTTTTCCCAGTATGAAAAACATTTGTTTTGTTCCCAGTTTTTGTATAACCAGATTTATGGCTGACTTGGGGATTGCACAGAAGGGTTAAGGTTCAATGAAGGGGTTTTCTGAACCTTTTCTGGCTAGTTCATCAGCTTTTTCGTTACCTTCAGTCCCCTTATGTCCGGGGATCCACCATAGTCTGGTTTTGTTCCTGGAACTGAGTGTTTGGAGGGAATTGAAGCAGTGTAGTACTGCTAAGGGCTTTTATAGCTGCTTGACTGTCCGTGAATATATGGATGTTTGCGTCTTTAATACCTGAGTTGTGTATTAGGTTTGCGCATTCTTTTATGGCATGGAACTAAGCTTGGAATACACTAGGGTTTTTTTACCATAGGTATTGAGATGTTTTTATTTGGTCCATGTATGCCAGCTCCTACCCCTGAGTCCATTTTAGAACCAGCCGTATACCACTTTAAGCCGTTTAGGCAGTTTGGTGGGTTTTTGCTACACCATGCTTCTCTGGTTGTGAATTTGTGATCTCCGTTGAGAATCTTTTGTCGAAGCATAGTGTCTTTGGTAAGCGGTCTGTAACCGCACAGATCATGTCAAGTTCTGCAAGTTCGGATAGTAGTTCAATTAGTTTTGGATGTTCGCTAATGTTTAACTCTTCCGCTTGTGTCAAACTTACTGAGCTGCGAATTGCCACTTTTTTTATATATATGTGGAGGGGCGTTAGTCCTATTAAGGCTTCTATATCCGCTGTGGGACAGGTATGCATAGCTCCGGTGATGCCCAGACAGGCAAGCCGTTGTACCTTGTTTAATTTATTTGTAGTTGCTTTTAGGGTGACTTTGTTCCACCATACTATTGAAGCGTATGTTATAGTGGGCCTGACCATGATCGTGTAGATCCAGTGTGTGGTCTTTGGAGAGATTCCCCAGGTTTTACCATACATGTTTCGACAAGCCCAGAAAGCTTGGGTTGCTTTTTGAATTTTGTTGTTAATGTGGGAGTTCCAGCTTAGTTTTTTGTCGAGGATCACTCCAAGATATTTTACTTTGTTGGAATACTCAATGTATGTATCATTGATTGAAATTTGGGTAAGACTTCATTTTCTCCTTATTGTAAAAGGGATGATGATAGCCTTGCTGTGGTTTATAGAAAGACTTTCTTTACTACACCAGTCTATGACTATCTTAAGGGCGTTTTGCAAACGTGTTGTAACCTCGTTTGGTTCTTTGCCCCTTATTATGATGACTAGGTCATCGACGTATACAATTATATTGAAACCTGCATTACTAAGGTCTTTAGGTAGGTTATCGATAACCAGCGATCATAGTAGGGGTGAGAGTACTCCTCCCTGAGGGCAGCCTTTAACGGCTGTTAAGAAAAATGATTTAGTCTTTTATTTTATTTATTACTTACAGAATAAATGAATTATTTTTTTTATTCTCTATAGCTTAACGCTCAAAATGAAATCGCACTGAAATTCTTGCACCACGCTCATATATATACAATATATCACGAAATATGGCCCGCACTTCTTCCAAATGGCACTCTGCTTTAAATTTTGTTCGGCAACACTGGTACCTACCTACCTATGGGCTATGCCAGAAGCGATCACTCTCCAGGGAATCACGGTCTACTACTTTCATTTGTGGCACTTCGGATTGCGCACCCAACCGTAGAATGCGGTAGATAGTTAGTTGTTGTGTGGTGGAAGCGATTTTGTTGATATTTTTTTTGCGTAATAGATGAGGTAGGTAGGTATATCACAGGTACAGATACAGATGCAGGTACAAACTATGCGATGATGTCTTTTGTTAAGGTGAAGAGTTTTTCATTTACGTGCGGTTAGCGTATTCGTAGCAGTAAAATCGGACCGTGATTTTCAAAACGAAAAACTGATTTGGTGAAATTTAAAAGAAATGTGGCCTGGTGCATAATAGCATGCAATATGCGATGCGTATCCCATAAATAATGAATGCCCTCAGTTGAGAAATCTCTGCAAAATGCCAACTGTAGGAAATTTCTAAATCGCTTTTTGTATTAATCAAATCGAGGATAGGGTATCAATTATATGCAACTGGAGTGCATTGTCAATCTCTTGGGGATACTGGTAGGTTGGGTGATTTGGTGAACGGCAGTCACAGATTAGTCAGCCCGGCAGATTGCGTGCATTGTACCCAAAGTAATTAGGTACTTGAAGCAATGAAGAAAGAGGAAGGCATTGACTTTAAAATTGCATTTAGATTGATGTAAGCATCTGATGGGTTCCACAGCTGGTTTCCATATTAAGCATGAGATCCCAAAAGAACAATACGCTTTTCGGCGTCGTTATCTGTTTCGACTAACTTACTTACTTAAGTGGCGTTACAGTTCGGAATGGACCCGGACCTCAACCAACATGCCTCTCCAATTAGCCCGGGCCTTAGCTAACTGCCTTCAGTTGCGCATTCCAAGTTGGTTGAGGTCGGTATTGTATTTGTAGGCGCCACTTTAGAAGAGGGGTTCCTCTACTGCCTACGACGTCTGGCTGGGAATCGAAGACTGCCACCCGGAGTATTGGTGTCCATTCGTTCAACATGTCATAGTCATCTTAAACGTCTAAGACGAGTTTTTTGACTAGGGGCATGTCCCTGTACAGCTCGTATACTTCTTGGTTGAATCTTCGTCTCGACAGTCCTTCAACGAATACATGACCGATGATTTCGAAAAGTCTTTTTCACAAATCGACCAGGAATTTCTTCATCAACTTTTCATACGGTCCATGCTTCAGAGCCGTAGAGAAGGACCGGATTATCAGGCTCTTATATAGAATATCTTTAGTAGTTCGGGTGAGGGCTTTACTACTGAATCGCCTTCTTAGCCTGAATAAACAGCGGTTGGCAAGAGTAATCCTTCGTTAAATTTCTGACGAGATGCTGTTCTCAGAGTTAATACCGGAGCCATAGTAGACAAAGTCCCGTACCATCTCAAAGTTATATCTGTCAATGGTGACGTTCTGTCTGTCTTACCCTCATTTACAGCTATAGCCATTTTTGCCGCTTCCTTCTCTATACTAGCAAACGTGGCTATGACATCACGTTGAGTCTCACCAATGATTTCAATGTCGTCGGCGTATGCTAGTAGTTGCACCGATTTTTTGAAGATTTTGCCTTTGGTGTTGGCTCGGGAGTTTATTGCACAATCCTCTCAAGAATCGAAATTTTCGACGCAAATTTATAATCCCATACAGCTTCTTCGACACCGATAATTTTACTTGCTTACCTAATTAGCGCTACAGTCCTGGGTTATCCTGGGCCTCGACTAATATCTATCTTCAATTAGCCCGGTCTTTAGGTAACTATCTCTAGTTTCTCACCCCAAGTTAGATTAGGTAAGGTTTTATGAGTTGTTGTCACTCAGGTGAGGCGTCAAACCCGCAAGGTCCTGCGTGAGCTATTGGTGATAAATGAGAATTAGCATTGTTATACTTGAGTGATGTTAAGGTGTGGCTCCGAGTGTCTATCACACTAGTCCGGATCCTTGGATAAAGCGAATGTGGACCATAGGGTTATCTGCCAGATCCTGTAAATATTTCAGTAGTGTCTGCCAAGGAATCTTCTTCGGCTATTGTTTATAATAGGGCAGTGTGACATATTCGACTTCAGGGTTGCTGCATATTACTTTATTTGACGGCAGAGCTTTTATGACTTCTTGACTACATACCTAGAGATATGCTCTTCTGAGGACGTGGCTGGACCGATATTTTCAGACTTCATACGCATTTCAATTTTTGATCCACCAGTGTAGATCACTGTTTCCAAGGAAGATACCACATTGTTTGATGACCATTCCTTCCTGTTTAGTGTCAAAATCTTGGAGAGGGATGATGTAGTCGACCAGTCCTTATATCCCACTGATTTCAATATTGTGCTGTGGCAAAAGGTTTAATGCACAGGTTACCAGCTTCTTTGAGTGTTGATGAGCTTTTTGCTGCTCTATTTTTGATAAGAAGATGTGGATTAGTGTAACTTTGAAAATTGGCTCAAAACCTTCAGTTGGACTGATACTCATGGCTTCTGTCATCAGTAAATGTATGTACCAATAGAACATAATATCGGTATGTAGAACGCAATGTTGACTTTTTTACATGTTCGCAATAGAGCAGTACACTACGATGATGGCAATTCCGTCACTCTGAAAGTATATTTCGCCCTAAAGCTCGGATTTCTTCTTCATTTTGACATGTTCCAAGCTTCAGCACCGTAGACAACAAATAGGATGCTCAGAATCTTATATTGGATCTCCTTAGTAGTTCGAGAAAGGGATTTAATCCCGCTTTGATTAAAATCTCGAGCTCGATTATTTTCACGAAAGCAATTCATGGTCTTCTACTGGCAGCAAGTAAAATGATTTAAACAAGGAAATGGATGGCCATGTTTTTTTTAAACCATTTTTTTTTAATTTGTGCGCTTTATAGGGGTTATGAATACTCTTTGCATATTTTAGCAAGCCTTAATGGAATTGGGGGTAAGAAGACGGTCTTTTGCACGCGTTTGAACCCTATCTAGATGATAAGAACCTTTTTATATCAGAAGGGGTGAAACATTTTTTACATCGTTTTAAGAAACCTAGACATTTAGAGGTGTGTTTAGCGACTTCTGAAAAAAACTGAGCTTTGTTGGACACCCGCATTTATTTGGTGAGTTGTGTACTTTTAACCGTCCAAAAAAAATTGAATTTAACTTTTCGAAATATTATTTATAATCCACAGATAAAGTATTTCATCGATTCTAAATGCACGCATTTTCTACAAAAGGGCTTGATACCAAGACCTGACAAATGAGTTTAAAATGTGACTTCATTGACATTATTCTTGTAAGGATTCACAAAACTCTCGAGCCAACATGAGGAACACATTCTTTCTTCAGGGTTATAGGATAAATTAGGAATAAAGTCATTGTCAAAGTGGCACGATGGTTAGTCTAATGTACTGCCACGCAGATGGGCTTGATTCCCTGCTGCAGCAATGCCTACGTGAATTTTCACTGACCCTCTTCTCAAGATGATCGGACAAATTATCCGAGTAGTATCAATTGTCAAGAAAAGCATAAAATAAGGGGTCCCGCCAAAGGAACCCCTTAGCTACTAACGAGCCTCTTGAGCTAGTAATTTGTATTTGTAGTAGTAAAGCTATAGCTCGAACTATTTAGGAAATCCTATCTAATACCGTGATTATCGCAGTCTAGCTTGGTGATGAAGAAGAATAAATCCTCTGTAGCTATCAGCGAAAATTTTTTTGGAAAATATCTGGCCCCATCTGCATTGAGGGCTATGGAAACCACCACCTTTATGAGTTTTATAGCAACGTGGAACTGGTAAAAAAAAACGCTCTGAATTGGACGTTTAAAATGACCTGGACATGTTAAGCGCCAAGTGCTTCCGATCGCATCCAGATGATGGCAGTAAAGGAAGTCCCCGGCTTAAGTTGTCCATACCTGAAAAAACCGACCTTAACCAACCTGAATCGTGCAAATGAATAACATTTAGCTATGCATCTGGCAAGTTGGAGGCATCTTGGTTGAGATTCGGGTTTCTAACGGAACAGGAACCAGAAACCAGGATATAGAGGAAATGAACACCAGTACTTCCGACAGGAACGCAGTCTTCGATTTCTAGCTGAATGATAGACGCAAGACGTCCGATCAAAAAGAAACAGACTGACATCTTCTTGAAATGTGCCACTGTGTGTGTGTAAGATGTTAAGGTCATTTCGAGCAGATCAATACCAATACGCTGTCCTGACAGTAATCGATTCCTACTCAGAGAACGGACGCGGTTAAGGAATACCTCAACAGACTTTCAGTGTCTATTTTTTTTATGAACAATTGGGGATGCTTGTCCAAGTCGAGTTGGGATTTTAAATAAATTTACGCCTTTTACTATTTTGAACTCATTTATCCTTTAGCAAGCAGGATGTAATATTTGTAGTGTAGTGTGGCCAATATTCCATTGTGCCCCCGCTTTAATCAATTTACCTATGAAGTGGTTCATATCAGATAGATATCGAAAATTCTCACAAAAGAGAGATTCATTTTCATCACACACACACACTTACATAACTATATAACCATGAAAGCTGAGATTAATTTTCATCGAATTTTCGTTGCAGCAGGATGTAGGTGATTATGTTGCTCATTTGCAAGGTTGCGCTGGTAAGCTCACTTTAATATCTGTGGGTAGATAAATATGTAATGGCATTTACGTGTATTCGTCATTAACTGTTTGTCGCTTTACAGCGCAGCGGTACCTTTTTGTGATTTCAATTTACAAGTGGCAGTGTGTGCACTTTCAGCTGAAAGTCTGCAGAAACTGAAATTCCAATGAAGAGATTAATAAAATTTCAATGGAAAAGTGTAAAGGAAAGTGGAAAATAATTGTAATTCTGAAAAATCAACACTTCCTGGATGCAGAATAAAAGTAAAGTGATTGGGGTTAAATTAAAGCATAAAAGAAAATTAATTGAATGCATTCGATGTACTCAGCTTTCGTTAAATCCGAGCTGGAAATCATGAACTACGATACACTTAAGTTCCGACATCATTCGAAAAAGGTTTGGCGAATTATTTGTGAAAACCAGAACTCATACTTATCCATAGTTCGGACTTGAGCCGTGGAGTATGTTAACAAAATTTTCTTTGGGTCTTCTTCGTCATCAAGTGAGATAGTAATGGTTTTAGATAAGCGCTAACCGTTGGTAACGATCATCAGACTTTTGAACCTATTCGTTAGGATTCCAAGTTAGTTTCTCAGTGCAAGCGCTTGCAAGGATATAATCATACGCAAATCTGTTTGTTAAAAAGTGCCGGTAATCATCTTACGGTGGATTTTAGGTTAGAAAACTCTCCCTATTCGCATTAACTGTAAATGCAATCATCCCGCTAAATATCATAGCTAAAGAGTTGCAGAAAAGTCGGACTAGATTAAAGCAAAAGCGTAAAATTCCGCTTAAACATATCTCGAAGCCAAAGCATGCTACGATCATCAAAAACCAAAATTTACACAAATAGCGCGGTCGTTAGAAATCCGATTGGATCTTGTACATCAAATAAAATGTACTACATCCGATAACACTCAAAATATATCTCACCCCGTTTCTAAGAGTTTTTCGATTATTCTTTCGAAACCTGGGGA
The DNA here is from genome assembly GCA_932526625.1 of Rhingia campestris. NCBI lineage: Eukaryota > Metazoa > Arthropoda > Insecta > Diptera > Syrphidae > Rhingia > Rhingia campestris. The sequence goes on from OW052183.1 coordinate 144,598,997, forward strand.
ACAAAGCGTAACGTTATTTTCGACAGGGTAGTTAAGCACGAAAATATATTCCCAACAGGTGTAGGTACTCCACCTTCAACATGAATAGGTTAGGTCAGGTTAGAGTGGCTGCCAGGGAGTTTGCCAACACACTTACATCAGTTTTTGGTCAATTGTGATACCACGTGGATATTGTCCATTCATTGTTACCTGGTTACCTGTGAGAAAACCATTCTAAGCTGTTAATGAGAGACTTAAGAGTTAAGACTTTTCACTTCCGTTTTTGTTCTTTGATCGCCATGAGTTCCACTTGGAACACGCTGCAATTATCAGGAAGACGGAAAGATAGGCTGAGGTTTTGTCTGACGGAGATGACACAACCACCTATTCCGTCATTTGCTTTGGAGCCATCGGTATAAAAATGGATCGAGTCGTTTTCCACAGGTTCCTTACTTTTCCACGACGATCTGTCTGGGATTGTTACCAGGTAAGGGTGTAATCGGTGTTTCAGGAATATTTGTTTTAATTTTTTGATTTGCCAATTGGTTAATTTGCCACGTGCTAAGCCGCATCCGTCGCATCTACAAGCCTTCCAATACCTCCCAACATATCTCAAAAACTACGGAGTGTACTACTAGTCCTCAAAGTACTGAGGTAGTACAGGAACAATTTCCTCATTGATACTCAACCACCAAAATTCCTTGTGCTGTCTTTGCGCATCAATTTTATCGCGATCTGAAATCGCAGTGCTAAAGCGGAGCATTGTTGACGTACCCGTCGCAGATCAGCCGCTTGTGCCGCGCACCACGGTGGTGGCAGTATAAAACCGGGATACCGTTCCTTTCTTTAACTAACCCTATAACGAGTCGATATAAATAAATGCCTCTGGTGGAATAAAGCCCGATATAGGCGTGCTCTCCATGTATTAATCATTGAGGTAGTAAGCCCGGAAGAGTAGGCTGTTATGGATACCCACCGCCCTTCCACTGTGCCTTCGTATCACCTAAATTAGGAAATTGTCAATTCTGTTCAGCTGATACCCATCGTATAGGACCTTGTTGTGATTATATTTTTTGTACAATCCTAAGCAATGATAAGCAAAATCATGGGGGCTGCATGATTTACAAGGTTACCACCTGGGCTGCAAGTTGTGGCCTCGGTGTAAGCCCGAGCAAAACGGAATTGTTACTATTCACCAACAAAACCAAAATACGCGATTTCACCCTCCCCCGTCTAAATGGACAACCCTTCACACTATCTCCCAACGCTAGGTATCATGCTTGACCCAAAAATTAACTGGAAACACAACATCGAACACAGAGTACGAAAAGCCTGTGTTGCCTTCTGTGCCTACAGCAAAACATTTGGAAAGAAGTGGGGACTTCAACCAAAAAGTATCCTGTGGATGTACACAGTAGTACTTCCAATTCTCACATATGGCCCGCGTTGAGTAAAGGCTAAAACCTCACAAAATTAAAAAGGCTGCAAAGAACAGCCAGTATAAGCACCACGCTTGGGCGAACTGAGGCCAGCGCCAACGGATGCCCTTACTGTGCTGTTACATCTCTTTCTTCCCGAACTACACATTAGAGATACCGCACTATGCAGCGCACTAAGAATCAAGGAGTCAGGATTCTGGACTGCAAGACCGCACTGCCACAGTAGTATCCTCTTGGACTCTTTACCAATGGCATGGTCACGTTTCAAACTACATCACTACATCACTCTCGCACTAAGCTTCAAGAAAGACTTCCACGTAGATTTTCCTACCAGAGCTCATTGGAAGAGAAACGAAGTAGTAGGGGATTTCGACAAGGTCGTCTTCACCGACGGATCTAAGATGAACTGTGGTGTGGGGTCCGGTGTCTACTCAGAATCACCGGAAAAATCAGTATTATACCGCCTACCGGATTTTGACCGCGTATTCCAGGCGGAACTACTGGCTATCCGAGAGGCTTGCATGCAACTGGGTCGGGACCCTACGCAAAAAAAATATTGGCATCCTCATAGATAGTCAAGTCGCCGTGAAGGCAATCAACTCGGCTACCATATCCTCCAGGCTGGTACAGGAATACCGGAACGAACTTGCCAGGGCACAGTGGCATTGAAGGAAACGAGCGTGCAGATGAGCTGGCCAGTCAAGGCTCACCTCTACACGGCTCACTTGCGGCAAGGGTCGATATCCCGCAAGGTGCAGTTAAGGGAAAAATCCAAAATCCACTCCGACTTCAAATGGAGATGGTTAACAAGTTGCGTCAATTTGTTCCTTCTTCCCAGAGAAACCCTCTCCCTTTTCATCTGCAAATGTCCGGTACTAACAAGAGCTAGATCGTGTGCATTATCATTATCAAAAATGCACATCAGTGCTACTTGGGTTCATGCTGAACCGCCACCTCTACCTACCATGCACCGTACCTAGGTTCTGAAGCTTGCAAAATGAAAATATGAATTTCAATTGAGGAGCAAAATATCCTATGGCATCTGGTTTATTACTGGCTCACAATCGAGAATAGCCTCAGGCTTCACTTGATGCTGAATTAAATTTCCAGAAACCTTCCTAAGAAACAGCATTTTGTTTGAGGTAATTCTGAGTTTATACATTCCCCTCCAAGACATGATATCAATATTATTTTTTTGAACAACCACTTGAATATGGAAACCATTCCAATGCAACTCTTTGTTCCACCAAACGAAAACCAGACGTATGTCCTCATCATTGTTGCTCATTGAACGAACGTCGTCGGCCATCCCAATGACTCAAACGGACAACTGCTCTGATTAACCTCATTGTCGGCAGGAAACGTTTCAACTGTGACGAGCTATAGACATGCCTCGGAGCAAGAATTTATCTAAGCCATCGACATCATCAGACTCATTACCATTAATATTGTGTTGTGTGCATTGATGAATCGACCTTTGTCCTGTCGAAGGACATCTCCATGATTTGTTCACTATAACAATTGGCATCATTGTAAAAGATGCAGTTGTTGCCATCGCCCTCGGGATGAAATAATCATTTGTCCAAGCTGAATAACTCGAGCTGTGTCTGAAGTGTGTCCTGTCGGTCTATAAATTGTTGCTGCGCACTTATATATAAAGGTGGGAGGAATATCAGGTTAGCTGGGTACTGTAGTCAACTGTATTTTGACAATTTACAAGTTGTGCATTTGAAAGTAGCTTTACTCTGAGTAGATTTCCGTTGTTAACAACGCAACGGTTGAATATATTGATGATGATGACATTTGCAGGACGAAATGTTCCAAAATTAAATTTAAGTATATCGTCGTTTTGTGTTTATGTAGCTTGGAGGTACATTTAAATGGCAACATAGATACAATTGGAATATTCAATGTTACTATTGAAGAGAGGTATTAGTTTGAAGTTGATGTGAATTACAAGGGACCACTCTTCACTTCTAAATTTAATATCGGAAGGGTTTTTGCCTTTGATAACTTTCAGCACTCTTCCGATTATATATTCCTTTATTTGGAACAATGTATTTTCGCAACAAATGGCGTTTTTTATGAGCTGCCATTGAGCTATATAGGCAAAGAAGATAGCGAGAGGTGCCACTCCAAGAAGGATTTTCGCAAGTTTTACCAAAGTGTAAAACGTCAAAGCCAACGATACAAGGCTCGAACAGAATCTTGTCGAAATGAATAAGGAAATATCGTAGTTGAGACACAGTCGATGCTGAGGATATGGAAGAGGCACTTCTGCAGACTGTTAAACGGCGATGACGAACAACATTCCGCTGTCAGGCAGAACGAACCATTTAATATTGGCAACGACAGCGAAAACTGCCAACCACACGACCTAAGTGAATTGAGGATAGCAATATCTAAACTCAATCTTAATAGGGCCGCCGGAAATGACGGCCTTCCCGCTTAGCTTTATAAAGCTGACGGAGATGACTTGGTAAGTAACATCCACCAACTCATAAGTAAAATCTGGTCGGATGAAAGTATGACTGAAGAATGGAGCCTCAGCATCGTTTGACCGATCAACAAAAAGGACACACTCTGAACTGCGCTAACTACAGAGGCATAGGTCTCCTCAACATCGCCTACATGATCTGAAACACTTTACTAACAACCTGATCCACAACCGATAAAATCTTCACACTTCGGCAGATACTCGAAAAAAAAACCAAGAAGTCGAAAACGATACCCACCACCTATTCACCGATTTCAAAGCCGCATAGCATAGCATAGCCTTTATAGAAACGTGCTATACAGAGCCATGTCTAGTTTTGGTATATCGCCCAAACTCGTTCGTTTGTGTAGGATGACGATGAAGAATTCTCGCTGCTTCATCAGGGTCGGAAACGACCTCAACGACACATTCGATACCAAAAAAGTATTTAGGCAAGGCGATGTAACTTCTAGTAACTCCCAAGCCAACACCAGAGGCACAATCTTCCAAAAATCGGTTCAACCTATAGCATACGAAGACGATATTGACATCATTGGTAGGACTCAACATTTGAATGGCTACGTCAACAAGCAAAATTTCCACATTTGGAGTGAAGAGAATCCACATGAGACCCTTTAGACGCCATTAAATCCACAAAAAACTGTTTGGTGTGCTCTATGGGCTGGTGGAGTCATTGGGCCATACTTCTTCCAAAATGATGCTGGAGAGTGAGTTACCGTTAATGGAGACCGGTATAGAGTCATGATCACCGACTATTTTGTTCCCGAATTGGATGGCATGTGGATGAGATGTGGTTCCAACAAGATGGCACTACATGCCACACAGCGCACGTCACAATCGATTTATTGAAGGAAACATTCGATGAGTGCATAGTTTCACGGAATGAACGTGTCAATTGGACACCAATATCGTGTAATTTGACACCATTGGATTATTTTTTTTGGGGATATGTGAAGTCGCTCGTCTACGCCAACAAACCAGAAACGTTAGGGGACTTGGAAGCCAACATTCGTGGCGTTATTGCCGACATACGTCCTCAAATGCTCGAAAAAGTGGTTGAAAATTGGACCTCTAGACTTGGCTTGATTGATATAACAATATTAAATGGTTCGTTGCTTCTACGAGCTCTTTGACAAAACCTATGATCGACTACCAAAGTACGATGTTAAAATTGTGCTGGGAGATTTTAACGCAAAGGTAGGAAGAGAAGACATCTTTAACAGTATTGTCGAAAAATATAGCCTACACGACAACAGGTCTGGTAAAGGACTTAGGCTAATTGACTTCGCTACGGAACGAAATGCCACTATAGCCAGCACACGGTTTCACCTCGATATCCATAAGGGGACAAGGCGGTCTCCAGATCAACGAACAGTCAACCAAATTGATCGAATTGCGATAGACAAGAGGCACGCATCCAGTATTTTGGATGTCCGAACATTCCGAGGGGCTAACATCGACTCGGACCACTACCTTGTTGTAGCCAGGGTAAGGATGCGGATATCCACCACGCCACAACAAACCAGAAATACTGTGAAAAAAATTAATGTCGAAAGACTGCAATCGATAGATACCGCCAAGACCTTCGCGCTACGCCTATCCCTAAACCACTCGATTCATACCATACCTATCTAATGTCGAAGAAAAATGGCAACGACGCCAACAAGCCATTAATTCAGCCGCAACTGATGTGCTAGTTTTCTCGCGGCCACCAGCAGGAAACCCCTGGTTTGATGAGGAATGCCGACAGATGCTCTCAGCCAAGAACGTGGCCTACAAGGCTAAGCTGCAGGTGAAGACGAGGGCTGCCATTGAGCTATATAGGCAAAGAAGAAGGGAAGAACACCGGCTTTTCAGAAAGAAGAAAAAAAGCAAGAAAAGCGCGCGATCGAGGATATAGAGAGGTGCCACTCCAAGAACGATGTTCGCAAGTTTTACCAAAGTTTAAAACGTCAAAGCCAAGGATACAAGGCTCGAACAGAATCCTGTCGCAATGAACAAGGAAATATCGTAGTTGAGACACAGTCGATGCTGAGGATATGGAAGAGGCACTTCTGCAGACTGTTAAACGGTGATGACGAACAACATCCCGCTGTCAGGCAGAACGAACCATTTGATATTGGCAACGACAGCGAAAACTGCCAACCACCCGACCTAAGTGAATTGATTATAGCAATATCTAAACTCAAGCTTAATAGGGCCGCCGGAAATGACGGCCTTCCCACTGAGCTTCATAAAGCTGGCGGAGATGACTTGGTTATAAAACATCCACCAACTCATAAGCCAAATCTGGTCGGATGAAAGTATGCCTGAAGAATGGAACCTCAGCATTGTTTGCCGGATCAACAAAAAAAAGTGACCCTCTGAACTGCGACAGCTACAGAGGCATAAGTCTCCTCAACATCGCCTACAAGATCCTATTTGTCGTAATATGTGAACCCCTAAAACCGTTCACCAACAACCTGATCGGCCAGTGTGGTTTTTTGCCTAAAAAGTCCACAACTGATCAAATCTTCACACTTCGGCAGATCCTGTAAAAACCCCAAGAAGTTCAAATAGATACTCACTACCTACTCATCGATTTCAAAGCCGCATACGACAGCATTTACAGAGACGAACTATACAGAGCCATGTCTAGTTTTGGTATACCGCCGAAGCTCGTCCGTCTGTCTAGGTTGAAGATAGCGAATTCTCGCTGCTCCATCAGGGTCGGGAACGACTTCACCGACACATTCGACACTAAAAAAGGATTTAGGCAAGGTGATGCGCTGTCTTGTGACTTCTTTAATTTTATTCTTGAGAGGATTATGCAAAACTCCCAAGCAAACATCAGAGCCACAATCTTCCAAAAATCTGTGCGACTACTAGCATATACCATCAACGTGATGTCAGCGGCAAAAATGGGTTTAGCAGTAAATGAAGGTAAGACTAAGCACAAGGTGGGCCAAAAGAAGTCATCCGATGCTGTTTGGCTCTCATTTTTTTTTCTAAATTAAAAACTTCGATTCTGTTTTTTGATTATGTCTACTTGAACCTTTATAATTTTATTGGTCAAGTCGAGAAGATATCGGCCAAATGGGCGCCGTCACAATTGATTGCCATCCGCGCTCGTTTTATGACATTTTTCATCACTTCGGCAAGAACTTCGGGCGACAGAATCTCGCACTTGTGTCGAATGTTGTCCTTGAGGGCTTTTAGGGTCTCGGGCTTGTTCACGTAAACACTGGACTTCAAAAACCCCACAAAAAAAGTCTGGAACGGTTAAATCGGACGATCTTGCTGGCCAGTGGAAATCGCCAAAACGAGAGATGAGGCGACCCGGGAACGCTGCATTAAGAATATCGCTTGTGGCTCGTGCAGCGTGTGCCGTTGCTCCGTCCTGTTGGAACCATATGTCCTCCAGTCATAATATACCGATAACCTTTGGTGATGATCCGTTAACTTAAAAGCAATAGGGAAACATATGCAAAAAAAAGATAATTAGGGAGCGATAACACAAACAATTTCATTGTAATATCGTCGTCATCAGCGAGGTGCAACAAAATCTTACACAGGCACTCGTCGGACAGGCTCATCAAATCATTCAAAACTACCAACACAGCCTGTTCGACGAGTGTATGTGTGAGATTTTGTTCGCACCTGTACTCTCAACAATTGGACCACCTGAAGGAAGCAATAGTCTAGAAGTGACCAGCTTTGGCGAATAGAAGAGGAATTTTGTTCCATTGGGAAAAGGCCAAACCACACAAAGTGATTCGCCAAAAGCTCCATCCACCTTATAATCCGGACCTGGAACCAAGTGATTAGAACTTGTTATTGTAAATGGTGAACGATTTTCCTGACGAAAAATTCGCCTTAAGAAAAGCTTGTGAAAAGCGACTTTCCCAATAGGGACTTAAACGTAAGCTTCTAACGGGTCCGCCATCTAACGTTTTTTTTTTTTCAACTAGTGCTTATTTCGTGAATGGTAACACTTAGCTCATGTCTGATTTGACAGATAATTAGTTTTATCCTTCCGCTAAAAGAATATGGTTGTGTATACGCTTGTACAACGCTGGGAAATATTGCGACATTACTTTGAAAATCATGGTAATGTTGCAGAATGTGTGCGAAAATTGCGTACGGGTCTGCAAACAAGCAAAATTGTCGCATTTGAGGCACAAAAAACCCGCACGCATACATTGAAAAGCTGATACACCCAAAACGAGTCACTGTTTGGTGCGGATTTTGGTCCAGAGGCATAATGGTCCATTTTTCTTCGAAAATGAGCAAGGAGTGGCCGTTACAGTTAATGGCGATCGTTATCGGGCCATGTTGAACGAATTTGTGTTCACAAAAATTGAAGAGGAGGATATTGGCACTAATTTGGTTTCAACAGGACGGCGCTACGTGCCACACAACCGAAGCTACACTAGATATTTTGCGTCCTGTTTTTGAAGATCACATTATCAGCCGCAGAGCTGATGTCGTTTGGCCACCTCGGAGCTGCGATTTGACACCGTTGGACTATTATTTGTGGGGTGCCGTTAAAGATAAGTGTTACGCCGACAAGCCAGAGACAATTGACGCTTTAAAGGATAATATTCGTGATGCCACAATCGATAATGTGCACACAATCGATAATGTGCTTAAAAATTGGACCGATCGTGTAGGCTACTGCATGGCCAGCCGAGGCAGCCACTTGAATGAAATTATTTTCCATTATTAACCGGAAGGATTGTACTTTTAAATAAAAAAAGAAGTTTGAGAAAATATTCAGTAGTTTTTTTTATAGCATTTTCAAAAAAAAAGTTATTTGGCGGACCCTCTATAATAATGGAATTATCTTCAAAATGGCAACATGTCATCGAAACCATTTGTTCGATGAGCGCGTCCACTGAAGATATGCGGATGGTCGCATCCCATGTGCAATTTATAACAAATATTGAGCCTGACTGTTACTACGTGGTGAATGCCTGGACATCAAGCCTCATAACAGATTACACAATTTAGGGCTATAAAAGTCGCATCTACTGCAGCCCTTTGAGTGATGTAAATCCAACAAAGTAGCGAAAACAAATTGGGCAACAGTTCAACGGTGATGGTTAATCAAGAAAGAAAAATATTGCCCAACAAATATTTATCCAATTAAAATATGCAGCTTAATGTCTGGAACGGTATTTCAGTTATGGTTGGAATCACTTTTTAGGAATTTTTTGAAAACGTTTTTTTTTTTTTTTTGTTTGCTAACCTCTGGATGACTTGTGTTGGTCATTTTTGTGTTGCTGTCCAGTAACAACGTAGGCAAGGTTTGGCAATATCCATTTTTTTGTAGTGGTTCGCTTATGCAATTGGTTCAGAAAAAAAAATCTTCGCAAACAAATACCTACTCCACACACATAAAAAATTCCTATATGAGTGCTTATAAAACTATGAATCGGAGGTCCTTGTTCGGTCGCCTGGAAGTTGACGGCTATCGTTGATTGTGTTTTCTATTTTCACTTGCTCTCGTATATGGTAATCGATTTTATGATTTTATTTTTTTTTTTATTTGTGGATAGGGGTGGTGGCACACGGAAGTACCACCTATACAAGCGATCATTGAAGCGGATTTTTTTTTTTGACTTCTGGTTCGACAACGTAACGGCGCGGCGGCGGTATTTAGCAGGGTGTCATAGTGCGGGTATAAAAATTGCTTAGGATGAAAGCACGACCGGCATGGCATGTTGCACGCTGGCATATTGAACTGAATGACAAGTAGCGGGAGATGCATTGATGTGGAGAAGTTGAATTGGTACTCAGCAAGCAACTGGGATTCGCATGCAGTAGTTTGCATGCACTGTGTGTATGGATATACGTAGTTATGGTACAGTGAGTTGGGTTTCGATGCAATTAGAAGATTCGCTGTGTGCATGGTGCATTAATTAGACTGGAACTGGGAAGCATACTGTAGCGTAGGTAGTTAGACATACAAATACGAAATATCGGAAACGGTTACTATGTTTACAGAAGTATGTAGAATTTTAAAGTTGCAGTGATCGAATTCCGACGTTATGATGTTGACATTGTTTCTGTAAACGCATCGGGCTTAGAGATTAATTTGGCTTGAATGATTTTGCAGAACGAGACTTATGTTTGGGACCTAGTCCATTCCTAACGAAAATCCTACTTACTTACTAAAGTGGTGCTACAGTTCAAATTGAAGCTGTGACACAACCAACAAGTCACTTCAATTAGCCCAGTTCCTAGTTTAATGCCTCCAGATGCTCACAACTTTATTATGCATGCAAATGGACAATTTTTCTGCTGCCTGAATCACCATCACTGTTAACGTATTTGGAGAAACTTCTGTGTATTTTTTACTGATGGAAGAATGACTTATTTACTTACTTACTTAAGTTGCGCTACAGTCCGGAATGAACCTGGACCGCAACCAACATGCCTTTTCAATTAGCCCGGTCCTTAACTAACTGCCTCCAGTTTTGCACTTCAAGTTGATTGAGGTTGGTTTCTACTGATGCGCACCACCTAAGGCGAGGTCTTCCTCTACTGCGTCCGATGTCTGGATAGGAATCGAAGACTCTGCGAGCCGTCTACATATCCTAGCTATTGATCTACATGCCCTAGCTTGATTGAATCGTCGTCTCCATCAACGCAAACGGGACCAAACATTTTTCGAAGAGCGTTTCTCTCAAAACGACTAAGGATTACTTCACCCACTTTTAATATAGTCCATGCTTCAGCGCCGTATAGCAGGACTGGTATAATCAGGGTCTTTTATAGAATCTTCTTAGTAGTTCGAGTGAGGGATTTAATACTTAACTGCCCTCTTAGCACGAAGAAACGTTGTTATGACATCACGGTGACTCCTAACTATGATGTCAATATCATCGGTGTATGCTAGTAATTGCACCGATTTTTAGAAGATTTTGCTTCGGATGTTGGCTCCGGAGTTTTGCACCCTAGGGTCGGGTAAAAATTTCAAAATCTGGAAAATTTTGATGAAAAATGAAAATTTATCGTGACCCTAGGGTCGTGTAAAAATTTGAAAATCTGAAAAATATTGATGAAAGATGAAAATTTATCGTGACCCTAGGTTTCAATTTCAAAATCTGAAAAATTTTGATGAAAAATTAAAATTTATCGTGACCCTAGGGTCGTGTAAAAATTTCAAAATCTGAAAAATTTTGATGAAAAATGAAAATTTATCGTGACCTCCTACGCAGACGGACGAGTTTGGGCGGTATACCAAAACTAGACATGACTCTGTGTAGTTTGTCTCTATAAATGCTGTCGTATGCGGCTTTGAAATCGATGAATAGGTGGTGGGTAACGATTTGGACTTCTTGGTTTTTTTCAACATCTTCAGAAGTGTGAAGATTTGATCAGTTGTGAACTTTCCTGGCCTAAAACCACACTGATAAGGGCCAATCAGGTTGTTGGTAAACGGTTTCAGGCGTTCACATATTTCGGCAGATAGGATCTTGTAGGCGATGTTGAGGAGACGTATGCCTCTGTAGTTGACGCAGTTCGGGGTGTCTCTTTTTTTGTAGGTCGGGCAAACGATGCTGCTCTCATCCGACCAGATTTGCCTAATGAGTTGGTGAATATTACTTACCAAGTCATCTCCGCCAGGTTTATAAAGTTCGGTGGGAAGGCCGTCATTTCCGGCAGCCTTGTTAAGCTTGAGTTAAGATATTGCTATCCTAACTTCACTTAGGTCGGGCGGTTCGTAGTTTTCGCTGTCGTCGCCAATAGCGAATGTTGTCAGTCATCGCCGTTTAACAGTCTGCAGAAGTGGTTCTTCCATATCCTCAGCATCGACTGTGTCTCAACTATACGATATTTCCTTGTTCAAGCCTTTTATCCTTAGCTTTGATCTTTTACACCTCGGTAAAACTTCTAACATCGTTCCTGGAGTGGCACCTCTCTATATCCTCCCTTTCTTTCATTTTTCATCTTTTTGAAAACCCGGTGTTCTTCCCTTCTTCTCCGCCTATAGAGCTTAATGGCAGCTCTCGTCTTCACCTGCAGCTTAGCCTTGTAGTCCTCCTCCTTGGCTGCGAGCATCTATCGGCATTCCTCATCAAAAACAGGGATTTCTTGCTGGTGGTCGCGAGAAACCCAGCACAGCAGTTGCGGCTGCTGTTCGATGTTGGTGGTATGTATCATGTAAATCGAGAGGGATTCAGTTTTCGTTTGCGTTGAAGCAAAGAGCACATGAGTAAAATTAAAGAGAGCTTACCAACACATTCAAATGCATTTACATGAAATTTGAGTTGGTCGGTCTGGGACACCTACCCTTAAGGGATATCCGTTGCGAGAAGGCCTTGGCGGTCTCTTCCGATTGCAGTCTTTCGACATTAAATTTGTTACAGTATTTCTGGTTTGTTGTTGCGTGGTCCAAGTCCCTCGGAATGTTCGGACATCCAAAATACTGGATGTGTGCCTCTTGTCTATTGCTATGTGATCAATTTGTTTGACCGTTCGTTTATCTGGAGACCGCCATACCCCCTTATCGATATTGAAGTGAGGAAACCGTGTGCTGGCTATAGTGGCATTTCGTTCTGTAGCGAAGTCAATTACCCTAAGCTTGTTGCTTACGTTGTGTAGGCTGTGTTTTCAGACAATACTGCTAAAGATGTCTTTTCTTCCTATCTTTGCGTTAAAATCTCCCAGCAAGATTTTAACATCGTACTTCGTTAGTCGCTTGTAGGTTATATCAAGGAGTTCGTAGAAGAAATCTTTATTTTATTTATTAATTTATTTATTTATTTATAAGTCAATCAGAGTCTACCCTCGTTCTGCAACATCTAACCAGCTTTTGAAAATTTTATTTCTAGCAAAACTTTAAGCCGATTGAGAGGGTTCCACGATGTAAATATTTGTATATTACCTTCGTTCATCAGACTTTCAAAAGACATCGGGCAGAGAAAAAAAACGTTTAGGTTTGTTTCTTTCTGGATTAAGACAAGGACTTGCTCAGTAGTCCAATTAGTAATTGGTAACATATGCATCATGAAAAGGAATGGACACATGACATCAACTATTTCTATTTAACACGATACCGTTGTATAAGTGCTTTTTAAAGTAATGGCTGATGGCATGCATGAATTGAATTGTATCACCCTTGACTTGGTCCTTCCTAAGTACTATCATCCGACACGTGCTCAAATCATTATTATTGCAGATAGGACTATTTAATAAAATTGTTCGCATCATCTTTCAACACCGACGGCCATTATCCGATACGAAAATATGCTCTTCCTTATCTAAATGGGTTTGCCTCCAGGAGAGTTCCTTTAAAAAAAAACTGCTGATTATTCGACATGACCATTAACACTTCTTCATAGTGCCGATGTCCACCAGCTATCCCATTTACAATCACCACAGACCACGTCTAATGTTGGCAAATTTTTTGAAAGGTGTTTCTCGTAAATTAAATAAAATTCCAACAACAGCCTATTCCTACCTTACCAATCCCATTTGCTAATTTTGGCACTACGCTAACATTTATCGCAAAAGAAATACAAGAATCTGCCACAACCACTTCCGGCCGATGCTCCCATGGGAATGGGGGAATATACCTATTTACAGGGTATCGTTGCGAGGTTTTATTGCTGGTTACTACAACGATTGGTGTTTTATTGCGTTTTTATGGACGACGCTGCGGAACACCGCTGTTTACGACAGGTTTTTATCATAAAGTACAACGCCCATTAGAAGGGAAGCTACTCGCATATAATGTGTCGCCCCCGCATCCAGCCGCCCCAATAAATGGCTTCATTCATTCGGGGAAATAACTCAAGATGTTGCCGAAGATGTCTACCAAAGTGTGTTGCCAAAAAATTGCCAAAGAAATTCCCATTATACCAACGCGTTGCCGGAACAAATACAAGAGGTATGCAATCAATTTTGTGGGCGCCTTCCAAGCCCACCATCTCCTGCGCAAGTTTGCTTAGGGTACCTACCTATGTAAGCAAATTTTGAATGCAAATACTGAGTGATGCATAATTGATTTATGGCTGGGGATTTATTGCTTTTGCCAATTTCGAAAGGTTTGATGAACCGATGGTGGTTTTAGAACTTACTTACTTATTTATTTGTTTTTTGTTTTTTTTTTGGTTGGCTTAAGCCTGAAGGTAAAATGGCAAAGGGGGAATTTTAAAATTTATTCACGAACACGAACAGGAAAGTTATACGTCCAATAAGGATGTTCATCTTTTATTTTCAGCGAAAAGGAAACGTGGGCTTGTTTTTGAGAAATTGCATTCGATTATATTTTTAGGGATTTGATTGGCGGTTTCGTAGCAGTCTACAAAGAATAACACATGTAGACCCTACGATTTTGATTGGATATAGTAAAGTAACGTAATTAATAAAATAGCCCACTCTAGTTTATCAGTGGAAGTATCCCAGATGCAGGAAAGGAGCGTTTTCCTAAATTGGATTGTGCGACTCATTAATCGAAAAGTAAGAGGTAGAGAATTCCATAATTCAATAACATGAATCAAAAATTGGAAACTAAATAAATACAAAGTGTCGGAGTTAGTTTTATAGTTCTTAAGGAACGTGAGAGGATGGTTGGGTGTTGTAGAACGAGGGTAGACTCTGATTGGCGTTAACTTGGCAATGCCCAGTGTTGTAACTCTGACTACACATCAAATGTGCTTATTTTTACCTCCAAGTGGTAACCATCGGGTACTGGTCTCATCCAACCGGATTTGACTTGCTAAACGATAAGTGCGAGTGTTGATAACACGACGAAAAACAGCAACACTATAAACACCCTGGTGAGAATGGCACGGATGAATACCCGGCCTGCTGTCCCAGGCGAACCTAGATGAGCTGCTCTGACATATTCGGACAACAGGTTGTCTAGGAATTTCAAGGGTTAGTCAGGCCCCTTGAACAGAGATGGTGGCGGATGAACCGAAAGGCCAACGGCAGCGCTCAATCCCGTAGTGGATACTGATGGCCCCGTGTCCTAGGGGTATCTAATAAATTGGAACTGGCCCTCCAGGTTGGGGGTTGTGCTTTGGGTTAACTACCCACCCACAGAAAAAAATATGGTTACGAAGCAACCAATAGCCTCGGAAAGGACTGATTTTATTGTTGATGACCCTGCTAAACAAAAAAGGACAACGACGTTCGTATCTGCACCTGGAATGTGAGAACATTAAACAGGAGAGGTGCAGACGAACTAACGGAAGCCCTAAACTGCTACAAAGCAGACATTACTGCCATCCAGGAAATACGGTGGGATGGGCCGGGCAAAAAGAGGATGAAAAACTGTGACATCTACTACGGACCGTGTTATAGTGAGCAGAAACAGCGACTATTCGGATTTGTTATAAGTGCCAGACTTAGGCAAGAAGTCTTATGTTTCCAAGACATAAGCGAACGCATAGTAACAATCCGCATCAAGGCCAAATTCGCCAACATAAGTCTTATATGCGCTCACGCTCCGACGGAAGAAAAAAATGATATAGCTAAGGACTGCTTCTACGAGCTCCTTGACAAAACCTATGAGCGACTACCGAAGTACGATGTTAAAATCGTGATGGGAGATTTTAACGCAAAGGTAGGAAGAGAAGACAACTTTAGAAGTATTGTCGGTAAACATAGCCTACACGACAACACGTCTGGTAACGGACTTCGGCTAATTGATTTCGCTACGGAACGAAATGCCACTATAGCCAGCACACGGTTTCCTCACCTCGATATCCATAAGGGGACATGGCGGTCTCCAGATCAACGAACGGTCAAGGACTGATGCACGCAATATCTAGCAATATCTAAACTCAAGCTTAATAAGGCTGCCGGAGATGACGGCCTTCCCGCTGAGCTCTATAAGGCCGGCGGAGATGACTTGGTAAGTAACATCCACCAACTCATAAGCCAAATCTGTTCGGATGAAAATATGCCTGAAGAATGGAACCTCAGCATCGTTTGCCCGATCCACAAAAAAGGAGACCCCCTGAACTGCGCCAACTACAGAGGCATAAGTCTACTCAACATCGCTTACAAGATCCTATCTGCCGTAATATGTGAACGCCTGAAACCGTTTACCAACAACCTGATTGGCCCTTATCAATGTGGTCTTAGGCCAGGTCCACAACCGATCAAATTTTCACACTCCGGCAGATCCTGGAAAAAACTCAAGAAGTCCAAATCGATACCTACCACCTATTCATCGATTTCAAAGCCGCATATGACAGCATTTATAGAGACGAACTGTACAGAGCCATGTCTAGTTTTGGTATACCGCCCAAACTCGTCCGTTTGTGTAGGATGACGATAGAGAATTCTCGCTGCTCCATCAGGGTCGGAAACGACCTCACCGACACATTCGATACCAAAAAAGGATTTAGGCAAGGCGATGCGCTGTCATGTAACTTCTTTAATCTGATTCTTGAGAGGATTGTGCAAAACTCCAGAGCCAACACAAGAGGCACAATTTTCCAAAAGTCGGTGCAATTACTAGCATACGCTGATGATATTGACGTCATTGGTAGGACTCAACGTGATGTCATAGCCACGTTTGCTAGTATAGAAAAGGAAGCGGCGAAAATGGGTTTAGCAGTAAATGAGGGTAAGACTAAGAATATGCTGTCATCACGAAAGGACTCACAACATCGACGAATTGGACAGAACGTCACCATTGACAGATATAACTTTGAGGTAGTACGGGACTTTGTCTACCTCGGCTCCGCTATTAACTCTGACAACAAAATCTCGTCAGAAATTAAACGAAGAACTACTCTTGCCAACCGCTGTTTCTTCGGGCTAAGACGGCAATTTAGTAGTAAAGCCCTCACTCGAACTACTAAGGAGATCCTATATAAGACCCTGATCATCATGGCATGGACCGTATCAAAAGCGAATGAAGAAATCCTTGGTCGATTCGAGAGAAAAATTCTTCGGAAAATCTTCGATCCCGTTTGCGTTGACGGGCTATGGAGACGAAGATTCAACCAAGAACTATATGAGCTGTACAGCGACATACTCCTGGTCAAAAAGCTCCGCATTGGACATTTAAGAAGGCTGGGACATGTAGAACGAATGGACACCAATACTCCGGCTCGCAGAGTCTTCGATTCCCAGCCAGACGTCGGACGCAGTAGAGGAAGACCTCGCCTTAAGTGGCGCGCGCATGTAGAAACCGACCTCAACCAACTTGGAGTGCGCAACTGTAGGCAGTTAGCTAAGGACCAGGCTAATTGGAGTGGCATGTTGGTTGAGGCCCAGGTTCATCCCGGACTGTAGCGCCACTTAAGTGAGAAGTGATGAGAAACTCCAAGACGGAGCTTCCTTTTGTATGATAGGGCCGGGCAGTGACAAATAAAATGGAGTCTTGTTTCTTCTTCCTCTTCGTCCATACAGCACCTGCAGAAATCGTTTGAGTGAATGCCTAGCCTTACTGTGTGCCTACCAACTAGACAGTGTCCTGTGATGACACCTATGGTGGCGGTAATGTGTGGCCTAAGCAAAATCAATCTCCTGGATCTTCTTAAATCCAGCTTTGGCCAAATTTGTTTGGTTATTTGACACGTCGTGCCAATACTACATCTAAGATTTGATTTCCTGCATGTTGCGCTAGTAAGTTTTTGCATGTAGCGATAGGTATACCTAGTGCAGCAGTGCAGGGTTCAACTGGTAGTTTAGTCAAATGTCTGGCGAGTTCATCGGCATTACAGTTCCATGGAATGTCACTATGTCTAGGCACATTTGACATTTAAATGTGTGTAAATCCAGCATTTTGGACGTGTACCTCGCATCTATGACTAAGAGCACATAATCGATTTACTTGGCGATTCGATCTTCTGGAAATCGCCACCCTGTTTTATGGATTCGAAATCAATCACTCTTGACCTGAATAGGTTTCTTTTTGTATCTCTGATCCAAGCATCATCTGCCAGCGCAAGGGAAGATTCTCATATTTTGAGTTACACACGCCCTCTGTCTTTCCGAGTTCGATTGTTATTTGCTATTGTCTCTCTATCGTCTGATGAAACGTTCATAAGTTTTTATTCACGACTATTAATTTGAATACCCCTTTCCAATAGTGTATGATGCTATAGGGGTATATTAGTCCATCTTAAAATGTTGAGCTAGTTAGTTAGTTAGATTGGCTGTTCGTACAAGACGAAACACAATTAGCGCTGGAGTGCGCCGTTTTGATGCCAAATACTCGTGCGGTTAAATGTTATATCTTGTTGTTAGTTGGCGTGTACTAAATCCAACCAGTGACATTAAGGAAGGCGATCAGTTCTTTGATGTGTTTATCAGAGAGGTCGCGGATATTGTCAAAGAAAGGTTTGCCTAGAGTTCGTTGTCTTGCTCTTGACAGAGCCGGGCATTTGCACAGAAAGTGAGTTAAAGTTTCCTTTTCCCCCACCTCCGTGCAACTGCGACAGTTGGTGTTGTGGGGTATACCCATTCTAACAGCATGGTCACCGATGGGCCAGTGTCCTGTGGTAATTGCTATCACCCTGGAGACTTCCTTACGGGATCTGCTTAAGTGGTCGCGTGTTTTTGTCTTGTTGTAGCGAGGCCACATATCTCTTGAAATGGCGCACCCACTGAGGTTTCGCCATCTATGTTCAGCTGTTTTAAGAGAGCGTGTGTTGATATTATTCATGATAGTTTTTAAAGGAGTGAGAATGCCGATTGCACGTGAGCTGGGAAGGGACGAGCCCAACCTGGCTAGGGCATCAGCCTGTTCATTTCCATCTATGTCACTGTGGCCTGGAACCCATATGAGAGTGATACTGTACCGACTCCCAATAGAGGCCAGTTCGTTCTGGAATTGAAGTACTAGTTTTGATGACGTCGATACCGAGATAATCGCCTTAATAGCGGCTTGACTGTCGACAAAAATAGCGATATTTTGCTTGGGAGTACTATCGTGTCTGATCGCGTGACAAGCCTCCCTAAAAGCCAACAATTTCGCCTGGAATACGCTGGAGGAATCAGGGAGGCGAAACGATTTTTTTATTTTAAGTGTGTCCGAGTAGACACCTGCGCCCACTCCGCAGTCCATTTTGGAGCCGTCGGTGTATATAAGTGTGTCAAAATCTTCTTCAACCACTGCGTTTTTCTAATCCTCTCTAGTTGGAAAGCCAGCGGTGAAGTGTTTGTGGAAGGTCAGTTTGGGTATCATGTAGTCGGTATGATGGTCAGCTAGACCTGCTGGCATTGAATCTAGGATATTGCTGTGCCCATAGGGCTTATTGAACCAGCAGCCAGATTCTCTGAGCCTGACTGCACTGCACATTGCAATGTCTTTGATATGGATATCTAGAGGAAGAAGTTGGAGAAGAACCGTTAAGGCATCAGTGGGACAAGATCTCATGGCCCCAGTTGTGCCGATACAAGCAGTTCTTTGTACCCTCTTAAGTTTGTCAATGATATACCCTTTACTCACAGAAGGCCACCAGACTAGTGCCCCATAGGTGAGTATCGGCCGAACAACAGCAATGTACATCCAAAGTGTCATCTTTGGTTGTTGGCCCCATCTTTAGCCAAATGTTTTTCTACAGGCATAGAAAGCTATACATGCTTTCTTGGCCCTTTGTTCTATGTTGGTTTTCCAATTAAGCTTTTTTGGGTTTGGACATTTTCATTAACAGCTGTTTAGTAGTGTGGTGGATTTATTTTTGTTTTGACATTTCAATTGGCATAATATTTTTTCGCAATTGTGGAAATTTTAAAATCACACAGAAAAATTGTGGTAGCGGTGGATGCGGAAAAAAAACGAAAAGGAACAAAACAGAAAGATTGAATCGAATAGTTAGTCTTATAGTTAATACTTTTTCCAGTCATAACACAGTGACACTTTTAGAAATAATTTTAGATGGATTCACAAAATAAACAAAAGTAAAAATGTTTGTTTACATTCAAATAGAAAGTGACAGATTCAGAATTTGGTGAATATAAACAAATGGTTATGAACGTATTCAGAAAAGTAATTATTTTTTTTTAAATTCGATTAGAACGTAAAACAAACTATTTTTATATTTTGTTATCTATAATTACCAAAATGAGTATTTATTAATTTTATAATCGCCTACGGGTATTTGTAGACAATTAATACATGTTGCGTAATTTAATACGAAAGATTCTGAGGATAATATATTCTCAAGTCAGATTTTATGAGTAGGGTAATTTGATATTAAAGAATCTAAGGAATAAAATATAATTGTTGGCCAGCTGCAGCGGCCAGCTGGAAAATTCCCTCTCCAAAATAAATATCCAAAATGGATTTAAAAAATGATTCAAAATGATTGATTTTATTTTCTAAAAACAAAAACGTTAATAATACATAAAAGAAATATTATTCATTCTTACATTGGTAGGAAAATTGGGAATCTTACTACGGCCAACGTGGTAATGTGCGTATCGAAAACAAAATGGTGCAAAAAGAATTTAACATTTCGAATTCGAACTGTACTCACGTCGTTACCAGCTCAAAAAGAACCCAAGTAGGAAATTCATGAATGCATATATATTTTTTAAAAATAGATTTGCTCGATGAAAATAATTACTAAGCAAATAATGAAATTTATGGATAATTTTTCATGAGCTAAATGAGAATTCCTACTGGTGGCTCGTCATCTATTTTAAATACAAATTCTTTGTTGTTGTGTATCTTAACACTTCTTAAAATACCTCTAAACGCAAAAACCTTATAAAACTTATACAATGAATATTAGAGGCTTTAGGGAATTCTAATGAATAAGGGTGTAATTGTATAAAGGTGTTTTGTACCAAATTAATTATAATTTATTTTTTATTTTTTGACATAAAATCTACTAATTCACGGAAGTAGGTGAATTAACTAGGAATTAAATTGAAATTTGGCGAAAAGATGATGTCAATTGGAATATTAGTTTTGTTTTTTTGTTAAGTAGAGTATAGGTAGGTAAACAAGTATAAATGAGACTTTTAAGGCACACAGTTCCAGCAATGAATTCTATGAGAAGTTTTATTTATTTACTATCTTAATTTTTGGAAACTATTTTGCACATACTTTCCCACTTTGTGTCCAATTTTCGGTTGTTCAACAGATTGGATAACTTGTGAATTAGAGGATTATAAGATTTTTTTAAAACCGAGGATTACTCTCTCGCTCTCTCTTCAAGTGGTTAATCTCGTGCAAACAACGTAATTGTATTGGTTAAGAGTTAATAAAGTGTAATTGTCTTTCTGTATAAAATTGATTTTATTTTAATCTAGATCACTTTGGAAAATCTCGATTTCCTACCTACTTACACCACTTACTTGCTTCCTTATGTCAGTTTGAAATTTTCATTTCGATAAGTAAATTATTTTTCTGAATTATAGAGATGAATTAGTGGGTGCAAATTACGTTTGTCTATAGCTCTGATAAAATATGTTAAAAAATAAACGCATTTAAAAGTTGTATAATGTAGTTTACGTGTAATTTGTTTAAATCAGTTTCAACGGTTTAATTTGTATTTATTTAGAAAACATGTTTTTTTCTTACAATAATTAAAATAATTGTAAAAATATCGAATATAAACACCGGAGAATACTGATTTCTCTTTTATTATATTTGGTTGCAATTTATTCAAGAATTGCCTCTAATATTTCCGAATGTAAAAAAATTTAATATTGGTTAAAGGTTTTAACGATTCTCTACAGATGCGAAGCGTTTGCTGAACGAGTTTCTGAGTTCATAATATTTTTGTCGGATGCACTCACTTGCGCATGCGCAGTTCGAAAACCGTAACTTTGTGGTGGAAAACCGTAACTTTGTGGTGGAAAACCATAACTTTGTGATGACACAACAAATTTCCCCTATTTTGGCTGAAGTTTTTAGGAAAGGTCGGTGAAGAGCAGGTGGAAAACTGGAGAAAATTGGTGAATACCATAACTCACGCACACATGTTTGAGTTTTGGTTTTTTGGTGAGTTCAAGCTTGTAGGCAAATCCAGAAGTTTGGTATCTCTTTAACTTGCCTTATCTCTGCCCTAGGTATTTGGCATTGGATGAGAGTGAGAGCGCTGGTATTTTGGTCTTCGTGGTGAAGAGCATCATTTCCGTTTTGCTCGGATTAACACCCAGGCCACAGCTTGTAGCCCACGTGCTCACAGAACCCAGAGCGTACTCCATGATTTCGCTAATCACTGGGAGAAACTTTCCTGACACTAGGATCACCACGTCGTCCGCGTATGCCACTGCCTTAATCCTATCCCGATCAAGTCGGACTAACAGTTTGTTCATAACAATAAGCCACAGCAGAGGAGATATCACACCGCCCTGTGGTGTACCTCTGTCAGCATATCGCGTTAAGATGCTGTTGCCTAGTGTTGATTGAATGATTCTAGACCTTAGCATGGATATAATCCATTGGCTAAAATGCTCCTCTACACCAGTTACGGTTAGGGCTTCTAGTATGCTGTCAGTTTGTACATTATTGAAAGCCCCTTCTATATCAAGGAAAGTGGCTAGGGTGTACTCTTTGTAGTAGAGGGACTTTTCGATTGTCCCAATCACCTCATGCAGAGCGGTTTCAGTCGATCTGCCTTTGAGATATGCGTGTTGTGATGTGGATAGCGGTGATTCATTAAGAATGCTTCGCACATGGATGTCAAGGATCCGCTCCAGGGTCATTAGTATAAAGGAAGCAAGGCTGATGGGCCTAAAATCTTTTGCAGATTCATGTCCACGTCTGCCTGCCTTTGGTATAAAAACTACCCTGACACGTCTCCATGAGTGTGGAATAAAGTTTAATAAAATACAACTTCTATAAATTGGCAACAACCACGTTATAACAGTATCCTGTGAGTTTTGTAGCATGATCGGCAAGATGCCATCAAGGCCAGGTGGTTTATAGGGTGAGAAGCTATTAATTGCCCAGGATGTCTTTTCTTTGGTTATAATGGATTTGATATTTCCCCAAGTTGTATGGTCAGCGGGCCGAGAGTCAGCAGATGCTGGCGGCACCTCTTTACAACCCGGGAAGTGTGTGTTAATTAGGATAGACAGAGATTCAGATGAGGTCTCTGCCCAGCTACCATCCGACTTTCTTATTAAGGACGGGTTTGAATGGTCCTTCGCTGAGATTTTGCTCAGTCTGGAAGAGTCTTTAAGGGTATTGATGGATTCGCAGTATTCCTGCCAAGATTCTTTCTTAGCGCTAAGAATAGCGCAATCTTTATAGGGCTACCAAAAATTGTATTTATATCAGAAGTTAAAGATGTCCCTGGTCATATTCCTAAGTTTACTAAGGTCCTCACTCCACCAGGGAGGTAGTTTTGTCTTACCGAAAATGTTGAGCTATGACAATGCAATTTCGTACGTTAGCTTTTTGTTCATGCCTCCAATAGAAATGTGAATGTTTTTAAGATCCAACCATACCAATACCCACTTTTTAGAGGTCCAGTATTAATAACAGACTCTAGACAGCAGACATACAATTTTTAAGAATTTCCTTTTTGGACTTAAGTTACCCTAACACATAAAAAATTCTTAACAACTCAACTTCGAACTTACGGGTCATCACAATACTTTCCTATACCGAGGATGAAAACATCCTTCATGGGAAAATAAAACCGCATAACCACTTAAATTTAAAATTAAAGGATAATTTCATCACAATTTCTGATGAACCCCAGTCACTATTTCTATGGCAGTTCTGGAACGCTTGTCCGTTAAATTCGTAATTTAGTTTTAAAATTAACTCTGTACATCCGATAATTCCCAGTATTTAAATGCTTCAGCATAGCCTAATGGCTTTAATTAAAAGTTTTCAAAAGAATTTCCATTTCGTAAATAAATATACACAAGTATACCTACAACAAATGCCTAAATCCATTCATAGGCAAAGGCAATCCATTCGCATCTTGAGTGGTCCATAGAAAGGAGTAGTAGACAAACGGATGGGCGCAATTGCTTTGATGATTTTTTTGTTTTCCTTTTAAATTATAAAATGATTACCAGCTTAGAATGATGAATTTCTAGTTCATTAAATCTTACTATTTGGGAATTATTGATGCAGATAAGTATGACTATCAATATACGCAGATAGACTCGAGACTGGGTAGGCGTGTTGATGGGCAGACAATTCATAGGATCGATGGGGGTTGCAAATTAAATTCTTTGAACTTTAATTTCTGTGAAATTTCACAAATTTGCGTTGATTGTGTAGAAAATGTTTGTTTAATGTTGTCTTTAGCAATTTCCTCTTGAGAATTAGAAATTAGTAACGTCTCAACAGTTGCAAAAGCGTATTTGACTACGGAGATTGAATTAGTCGCTTTTGATTTGAGTATCCACAGATGAAACAAGTGAACTGGAATAAGGTTTGAAAAATAATGCACAGCAAAAATACTTCAAACATTTTTGAACAGCATTCGAAAATATGTGTACCTACCTACTTAGTTGAAGAAAAGATTTTATGAATATCATGTACAAGGTGCGCAAAAATAACCTTCCGATGTTTGTTGGCTGTCATTTAAAAAAAAATGAAAAACTTTGATTCTTCTTGTGGATTATTTTTAATTGGTCTTTTAATTTTTTTACATTAAGTCGAGAATATGATGTCATGTAAATGGCCGCCGCCATTAGGCCCCACTGATGTTAGGGGCCAATCGCAAAATTTATAGCATTTTCTGATAGGAGGATTACTTTTGCGCCACCTTGTATATGTATACCGTTACAGGCTCTTGACTGAATGTGTTCCATGCCAACCCAGCCAATTCAATATTTGCCAATGAGGACTTAGTTGTATGAGTCTCTGCATAATTTAATAACGACTTTTATTCGAACAAAGACTGTATAAGACCCTGATTATCAGAGTCCTACTCTATTGATCTGAATCATGTAACGCATCAAACTTACTTACTTACTTAAGTGGCGCTACAGTCCGTGATGAACCTGGGCCTCAACCAACATGCCTCTCCAATTAGCCCGGTCCTTAGCTAACTGCCTCCAGTTGCGCACTCCAAGTTGGTTGAGGTCGGTTTCTACTTGTGCGCGCCACTTAAGGCGAGGTCTTCCTCTACTGCGTCCGACGTCTGGCTGGGAATCGAAGACTCTGCGAGCCGGAGCATTGGTGTCCATTCTTTCTACATGTCCTAGCCATCTTAAACGTCCAATGCGGAGTTTTTTGACTAGGGGTATGTCGCTGTACAGCTCGTATAGTTCGTGGTTGAATCTTCGTCTCCATAGCCCGTCAACGCAAACGGGACCGAAGATTTTCCGACGAATTTTTCGCTCGAATCGACCAAGGATTTCTTCAACCGCTTTTGATACGGTCCATGCTTCAGCGCCGTAGAGCAGGACTGGGATGATCAGGGTCTTATATAGGATCTCCTTTGTAGTTCGAGTGAGGACTACTACTGGACTAGACTACTAAATTGCCTTCTCAGCCCGAAGAAACAGCGATTGGCAAGAGTAATTCTTCGTTTGATTTCTGACGAGATGTTGTTGTCAGAGCGGAGCCGAGGTAGACAAAGACCCATACTACCTCAAAGTTATATCTGTCAATGGTGACGTTCTGTCCAATTCGTCGATGTTGTGTGTCCTTTCGTGTTGACAGCATATACTTAGTCTTACCCTCATTTACTGCTAGACCCATTTTTGCCGCTTCCTTCTCTATACTAGCAAACGTGGCTATGACATCACGTTGAGTCCTACCAATGATGTCAATATCGTCGGCGTATGCTAGTAGTTGCACCAATTTTTGGAAAATTGTGCCTCTGGTGTTGGCTCGAGAGTTTTGCACAATCCTCTCAAGAATCCAATTGAAGAAGTCACATGACAGCGCATCGCCTTGCCTGAATCCTTTTTTGGTATCGAATGTGTCGGTGAGGTCGTTTCCGACCCTGATAGTGCAGCGAGAATTCTCTATGGTCATCCTACACAAACGGACGAGTTTGGGCGGTATACCAAAACTAGACATGGCTCTGTATAGTTCGTCTCTATAAATGCTTTCGTATGCGGCTTTGAAATCGATAAATAGGTGGTGGGTATCGATTTGGACTTCTTGGGTTTTTTCCAGGATCTGCCGAAGTGTGAAAAATTGATCGATTGATAAGGGCCAATCAGGTTGTTGGTAAACGGTTTCAAGCGTTCACATATTACGGCAGATAGGATCTTGTAGGCGATGTTGAGGAGACTTATGCCTCTGTAGTTGGCGCAGTTCAGAGGGTCTCCTTTTTTGTGGATCGGGCAAACGATGCTGAGGTTCCATTCTTCAGGCATATTTTCATCCAACCAGATTTGGCTTATGAGTTGGTGGATGTTACTTACCAAGTTATCTCCGCCGGCCTTATAGAGCTCAGCGGGAAGGCCGTCATTTCCGGCAGCCTTATTAAGCTTGAGTTTAGATATTGTGAGTCGAGAGGTTAAGGGATACGTGTTGCGCGAAGGTCTTGGAGGTCTCTGGCGATTGCAGTCTTTCGACATTAAATTTTTTCACAGTATTTCTGTTTTTTTTGTGGCGTGGTGGATATCCGCATCCTTACTTTGGCTACAACAAGGTAGTGGTCCGAGTCGATGTTAGCCCCTCGGAATGTTCGGACATCTAAAATACTGGATGCGTGCTATATTTCGTGTAGGCTATATTTTCCGACATTTTCCAGCACGATATTAACATCGTACTTTGGTAGTCGCTCATAGGTTTTGTCGAGGAGCTCGTAGAAGCAATCCTTAGTTATATCTTCTTTTTCCTCCGTCGGAGCATGAGCGCATATAAGGCTTATGTTGGCGAATTTGGCCTTGATGCGGATTGTTACAATGCGTTCGCTAATGTCTTGAACACATAAGACTTCTTGCCTAAGTCTGGCATCCAAATCCGCATCCAAATAGTCGTTGTTTCTGCTCACTATAACACGGTTCATAGTAGATGTCACAGTTTTTCATCCTCTTTTTGCCCGGCCCATCCCATCGTATTTCTGGATGGCAGTAATGTCTGCTTTGTAGCAGTTTAGGGCTTCCGCTAGTTGTTCGTCTGCCCTCTCCTGTTTAATGTTCTCTCAATCCAGGTGCAGATACGAACGTCGTTGTCATTTTTTCGTTTAGCATGGTCGTCAACAATAATATCAGTCCTTTCCTATTCCTTGGCTATTGGTTGCTTCGTAACATAATCTTTTCTCCGTGGATGGGTAGTTAACCCAAAGCACAACCCCCAACCTGGAGGGCCAGGCCCTTGTTTTGACCCTAGGACAGCGGGCCGGAAAAAATGCCGATGTCAGTAGCCCATTTTTGGGGTATGAGCGCTGCCGTTGACCCATTGAGGGCTCCTCCGCCACCAACTCTTTTCCAATACCCTGGCTCAGTATTGGAAATCCCTATAGACCTGGTGTTCAAATATGTCGAGCAGCTCACTACCGGTTCGATCAAACTGGATCTGTAGGCGCCACCGTTGACTCCATCTAGGGAATTCCTCCGCTGCCGCCTGAGGGTGAGTGCCTTAGTGAGAGGACTCTCCTCCCCCCTCTCTCGTTTGCTGCCACCAACGACCTTCCACAGGGGTTTAATACCCCATCTCCAGTCGAGGTATTAGGCACCCACCAGTCACCAGCGTGGAGGTGAGAGCAGGAGTTGATAGTGAGAGGCTAGAGTGAGAACTTAAGCACCGGCATTTGTCTAGCCTGTACGAAAAAAAAGGCGAATCTTATTTTCTCTCCAACTACCGACTAATTGCACTTACGTCCCTTCTTTTCAAGGTTATGCAAACGCTGATAAATCTCGAAACACGAAAATTTCTCAATGACCTGCAGTATGGTTTTCATTGCAACAGGTCCACTGGTGATTTGATGACATATATCATCGAAAAGTGGAACCAAATAAACCACCATGCTGGAAAAAGCAAGATTGTTGCACTTGATATTTCAAAGGTATTTGACAGGGTTTGGCATCAAGCTCAATTGTCAGAAATGCGTGCATTTAGAAACGATGAAAAACTTCTTCTATGGATTAGAAATTATCATTCGGAACGTTCAATTCAAGTTGTTTTGAATGGCTTCAAGTCTGCAACTCACTAAATAAATGCTGGTATCCCTCAAGGCTCAGTTTTGTCTCCGACTCTCTTTCTCATTTTTATAAATGATCTTCTGTCTGTAACTTCTAATAAAATTCATTCCTTCGCTGATGACATTACCCTCAGCTTCTCATGTTTGTTTACAGGTCGACGTCCCTTATCTCCGAACGTAGGCTCAGAACGTCAAAATATGTTAAACTCATTGAATTCCGACCTTGACAGCATTAACAAATGTGGTAAATCCAACAGAGTAGAATTCAATACTACCAAAACACAAATGCTGCCTTCTGTCATTAAATCGAAACCAAAATCTACATCCATTATCCATGAATGGCAGTTACGTCGAAGAAACCGAAAAGCTTTCTAAGTGTGTGTGTGTTAGTATCGACTTACGTTGGAATGACCACATATTCCAAGTCGTTAAAAACGCAGCGAAATGTCTAGGTTTCCTTAATCGATGTAAGAAATAATTCTTCCCCTCTGATCTGGCCACAATATAAAAAAACGTTTATACGTCCTAAACTTGAATTCAACGCCCACGTCTGGTCAGGTGCACCAAAATCAACATTGCACCTCCTAGAAAGGATTCAAACGCTTGCGAAAAAAATTATAGTAGACATTGGAATAGCGAACTCTTAAGTTTCGCTCGAACATCTTCGAAATATCTCCTGCCTTACCTTGCTTCATCGCTATTTTAACCACCAATGCTCAAATGAAATAGCCAGCTGCATTCTTCCCATTCAACAATTCAGCCGCGATACTCGTTACGCTATGAATGCAAATCAGTTTGCCTATCTTTGGACAAAACTTATAAAAAAATTCATCTCCACCGACTTTATATAGCTCAGCAGGAAGCATGTCATGACCGGCAGCCTTGTTGATGTTAACTAAAAGTGTTGCCTTTATTGACAGACACCACAATTTCTTGGTGCACACAGGTGCACCAACGTCCTTCCTCCAACCAACATGCCAACAAGAAACCATCCCTTTTTTTAGACACCAATGTACGTGTTGCCTGTGATCAAAGAGTATAGAACTACATAAAGTCGCATCACAGCTAAAAATTGTGTAGCCGTTTCTGGCGCTGGCGGTAAGTACGAATGGGAGTTTTCGTCGCTCGTATGCATCGACTATGTTCGTGTTTGATGCTGTGCTATAGAACTTCGAATTGAAAAAAAACACAAGGAAATCGTTTAATTGCCCAACAATTTGGCTTTATTGGAAGGATAATTTTATACCATTAATGTTTAAATATGATTTCGGGCATGTGGCCGCCGCGGCTGGTTCAAGTCTAGAGGTCCAATTTTCAACCACTTTTTCGAGCATTTGGGGCCGTATGTCGGCAATAACTCCACGAATGTTGGCTTCCACGTCCCCTAACGTTTCTGGTTTGTTGGCGTAGACGAGCGACTTCACATATCCCCAAAGAAAATAATTCAATGGTGTCAAATCACACGATCTTGGTGTCCAATTGACAGGTCCATTCCGCGAAATTATGCGCTCATCCAATGTTTCCTTCAATAAATCGATTGTGACGTGCGCTGTGTGGCATGTAGTGTCATCTTGTTGGAACCACATCTCATCCACATGCCATCCAATTCGGGAACAAAATAGTCGGTTATCATGGCTCTATGCCGGTCTCCATTAACGGTAACTCACTCTCCAGCATCATTTCGGAAGAAGTATGGCCCAATGACCCCACCAGCCCATAGAGCACACCAAACAGTCAGTTTTTGTGGATGTAATGGAGCCTCAAGGGTCTGATGTGGATTCTCTTCACTCCAAATGCGGCAATTTTGCTTGTTGACGCAGCCATTCAACCAAAAATGAGCCTCACACTGAACAAAATTTTGCGATGACAATCAGCATCGAGATCAATCTCATTTTCGGCCATACACCAAAATCACGGCGCATTGCATGATCTCGCGTCATTCTTTGCACAAGCTGGATGTTGTAAGGCCGTAAGCCAAGATCATTGCGCAAAATCTTCCATTAAGTTAATGGACAAAGCTCCAATTGCTGTGCACGGTGGCGAATCGATTCATTCGGGTCCTCTTCAATACTTTGCTCTACAGCGGCAATTGTTTCTTCGGTGCGCACTGACGTCGAACAGATGCGTGTTATCACATAGAGTAAACGTGCGAAAAAGATCAATGGAAACCGAATTATTTGCTCTGGGGCCATATTTAATAAAACGAATATAGTTGAAATCACTTCGTTCTCGTTGAAATTCGATTACATAAAACGAGTATCGTTCTTGATTTTACGATACTCGTAATTTCTTACGACTGGTATTGGGCAGTCGTATAGCTTTCGTTTTCATTGAGCTGTCATAAATTTCTCGTTTTACACAATCGCACTTTGTCGTGACTATCGTTTACTTCTGTTTCGTTTACTTGCCGTTCGTTTCGTTTTATGTAAAAGAGCCCCTGATGGACGATTATTTCAACCATAAAATGGACGGAGTTTGCTGTAAACTTCGCGAACTGAACCTTTACTGAACCGATACTCGTTTTATGTAATCGAATTTCAACAAGAACGAAGTGAGTTCAACGATATTCGTTTTATAAAATATGGCCCCAGCTTCACTTTAAACAAACCTAGTAAAGCAACAACACGCGATCACCGACATCAAGCACCGTCGGTTGTGGTAAGCACTTGGATGGGAGGACCGAAACACCGTCCGTCATCGTGATGTTTTTATTTTTCATAAAATCCAATTCACACCGTCCCAAAAGAAGTTGCACTTCAAAAATCCGTCACTTCAACATCAGTGTTGCCGATGCAACAATTCAGCACCCAATAATACCTACCATGCATTAAAGCCACCTGAAATTTAAAATATTTCAACAAAAACCACATCGATTATGCCTTGAAATCCCAAGGTTAAGTTGTTTTCAAGATCATTTATTTGATTCACATTAAATTCATCATTCTGACATAATTTCTCTTAATAATTAATTGTACAAAAAAAAGAATGAATGTGTACGCGCGCCACAATTAAATCTCCACACGCCTTTTCATTGTGTGCAAAAATACTTCTTTACTCACACATTCTTTTGAATAATTGTAGAAAAAATAAATAAGGGCATATTATGTGCGGCAATTGGCTAACAGAAATCAGTGGCAGGCGCAGACCGTTTTTAATTAAATCTGATATCAAATTTGCGCCTCCTCCACCACCAATGCAGCAGAGACAGGCGCATTTTACATTTCACAATATATGCCTAGCCTAATCAAATTACACACGAGACAGGAGTAGTTCAAAGATATTAGGACGACTGTTGTGTTCTGAGCTACAACAGTTGCTTTTGCTGCTGCCGTTCTTTCTATTAGTTATTTTAAAAAAGACGCGGAATGTGTCTTCTCTTACGAAACGATTTTTGTTTTTCTTAAAAATAGTTTTTTTTTTATAAAAAAAAAGTTAGAAACTCACAAAGTAAAGGGCCTTTTTTTTCTAAAGACGCTCGTTTTTTTTTTAATTTATAATAAAATAAGATGTGTGTGTGAAGTACACTCTTGCACTTTATCTTGAGCGGGACCTGGCGTTTCGGTCAAGTACGGGCTGATTATTTATCGAACCGTTTGACTCCGTAACGCGCTGGGGAACAATTCTACAATTGAGCACTAATTTTGAAAATCAATTTTTTGATGACGAGCGTCCCTATTGAAGTACCCTTTAAATACTTTTGCTGTTAATTGATTGTTCTGAGTGTCTGTGTATCTAAGTAGGGTCTTTGAAAATTAAAATACTTATTTCATTAATTTGTTATTTATCTACTAAAACTAAAGAGAACTGTTAATTAAATAAAATTAATCCAAAAAGTTAGCATTTTGGTTTGTAGGAATCTTAATCAAATCTCGTGTGTCGCTGACCGCCGCCTCCTTGACTGCTGCCACCATTTCTGTTGTCACGGTTAAATCCGCCACCACCGCCATTTTCGCGACCAAAACCGTTTTCTCGGTTTTCACCTCCAAAGCCTCCACGGCTGCCACCACCGAAGCCACCTCCACGTCCACCGCCGCCGAATTTGCTACCACCACCGCCGATTGTACCCTTCCTAAAGGTACCACCGAAGCGGGAACCACCACCGCCGTTGCCATACCGGGAACGGTCACCAAAACCTCCGCGGTTGTTGCGCACCATCTGTTCTAGCGCGGGTGAGATTTCCTATAAAAAAAAAAGAAAAAAAATTGAACTCAGTGTAAGTAAGCGTGTTTTGGCAGAAGAAGAAATTAACGTTGAAATAATATAAAATGGAGCTCTTTTTGTCAGATTAATCATTTTGTGTATAGGAGAAGTGTGGTGCAGAGGAAGCAGTACTTACTTGCACTCTATACAAAGACTGCCTATCAGTAAGCGATTTATTTTATTTCACTGTTTGGCTTATTGTCTGCGGTTTTTTAATCGCTTTGATGAAAAAAAAAATCCAATTGGCTTTAATTCGCATTATGGGTAGGTAAACGGCATGCCGAGTACCAAAAAGCACCCTCATGTGCATGTGCTCAATTAAACCGCACAAATCTCATGAGCAAGTGTTTTTTTTTTTTGTTTTTAAATGTGTCGCCGAGCGTGCTCTGTATTGAACTGCAACTTGTAGTTCTTGTCGTGTAGTGGGTTAAGAACAAACAAAGTCAAAAGTGGTTTCATCCGACGGTCTCTAAGGAAAGATTGTTTTTCGAGATAGGTCATGGTCATGAGGCGAGAATTAATCTCCATGATCTTAAAGAGTACTCATGTTAGAGCTATAGGTCGGTAGTTTGAAGGGAAGTAACCGGCTATTTTTTTTGAATTGGCTGAACATGACCAGGTTTCCACCGATTTAAAAATATGCCATAGAGGTGTTGCCTGATTTTTAAGGAATAGAGCCACTGAACCTGTTCGGAAAATAAGAATATTTTCGAAAGGTGTGGAGTAAAAGCGCTATCTGGGGTAAAGTGCAGTTAGCTGCGGTTTGTTCGATATCAGAAAAATCTCTATACCGAGGTTTCCGTTTCGATTGGCATTTCAAACCGATCTTTGGACGAAATTTACCCCGCATAATGCTTTAAGTCAACAAATTTTGACAGATAAGTTACGCTTCGAATTTCTCCTGAAGTTGTCCGACGAAGTATTGTTTCTCGATTTTAAGCTTCAATGCAACAGATATCTCGAAAGCAACCTGGGACCATATTTTATAAAACGAATATCGTTGAAATCACTTCGTTCTCGTAGAAATTCAATTACATAAAACGAGTATCGTTCTTGATTTTACGATACTCGTAATTTCTTACGACTGGCATTGGGCAGTCGTATAGCTTTCGTTTTCGTTGAGCTGTCATAAATTTCTCGTTTTACACAATCGCGCTTTGTCGTGATTTTACTTTTGTTTCGTTTACTTGCCGTTCGTTTCGTTTTATGTAATAGAGCCCCTGAGTTCCGATTGAAACTGACTTTCGTTTTTGAAAATCTTCCGAATGGATACTTCGAATTGCTTGAATAAGACTTGATTGTGAAAAATAAATCCCTATACCTGGTTCATGCCATCCTAGCTTACGTAGCTCAATTGTCGTGTTCCGCTTAGGGTACATTTATGTTGGAGGCTTAACGATGGAACTAGGAAAGCGAGGAAAAGTGTACGTTGATTCCCCTAAAACTGTTTACGTTGGAGCAGCGCGCTTTAAACAAGGTCAGTTCTTATGAACGTATAGTCCTTGTTTTGCCTAAATGAAGGCTTTGTAGTACAAAATACTTAGGTACAGAGAAAGTATTTCTTCTTCTTTGGGCCCATTTAGCAGCTGTTGGAAATGCTGCTTACTCTGTTCAACTCTGGCCCAATTACTTGTATGTTCGCCATTATCGAAGCTCTAGTTGCGACCAATCGGTAAGTGCGTTAGACTACTTAGTACGGGGTCCCTGATTAAGTCCCGAAAGTTTTTTCACTGCTCCACCTATTGAGAAAATCTGATCCAAGAGTAACACTAACACTGTCATGAGAAGCTTCTAGAATTTGACTTTCGAATTCGGCATTAAGCAGGACGTCCTCTCCTAGTGACAAAAACAAGAACTTCGCACACACAAATGAAACTAGCTAACGTTTACAAATAACGGCTTATACTGGCCCTCAACAGTATAAGCCGTTGATGCAAGATGTTACATTTCAACATAAACACCATATAAAAGTAGAGAAGCTTTGCTTAAATCGTCGGTCTAGGTCTAGTCGATTATTATAGCTCCACCATAAAAGCACCCTTACAGATCCCTCAGAAATGTTCCTCCGCTGACTAGATATTTCGATTGAGCCTTTTTGTTAAACAAGTTTCCTTACTTCGCAGCTTATTACAATGACGAATTTCCTTCATGATACATACAAAATCATCAGGGTGAGTGATGAATCTTGTTTCACCCCCAATAATCTTCACACAAACAGTACAAATAATAAAATTAGAAAACAAATACCAACCTGGTTAGCTTCTCGGAGTACGTCGACCAAAGCCTTGGACTGCCTGGCGTTGTTCTTTGTGAAGAATGCATACGATGTACCCTTAGTTTCTGATCGGCCGGTACGTCCAATACGATGAATGTAGTCCTCTGACGATTGGGGGTAGTCAAAGTTTATCACATACTTAATACCATCGACATCTGTTTTGTGGGCAAGAAAATATCACATATTAGTTCGGCTGTTTGGGGGGCGTGTCTAACTACCACAGATTTCATGTATATGGGGGTACTAAGGCTAAATGTTATGAGCATTTTTTTGTTGGTGGAAATTTTGTGAGAGCTATTAATTTAAAATTTTTGTTGATTTATATATATAAAACGTGATTAGCAGCTAAGTAGTAGTAGTTTAACTTAAGAGCAAAGAACAGAAAAAAACATTAGAAGACAATTGAATTGACATTACTTTACCTGGGATTTAAAAAGAGAAGAGTTCTGTAAAGCAGAGCAGCAGGCATTTCCTTTCTACATCTATGCATATCCGTCGCCCCGTTCCATGTGTCCTTTGTGTTTGAAGCTGTGCGTGTGTTAAATTTTTTTGTGATTTTTTTTACGCGATAAATATGCGGAATTGGATTGGACCGTGGCAATTGTTTTTAAGGATCACACACACACTCGTAACAGTGGGGGTGTGCAAGTGGGGTGCGCGCAATCCTTAATCCAATTTGTTTTTTTTTTTTTCAGTTTGAGGTCCATTACACACCAGCTCGCAATATTTGTAAAACAAATTGTCTTCACAATCTCACTTCCAATCGAGATACAGAGAGCGGACTGTGTAGGTTTGTTATCTATTTGTCAGCTTTTTT
Organism: Rhingia campestris; assembly: GCA_932526625.1. Classification (NCBI taxonomy): domain Eukaryota; kingdom Metazoa; phylum Arthropoda; class Insecta; order Diptera; family Syrphidae; genus Rhingia; species Rhingia campestris. Next base: position 144,634,191 of record OW052183.1, read on the forward strand.
TTAGGTCAAAGAACACATTCTTGGTTTGATAGAGATGCATTTTGTGGAGTTTGCCTGCAGCAGTTGTTTTTGGTACTTTTTTTAAGAATAGGAATTGTCCCTACCTCTCTCAGTATTTTTTTTTTTTCGTTTAATACAACAGTTAAGCAAAAATGAATCGTACACCAAAGAGTCTCTTCATCAAGCGGCGGCGTTTGATGATGATACTTGTTCGAATTTTGGAAATTACTTTGATTGTAGGTGAAGAAAATCTGTGAAAATGGTTCGTTTTGCACGCCACTATCACAGTGAGAAAGAAGGAGAGAGAGAGTTAATAAAATCCATTTACGCTTGCAGCGATTTTATGCATCGGCTGTGGAGTCTCATATTCACAGATCTGTGTTGCGCCGCCTCTAACTCATTTTTTTTCAAAAACTCTAACGCCAGTGTAGTGCGATCCGCTTTCATTTTGCTTTTGTTGTTGTTTGCCTGTTTGAGAGACACTTGACTTTTGCAAGGTGCGTGTGTCTCCTTGTTAAACACTTAAAAACCAACCAGAGGCCTAATTTCTGTGATGATAGGGATAGTTTAGTAGCTCGTCCGTACTGTGGAACACAAATCCGCTTGTAATTGTGAGGTATACTGCTTATCGGTTTGTCCCAAGTTTGCGCTTGCTTAATTTATTTTTCATGTTTGTTCGATATATGTTGCAAATGTTTGAAAAACGTTGACTTGGCGCGCAAACTGTGGAGCGTTTTGATGTTGAATATACCTCCGCGTGTATGCTTATGTACTGTTAGTTAGTTAGCAATCAATCTGGCTTTTTGTGCTTCATCGCACATGGCAGAGTTTCTTAAAAAAACCGAGAAACGTTGCCAAGCGCGTTCGTTTTTGCTTGTTTTATGTCGCGCGTATTACGATTTTTTTTTAAAGAATTTAGCACACATACATAATTACATCTTCATTGTGTCATGTTATCCCCACCATACCATCATTATCGGCCTCTGTAAAATAAACGTTGGAAGAAAAAAAGAAAAATGGGAAATTGATTTCCAAAACTGATTAAAATTGTTTTTGTCTTAAATTATAATTAGGAGAGGGGGTTGTTGTTTTTTTTTTTTGTTTAATTTTTATTTTCGTTTTTTTTTTTTTCTTAAGAACTAGGTTTAGTTGCAAAAGATTGAGTCCAGTTTCCATGTTGCATTGTAGGGGGAGGTTGTAAAGTGCTGATGAAAATTCTGACGATAATGGAAAGGATGAAGTATGTACAAGTCTCGAGGATGAGGTGATGAGGAGTTTACAAGGTATGATGGGTCTACATATTTTCTTGTTATGACACATCATGCGGTATAAAAGTGGAAGCATTCAATCAATTACTTTGAAAAAGCTAGCTGGCCGCTGTTACATAGAGAACACGTTGACGTTATTTTTTGGCCGACTTTAGACATATGCACTTAGGGCTAGTGTTTTTCATTACCATTAAACCGATCACCATTAAACCGATTACGATTACCGAATGTCAAAATATTCAGTAGAAGCAACATTTTAATCATGGTGAAGTACAAGAAGGAACAACGTTTACAAATAATTAATATTGACCACCGAAATTCCGAGTCGATGGTCGCAACTTTAAGAGCGTTGACGGCAATTTTCGGCCGTAATTCTCGTCCCCTGAAACAAATTGATTACGACAATTCACTCCGCTTGATTTGCTCAAGTTGTGGAGAATATTGCTGCCATAGAGGCATGCGTCAGTCAATTTCACGGCGTTCTCAAGAACTGGGCCTCTCCCATATCATATGGCGAATTTTGCGTTAGGATCTTGATTTACACCCTGACAAGACCAAGCTGAAGCCACTTGAACATATGAAGCGACGTACGTTCTCGAATTGGACACTGAACATCGCAAAATCATCTGAAGCGCATTTTTGGTTAAACGGCGTCGTCTTAACAGGTGAGATCGATGTAACCTCTCGGAAAAAATATTTCCTCCGATTTGTTCGAAATTCTTTCGAAGTTGTCCAACCTAGATGTGTTGCGAAATCCATCGAATGTGATTGTAAGCATCATTATGTTCCACAACGGATACCTCGAAAGCAAGAGTTCCGATTGGACCGACTATAGTTTCGGAACTCTCTCCGAACGGATTACCTCGGTAGGGGTGATTAACCCCTTTTATTTCGAAAGTGCTGTTGAAATACGAGCTGAGTTCCGAATTTTTGTGTTCAGAAAGTTTATACCGTGAAGATTATTTATTTCAGCAGAATAACGCGCCGTGCCATGTACATCAAGCAATGGATCTTTTGGGTGTCATGTTCGATGAACGTGATATTAGCACCAAGAAAAGAGCTCAATGCTATATAGCTAGAGCTACCAGGTATGTACTCGAAAATAGGGGAGGGTTGTTTTGTGCGTGCTCCATCTGCAAAAAATTGCTTGAATTCTAGTGTGCCACCGGTGTTCATGAGAATGAAAGTCATGAGGGCATGGACGTGTTGCCAGATACACCTTTGATATCTACAATGCGAAATAGAATTCTCAATGCCACAATAAACACATTTATGTGCTAATAGGACACGTTTTTGGTTACGCAAAACTCGAGAAATTGTAAGCAATTCAAAGTTACTTCTTCAAAGGCTATTTCGGTTACCAAATGCAACCCCAATTTATGCAATCCATGGAATGAGTGATCAATCAAGAGGTATTCAGCCCTATCGAGGTATCCGTCGGAGCGGACAATTTTCCGCAACGCATACTTCGTCGCGAGGTTTAAATTTCATTTGAGGTATGTGTCATCGGATGAAAATACTACACAAATGCGACGGCTTCACTTCATTGCAATTCGTAAATAAATTCCGCGAAGAATTTGTGTCGGAGGAAAAAAATCACCTGAACGCACTTCAACGCAACGCGTTACAAAATGTCGGAAGAATATTCCGAACAGCTTTTCGGCAGAATACCTCGAAGCAAAAATCCTCCGAATCGTACAAAATCGGAGAATTTTCCCGATTCGACGGATACCTCGATAGGGCCGATTTAAAAAAAAAAAGGGTTTCTTTGACAGATGGCGCGTGAGTCGTCTCGTGTTGCCATGTGTTTTTTATTTAGCATTCATTGACATTTCACCATGGACCTTCAGTTGCGTCATCGTTTCAGTTAATGGGCTCTCGAGAGACTTGCTGAACATCCACTGTTTTCCACTAACATTTAGTTCAGCGATAAGGCCAAATTCTGGGTCAATGGTTGCGTCAATAAGCAAAATCGCCGTATGTGGGACAAAGAACAACCGAAGGAGGTTCAAGAGCTACATCCACTTAAAACAACCGTGTGGTGTGTTTTATGGGCCGGTGGAGTCAACGGGTAAAAATAAGGCTGGAGCCAACGTTACTATAAATGGGGCTAGTTATCTTGCCTGAAATTGAATCCCGAGATCTTGACAACATTTGGTTCCAACATGCCTTGCCACACAGCCCGTGAAACAGTGGACATATTGAGAGACCACTTCGGTGAACAATTAATTTCACACGCTTCGGACCAGTGAATTGGCCAGCAAAATCATGCAATATCACACCGTTAGACTTTTTCCTTTGGGACTACGTAAAGTCTAAGCTGTTAGTGGATAAGCCAACTACATTGGATGCCAGAAGCATTGGAGGCGAACATTACCCGTGTTATTCGCAAGAAACCGAATTCCTCGAAAATTGGAACGTCCGCATGGATGAGCTACTGCGCAGTTGCGGCCAACATTTGAAAGAGATTATCTTTAAAAAGTGAATGTCAAGAATGGTTCTTTAGCTTTTGCGTATTTAGAAAAAAAATAACTCTTTCTGGATCACCCCTTAGAACCCGATATACCACCAATTTGTATTCAAATTTTAAGGCTCATTCAGATTACTTAGTAAAAGATATAAAAAGACAAACCAGCTTTTACCAAATCTTTGAGGAAAAGGCTACTCCAAACGAACTCCACCTACTTTAAAGAATCCAGCCCTGCGCACAATAATACCCTTAAAATTTGCCATTGCGGGTGTGTCAAGACTTTTTTTTTCGCAAATTCATTTCAAATGCAGTGATAGCGATATCTATTTTAAAAAAATATTTCCCCACTTTCTAGCCGACAACACTCATGATTCCTGTCGTCGTACGGTACGCACAGCCGTAAATGTGGCTGCTGTAGCCGAGAGTGTGGGACTCAAACATCAACTCGCCATCAATCTCAACAGCTCAACATTTCACGCACTAGCCTGAGAAGAATTCTGCACAAAGATCTCAGATTATTCCCTTACAATGTCCTATTGACTCAGCAATTAAAGGCGCACGACCATCCGCTTCGTTATCGCTTTGCAGTTTAGAGCAGCTTTAATTGGACAACGAGGGTCATTTTCATCTCGGCGGATACGTTAACAAACAAAATTTCTGCATCTGGGGCTCAAAATCGTGGAGTGGTGGCATCATTTGACCATTTTAATTTGAAATGAGGCTGGGAACAACGTTTCGGCCAACGGTGGGCGTTACAGAGCCATGTTAACAGACTTTTTTGTTTATTGAAATTGAAGGCATGAATTTTGATGACCTCTGCCATGCCACACAGCCAATGCCACAATCGATCTTTTGCGCACCAAATTCCCAATTCGTGTTATCAGGCTTAGCGATGTCAATTGACCGCCTTGGAGCTGCATTACAACGAGGTCAAATCAAAATCAAATAAGGATTTCAGCCAAATGAAACACATAGTTGCAAAGTTCATTATCATACCGAGAATTCTGTTCGAAATTAATTCTGCAAAGTTTTTTTTGCTCACATTCTACCCGCCTGGTTGGGCTGGATTTTTATTGGGTAGCCAATGTAGCAATTATATCGTATCAATGCAAGACCGCATGCCTGACAAAAGGCATCAACTGGGTTGCTACTTTGCTAGTCATTGCCCTATAGCACCACTGGTATTTAAGGTCGCCGCCCCATGGAAATGAGTAACGTTGACAAAATGGTGACTGCGTCAGTAATTTTATTGGCTACGATAAGAGAAATTCTGAGAATCACCTGCTTAGCTACGCCATCAGCTCAAACAATCACAAAAACCACACAAATACATATATTGGCAAGCAGAATATTTGAAACGTGGATTTTATGTTAATTTACTAAAAAGAGGAACACAAAATGGCTGTCAGAAACGAATGGAGAACAGGTGCACGCTGTCTACCACAAATAGGTGTATGTATCCATCTACTCACACTTGTGTGCGAAATTTGAATCACATCATGTGTTAACAAAGGTACTCTCGCCAATTACTTTGCCAACTGAAAAATAAGACCGAAATTATCTAAATATTCCCCAGTGACACAGTTCAAATTGTGCACATCAAAAAGATGCAATTCGCAACGAAAAGCAACAACTTGATTAAATTTCGCTGACGTGTGTTCATTTGATTGCATACGACGGATTTGAATGCCTCTTCTCACAATCATTCTGTTGCAATCATATTCTGCCAGCCAAGTGAATACGAAACCAAATCCGAATGTACCCATGTCTCGTTGCTTCATAAGCACAGTTGAGTAATCTAGCACATGAGCACATCAAATAAATAAAAAAAAACTCTTTTCACAAGGCATACATAGAGACATAAACTACGCAGTAAAGTAAAGCCAACCAAGAGGAGAGGTGATGGATGTGTCGTACTCGTACGTCAGAGGTATGTTCTACTTTTTTGGCATAGCTTTCACTACGCAAAACGACGCAAAAAGAAAAACCAGTTTCTGAATCAAATGACATCATCCGCACATAATTAAAAAAAAAAAATCTCTCTCTGTCGAATGCCGATAGCACGTTATCCACCTCGTGGCGCATGTTAAGCTCAAAACGCTTAGTAACCAACCGCGTATAATGAATTTCATCACCCAAACAGAGATAAAGAATAGGTATACACAGACACCGAGCGATACCGGAAAACGTGTCTCAAAAATCGCCTTCTCTTCTGCGCAACAGCAAAACTATACTACACACACACACTCACACACTTCAAAAGAAAAATCGATTCATCAGCAGTTCTCCCTATACAATGCAACGCAAAACCTCGTCGATTTGAAATTGAATTTTGTTTCTCTATTTTTTGTTTTTAAGACCAAAAACCAAACGCGTCTCTTCTTAACTGCTACGAGATCCCATTGTTAGATCAACAAAAAAAAAATATTTTACACGTTTTAACGATAGAATTCCCATTTTTTTTTAAAAATTTTGCCCACACACATAATAATTACAAATACAGAGAAAGGAGGAGAGACAGAGAAGAAAAAAATAAGTGTACTCACCCAAACCACGGGCTGCCACATCTGTAGCAACCAAAATGTTTGATTTTCCCGAACGGAATTCGCGTAGCACAAAGTCACGCTCCGATTGGGACTTGTCGCCGTGAATAGCTCCACAACGGACACCGAAACTACGAATAAAACGCACCAAATTATCGACACGCTTCTTGGTTTCAACGAAAATGATAATTTTGCCGGGGTTTTCACTTGTGTCATAGATGTCTGAGAGAAGTGTCTTCAATCTGCAAAGAGAAAGATACAAAATGTTAATAAATCGTCCACCCTATTAGGAGTGTTTAAAACTTACTTTTCTTCCTTGTCGTGTTCGTCACAGATCTCAACAACCTGCTTAATGTTGTGATTGGCAGAGAGCTCCAGGGAGCCAATGTTGATCTGTACATAGCTGCCGAGGAAGTCCTCAGCCAGCTGTTTGACTTCACGAGGCCATGTGGCACTCCACATGAGTGTCTGCCTGTCTGGGCGAATTTGTGTGAGAATCTTGCGAATCTGGGGTTCGAAACCCATGTCCAACATGCGATCAGCCTCATCCAATACAAGATATGTGCAACGGCGCAGATTTGTTGTTCCCGATGCGAGGAAATCGATCAGACGACCGGGTGTGGCAATGACGATTTCACATCCACGTTGAAGGTCCCTGGCTTGACCGCCTTTTGGAGCTCCACCAAACACACATGTGTTACGGACGTACGATGACGAACCAAATTCTGTGGCTACTTGTTGGATTTGTTGTGCCAACTCTCGAGTGGGTGCCAAGACCAATGCGATTGGTCCATCTCCACGCTGTAGTGGTTTTTGGTTGTTAATGTGTACAATAGCGGGCAGAATGTATCCCAATGTCTTGCCGGATCCGGTCTTGGCAATGCCGACCAAATTGTCACCGCTCATGGCGATTGGCCAGCCCTGAGCTTGAATTGCTGTTGGTGCCTTGTATCCCTGACGCTTGATCTCCTTTGCGACATAGTCGGGCAATTGAACTTCTGAGAAGTCTTCAATGGGATTGGGTGCTTGTCCACGGATGGTAATCTCAGCAGCATCGCGATACCTTTGCACGTCTTGAGGTGGACGAGCAGCGCACTTTGGGTGTTCTTGATAGAAATGCTTCTTGAATGGTTCCAAATTGGACCAATCAACGTCAAAGAGCTCCAAATCGCCACCGCCGTTGCGATTGCCACCACCCATTCCTCCACCTCCGCCCATACCTCCACCACGACGGTCGTTGTTGTTGGGGCGACGCTTATCTATGCGTCCATTGCGAATTCCACCACCGCCAGATGCACCACCACCACGGCTTCCACGGTCATCATGACCACCGCGTCCACCACTGCCACGGGCTGCTGAGTAGTTTCTATCATGAGGAGCCCTATTCAGATGGAAGGAAAAATCGATTAGAAGCAATAAAAATGCAAAATTTTGAGGCAACTCCTTAGTATACCTCATTCGAAAGGACGCTGTATACACAAATTACGACGTTGAAGACCACTGATTTTTTTTTTTTTTTTGTGATAGCCCCTATCAGGCGGCACACACTTCCGTGCTTAGAGAATCAAGGCCACAGAAAGCGTGTGTACCCGACAGCAGTGACTCACACAGAAAAACCAGTTTTTTTTTCTTTCTTTCTCGCCGAAAGGAAGCGAAGAATAAAATTTTCCACACAGCATGTGTGCGAAAAACAAAATGGCGGACCGACGCTTGGAAATTTTCTAAATACATATGGTGAAATAAATTTTTCTACTTACATTTCTTCAAATTCTTCGTGATCTGTGTATAGAGATGTGTTTTTAAGTAAATTTACTGAAGTCTGGATGTATCTTTTTGTTAAGAAGAATTTCGAATTTGTTGTTCTACTCCAGCAGTGACTTGATGTTGCTGCAATTGGACTGGTGACTGTGGGCAATTTACTGTGAAGAAAATGGCGTACAGGTTGAGTTGTGGAAATTACACGAGATTTCGAGGCACTTATACGACACGAGTTAGTAAATGAATTAACTAATACTTTTAACATTTTGATGCACTTAATTAAATTTTATATTAAAATGAAAACTATTGTAATTAATTTACACAATACTGTAGAGAAATTGAAAAGAAAAAATGAAAACTAACTCGTCCGTTCGAGAGAAGAAAAACCACGAAACTTACCTAACCTCGTCCAAAAGTGGAATAAAACATGACGCAAGTGCGATTATAGTCGATACCTCGTGTGTGTATATCGAAATGGTATAACATAGAGTGCAGATGGGAAAATGTAATAGATTTTTTTTCTTCTAAAATAATGGCGGGTGTGATGTGTTTTGTGGAATTTATTTTGGAGGGAAAACGAATATGGTAATTGTGGAAAAAAAATAAGAAGACAGCGTTGAAGTAGGATTTTAATGCATCATTTTTGCAATGAGGGGGAATATAAATCTGGATATGCATGCAAATATTTTTTTTTCGGGTGGAACGTATTTTATTGTTTGCAATTAATATTTTCAATTTGCAACTAGACGATTGCAGAAAATCAGTCGAGTTAAAGGGGTTGGAATATATTTAGCAAATATTTTGAGGGACGCCGATTAGTTGAAAATGGCGATGAAAGAAGAAAAATAATTGGAAAGTTATAAATTAATTTATGACAATATAAATGTGAAATAACCAAGTAGAACGGACGTCAACTTTTGTTTGCTTTATCGGATGGGAATTTAAAATACAGATAATCATACATAATCGATGTTTTGAATTAATTTATGTGGCGCTACACTTCGGGATGAACCTGGGCCTGTTTTGATTAAACATGCATTATTTAGCGTTTAAAAAAATTAATGAAAATAAAGTGTTTTCAATGAACCCTTTCTGCAGTTTTGTAGCATTTTCATACATTTTATTGGGCTTGTTTCTACCCCGCAACGCTTGCGCTTAAAACACTTTAAAATGGAGGTATAATTAAGCTAGTTCCTCCACATTCCACTTATGGGCTAGGTACTGTTTAGTAGAATATATTACTGAATTCGAAAATTATTCCTAAAGTGCAATACAACCCCGCACTATTTCCCAAATTCCTGTTATAACCCTATTGCAACCCGATAAGCAAGGGATAATATTTGCAATCGCACCTTTCCATTTCCAATTCGTAAGAAGTAAGACCTCCATCAAAGTGACTCTCCGTAGATTATCTAAATAAACTTTAAAGCTGTTGGTCTCTATTTTACTCTTTGCCTTTATAATGTATTGCATCCCAAAACTGCAATTGCCGAATTACCCCAGAGTTTCCCGAGTAACCAGCAACCCATCCCAGCTGGTGTCCTCCGGCAGACATTCATCTCCCAAATCAAAGCTGACTATCCCAGCATATATCCTCCGACTGCCCCTAGAACTGCTTCATCCTAAAATACATCAGAAAATATGCGTATTCCACTTAGGAATTCCTCCGTAAGTCGAACACGATTTCTAACATGGTTTGGAGTTTCTGCAATATTCTGAGACTAGTCTCCACGGCCTCACCCATTTTGCTAAAAAAATGTACTATGTGGGATATTCGTCACCTTTTTAAGTTCCGCTCCGCTGACAATGTTGTTCTAGTGAATAAAAAATCTAATGTTCTGGCAGCAGAGGAACATATCTACTCTAAGGGATCCGTAAGTGGAATACGTCTATTGCCTGGGTAATTGAGCTAACCACTGGTAAGTTAAATAAATTCGTTTGTGCAAGTGGGCCTTGGGAATTTTCTTTCTTCGCCTTCGCTGAGATTTTTAGATAAATTTTATCTGTCATCCCATTCCCATCATGCATTATTTTTTCAATAGGTCTGTTCCCGTACTTTTTCAGTAAAAATTAGTAAATTCTCAAATTTCTTGTAATGGGGGTAAATTATCTCAGAAAGAGACAAAATTACCAAAAAGCACGGGAACGCGTTTAAGTAAAAAACAGTAAAATTATATATTTTGTATGCCTTTTAAAGAACAAATGACATAAATCACCTGTCAAAACAAGCGAGTTGTCACTTTTAGATACCAACTGACAGTTTACTGATTTTCACCAACAGAAATTTCTGCAGTAAATTTTTTTACAGTTTTTATGGAGGGGTAGTTTTTTGCTCTCTCCTGAGCTGTCTCTTTTACTTATTTTTGCGTACGGGAACGGCAATAAGTAAAAATCAGTACGAATCAGTAAATATTATTTTGTATGGGAACAGACCTAATTTAAAACAACTATCGGAAACATTCGAGGCTCTGGTGACAGCGAAACTTTTGCGGTTACTGCAACAAAATGAAATCGTGTGGGTGTCAACATCGATGCGATATTTATAAACAAATTCGGAAGATGAAAAAATGTTTTTGTGTATATTTAAGAATGGAAATTGAGTGTTTTCATGAAGAAGACATTACAAAAAGTGACAACAAATGGTGTAGTTTATAACATGTTCTACTAGTACTAAGCTTTGCTTAATGATGATGAACTTAGAGCAGAACCGGTCAGAACAGCACAACTTAGTAAAACCGCCAGAACAGAAAAGTACTCAAATGTAGGTGCAGGTAAATGTATTCTAGAAAGTCCGACTAAGGCTTATGAAACAAAAAGCAGAACACTTTTGTGCAGCATACTTTGTCATGAAACACGAAAAGCTGGGGGTCATTCCGTAACTTTGAAAGCGATTATCACTCAGACGGTAGTCGAGACCTTATGACGATTATTGTTTTAACTGAAGCAAATAATGTGACATCGCCGACATTAAAAACGATTATTGATCTTACGTGATGCAAGATTTACCATCGAAATGTGAACTTCAAACGATAATCACTTTACGGAATGAGGGTCCTGTACTTTTCTATATTTTCCTGTGCAATTCAGATTCAGATTCATTAAATAAAGCTATTATGTCAACGAAATTTTTGATTACACTCCAGACTATCTATTATTCTTCGCCGTGTATATTCTAGTCAACGAAAACTCGCGAACCAGTAATTCTGCTGTATCTGGGAATAATCGAGTCATTTTGGGGATAACCTTTCGCATGAACACGACCAATTTCCCATTTTGCAGCACAAATACAAAATACCAGTTGATTTTTTTCAGCAAGGGGGATAAAGGGATGTTTCCATCACATTTAAGTCCGAGCTTCGAATGACAATAAGAAAGTTAAAAAATAACAAAGCTCCAGGATATGATTTAATCACCAGCAAAATCCGGAAGGAGCTACCGAAAAAAGCATTAGTTAAGTTGCTCTACATTATAAATGCTTCTCTGAGATTTTTATATGTTCCAAGGCAATGGAAAGTCGCTGAAGTCATTATGGTCCCGAAACCGGGGAAAAGTCCAAACGATAAGAAATTATATAGACCCATTTCGCTCCTGCATTTCGAGAAAATTATGCTAAAACGATTACAACCAGTAATTGAAGAAAGACACTTGATCCCAGATCATCAATTCGGCTTCCGGGTCAAACATTCCACAATCGATCAGGTTTAACTAATGAAATTGAAATTGCTCTAGAATGGAAAAAGATCTGCTCTGCCGCTTTTCATGACGTATCACAAGCTTTCGACAAGGTATGGCACGAAGGTCTAAGGTATAAATTAAGGACAATCCTACCGACAAAATTATACAAACTACTGGAATCCTACCTTGAAAACAGACTGTTTCGTAATAGACATGAGACTGAATACTCAGAATTCAAAGAAATCCACGCTGGTGTTCCGCAGGGAAGTGTTCTCAGACCAATCCTAGTCTTGCTATACACAAGAGTTATACCACAAGAAGAAGGTACCATCGTAGCAACGTTCGCAGACGATACAGCTATCCTCGCAATGGATGAGTCCGTAGAATCATCAACGGGGAAAGGGATGTTTCCATCACATTTACAGAACTCTCCGAATTCTTAGGTGAAAAAACACATTTCACTTACGAATTTGTCGGATATCTTTGTAGGATCCGTAAGTGAAACTGAGCTATTGCCAATATTTTCCACAAGGAACACATTTACATTGTAATCAAATTGACATATTTAGATTTTGGTATGGTGCATGCATCCCACATAAGCCTTATTCCACGTAGAAATTCCTCAGAGATCTACGGCGGGGGAGATATTCTGCAACATGTTGAAACCAAATTTTTTTTTTGGATTCAACTCGTGATCTTTTCTGTTAAAAATGAGTATTTTGTATATATCATCAAGGGAACCTATCATTAATATAATATCCGAAGTAAGAATATTATTATTTAATAGAAAAAGTTTCCTTCTGATTAAAAACCTCTAGTTGTGGCACAAAAGGGAAACCTCTGAGTAAAACAAACCAATTATCAATGTCAGCATCAGCAGAGAAAAATCCCTATAAATTTTAATAAATTTTAGACAGCCACTTAAGAATTATCGATTAGACATAGCATTGCAGGATAATGTTTATTTTTTTGCATTGAATCACTTTTTGTGTCAGTTTTGAGAAAACTCAACCAAAAACGATTTATACCCATTTTTGTATTGCAATTAAAATTTATTTTTTTCTGTCTTAAACACATTGACATCAGACCTAAAACCTTTTCGGAATAGAATATTCTATGGGACATTTCTTCGTCCTTGAGCGTTAAATTTACGTTATTGTATATAAACGCAGGTAGGAATGGACTCGTAAAACTATTTAAACGCAGGTAGGAAAAGACTCGTAAAACTAACTTATGTAAGGAGTTATGATATACAGGATGTACAAAAAAAACCCTCTTGGTTTATCCTTTTTGTGAATACGTGTATATAACCAGCAACTCGTACTACATAACCCTCAGCAATACATCAAATAATGTAATAAGTACATAGAAAATTGTGTCCGCCATTGGGTTGAAAACTACAAATTTAATATGTGACATATGTATCAATATAAATTTTACCCCCTTCTTGGTTTTACAATAGAAAATATTGCAGAATATTTTAATATTTTCTTCAAAAGTAGACCAATATAGATTTTTTCTTCATTTGTGATCTTAAAAAAAGGATGTGATTAATTCTATTGGCATTTTAATCCTACGCTTATTTAAATGAAGAGAACATCAAACAACAAAATCATGCGTTAAATGGAGTAAAGCCAGTGCGGCACTATTTTCTGCTCCTCATCTTAAATGCAATAAATCGAGAAGTGTGTATATGAAACAGTAATGTTATCTTAGAATGACGTAATCCAGTTTTGCAGACAAAAATTGTTCAATATCACGTTCAAAAATCAAAACTGCTATTTAAACAACAAAGTGTCAAAAAAGTAGCAAGTCCAAGTGACTGAAAAGTATAGTTTAGAGGTATTTTTTGTATTCTACGCTGCCATTGGCTCTCAGTCAAGCAGTTTGCATTTTAATTTTACGAATTTCTTGCTCATTAAATTATTTTCATTAACTTTACTTTGTAATGAAAAAAATTAGGCAGTGTCACACGGGCTGAAGCAATTTCAAAAAGTTTACCTCGGTGCCTGGCTTATTTTGAACACTATGGCCTACAATGGTATTTCATTAGTATGTGGCGCTTTCTTTACTTATACTTCCATAAATACACTTTGTGAACCTAATAAAACAAATCACGAATCTAACAAACTGTTTCATTCACAGAACGCACAATTTTCTATACACAAAAACATACTAGAAGGTTATATTTCGTAATAGAAATCACCTAATACCGTATCCTATACCATAAGGCGAAAAACCTAAAGGACAGGATTGTATAATTATGTTCTTCAAACATGTTATTGAATTTCTTATTTTAGATTAAAAACAGTCGATAAACGACATTTAGATATATAAAATATATAAATCAAGAAATACGTAAAACATCTAGCCATTACTGCCATTTCTTCACCACAAGTGCTATCAATGATCATGATCTACATGAAAACCATCCTTGTTAAGGACATGTTTCCATCTAAAATCTCTTTTATGCCAAGGGGTATCACTCCTTGTTCCTTAGAGTACCAAAACTTCCCACATTTTTTTTTGTAACCACAACCACCTCAATCACAATGCTCCTACTAGAAGCATATGTTCTAAATTGGATAAGCCAAGCAGTCCTTAAACCAGTCATGTCATAGGGGCTCCTGACTCCGGTGGTACCAGACTATGGCATCTGGTCAAGATGCCAACCACAAAGATCGTCTAGATGCGTTCCAAATAACTCTCGACATGGCTTGCTTCTTTAAGTTCCTCAGCAAAACCAGCAAGACATTGGTCAAAAAATGTCTGACATTAGCGGCAAATGCAGGGCCTCAAAACTAGAGTATCCATTTATTTGTGTGTGTGAAGTTATTATTTTTGCCACAAAGACGAGGACTTCATGTTCAACATCGAATCCAAGCGAACAATTTGAGGAGCTTCTCATGACAGTTACTATAGATTTTTTTCAGACTATCGCAACAGTTGGAGCAGCGAAAAAAACATAGGTGTTGTTACTTTCAAGATTTGAACCAGGGACCCCGCGGTTGAATTCTAACGCACTGACCACTACGCCCCTATCTAACAGTCTCTGATTTTAGAAAATTCCCCTTCTTTCCAACGCTAAATGATGAATCATTGAGTAAGGATTTGGGTTGGTTCACGATGGACCGAAAACCTCATTCACCGCGGATAAGAACTTCCCGATTTCACGACTCTTTGCATTACCACCATACCGCGGCTTCCATAATCCTCCACTCGAGGACTCGCGTGGTTGGGTACCCTACCCCAATGATGCATATGACACATTTAAAATTCCGATTATATGACATATGGATAAAATATAGCCAGGCACATTTCCAACGACTGCTGCGCGGAGATTTGTTTCCTATATCTTATTCAATAAAGGAAAATGTTATTGAATGAATTCATGTCGAAAATGTACTTGACATTTGTCTAAAATATCAACCCGGATGAATTACGTAAATGTCATATATTGCCAACCAACATCAACATTTAATTTATTTTTCCTCTGTTTATTGTCTGAATATCCTTCTTAATTACACATCTAGGTAATACATCTATTGCATATGTATAACATGTGCAGGTGTATCGCATATATAAATCCATTCAACCTTTTTGCAACTTTAATTGCTTTATTCTAAGAATCCAACCCAAATAAAATTTTAAATTTCCCTTACACAGTATCCAACATATTTGATTTTTAATTTTTGTCGGTAATACCTCAGAAAAAAAGGAGAAACAAGATGTTTGTGTGAATTTTATAAAAAAAAAAGTTTATTTTGCAGTTTTTTTCAATGAACTTGTTTAATAATTCAAAAGCTACATTTTGAAATCAATATTTGGGTGAACTATATAGTTTAAATGGTGAAAAAATGCAACCCATTTGTTTTTTCGTATCTCTATAACTGGTGCCGTAATAAATAATCCAACTTAAAAATAATATTTTCAAATGCATTTGATTAAACGCATCATGTCGACGCCGACGGTCATTAATGCAATTCTAGTACATTTTGGAATAATCGATAACATTTATGTGATCAGATGCAACTACTGAGTGGACAAGTTGTGTTGAGATCGTGTTGAACTTGAAATATGTACTAAATTTTCATGTTGGATTTAACTCGAGGTGGACACGTAATACTAATAAATAAATATTTTATGTATACCTGCACCAGCCTTGTGTATGAGAATGAGAGGAAATAGGGTTATAAAATGCTTCGCTGTGTGGATTTTCTTTGTTGTTTCGGTATGTATACTCTAGAATAGAAATGTCCCACTCCACTTGGACTGTAAAAGTGTAGAAGTGTGATCCAGAAGCATCCAGCGCAAGCGTGTGGCAGTCGAAATGCCGGCGGGGCGGAGTGGAAATGACACCATATGCATACACAAATCTAGACTCCATTTCATCCTGATTTAATCTCAACTGGGGTGATTCGAAAATATTGCATTTCTAACGAATACATTTCAGGGATGAAAAATGGCTTTTCAGCATTGTACTGAAAGTTAAAAAAAAAATTGTATTGAAATTGTACTGGTTGATTTCCATCATCGTTTGGTGTTTTGATAAGCTATTTTTTTTTTATACAATTATAGGTACAGTGTACAGATTTGGTGAAAATATGTTTTTTTTAAGAAAATAACTTTAATTTTTCACGTTTTACTGCTGGAAATAATAACCGAGGCATAATTGTAATTTTTACAAGAATTACGAAATAATAAAAATCATTAAAAGCAGGCATATAATTTCTCTTAAAAGGAAAAAAACATCTATCTCATTTAGTTTTGTTTTTCAATGCACATAATGGCCGTATCCGTCACTACTTATGATCATTTTTTCCTTTTATCGCCACTCTTTTGTCAGCTTTTAGTCATACGATCCTGTAATATTTCTGTTTTGAGTAAACTCTCTTGATAGCTTGCCAGGATCAGTATTATGTTTAAATTTTTAAAATCGTTGCTTACAACCGTCATCAAGATTTTGTTTTCTCTATTTCGTCATTTACAAAAAATAGAGTTAACGTTTTTAGAGTCAAGGCGTCATGCAGTTTTTCAGGTGATTTAAATCTCAGCAATTTTGCTGAGTTAACCACGGAATTAGATGATCAGATAGTTTTGACAGATGATAAAATACTAGGCAAACATTTTTTTCAATTCCATTTATGTGGACATTTAATTTAATTTTGAGAAACTAAATGCAGATCTTAGCGACTTGAAATTGTATTAAATATTGAGTTTAACTATTTTAAGAAGATAAAGACTTGCAAGTTTGCGACAAGAGCATTTTCATTTATTTGGGGAAAAGGAAACCAAACAGCTGATAAAGTGATAACTGAGCAAAATCGATAAATCATGAGTGCTACCAAATTAAATCATCACACACGGAGTCAAATTTAATTCTGTACTGAAAAACTGCTTCATGAGTTAACTCTAGCTTAAATTTATTCCGGAGTTATTAAACTCTGTGTTAACTCAGCACTGAAAAACCGGCCCAAAGATGGCTAGGACATGTAGAACTGTATCCCCACTAAACAAACGAACGAAAAATAGTTTCAACTATAAAAATATAGCTGTTTGTGGGATTTCATGTGGTACTTAAGCCCATTTACCAGGATAAGTTACCCATATCAAAACAAACATTAATTGACTTGGTGAAGCTTTCCGAAAGAGCTTGTGCCCATTGTCTTAAAGATGCAAAGGGCTTGCCGGAAACTGGTCAACATGAGAGTGACTTCAAATTCGAAACGTAAGTGTTTTGGTTAAAAACCGTTGCCTTACTTATTTTTATTTGAAATAAATACCCTAAAAATAATTTTGTGTACAATACAATAATGTTCGAAATACGAAGCACATTTTTATCAGCATAATTCTAATTTTAAAATCACAAAATGTCTTTAAATTTAATTATCTCCTTATTATCTATTTTGTTAGTTAATGAATAACTAGGATCTTCAAGATCCCTAAAAATAAGAAGACAGGAAGACATGTATTTTTGGTACGAAACTTTCATAAGAAAAATTTAAAAAAGAACATCAAACAGCTGATAAACTGTATTCAGGCAAAAAAAAAATGGCGCGAATATAGAAAAAAAGTGATTGTGAATTGAAAATTGGCACATACATTCAGTGGTATTTATATAAATTCGAACAGCTTTTTGGTAGCAAAGCAAATTATGTGATGTTTTCGTTTTTTAAAACATATTTTGATGATAAATGCCTATTAAAAATAGCTGCAGCACAAATTGTATCGGATTTTATAAAAGTGTATTTGTGTACTGAAGCTAGGGCGATTGTATCGAAAACAGTACAATTGTATCGACTTTTGCAACCCTGATACATTTTCTTGTGAGTCCCGGTTTTTCAGTGCTGAGTGAACTCTGAGTTAACCCAGAATATACTGACTGCGGAATAAATGTAATCTAGAGTTAACTCATGAAGCAGTTTTCAGTACGGTAGCGGATTAATTTGACTCCGTGTGTGGTGATTTAATTTGGTAGCACTCATGATTAATCGCTTTTGCTCAGCTATCACTTAATCAGCTGCTAGGTTTCCTCTTCCCAAACAAATGAAAATGCATTTGTCGCAAAATTACAAGTCTTTTTCTTCTTAAAACAGTTAAACTCAATATTTAAAACAATTTCAAGTCGCCGAGATCTGCATTTAGTTTCTCAAAATTAAATTAAATGTCCACAAAAATGAAATAGAAAAAAATTGTTTGCCTGGCATTTTATTATCTGTCAAAAACATCTGATAATTTAATCCCGGGGTTAACTCAGCAAAACTTGCTGGGCTAACTCGACTCTAGATTTAAATCGATTGAGAAACTGATTTCTCGATTAACTCGAGTTTAATTTCTAGTGCTATAAATCGATAGATATATATATATAGCAATTCAATTCTTAACGTAAACGTTGACAATGCCAAAGAAAAACATATGAGAAGGCTACAATCCACTGTGCGGATCGTTGAATACCCTATCCCATCCTATCTGTAAAACTAAAATCCCCAAAAAGTGGACATGGCTAAAAACACGATGTGGATAAAATAAAGAAAATGGAATGGTGACAACAAATTCTTCAGACTGTTTACAAAAAACTTTTACGGTTCTACAAAAGACAAGGTTTTCTACTGCATATGTTATGGGGTGGTGTATAAAAATGGTTTTTATATAAAAACGCCCCCAAAAAGTGGGCGTGGGTTAAAATGATCTATAGACGAAATGTTCATATTTATATTGCTAATGATTCTGCATCAAAAGTTTTTTCGAAAATTTGAAAACTTGACCGAAAAAGGTTTTTTATTAAAAACGCCCCCAAAAAGTGGGCGTGGCAAAAAACTTTATATGAACGAAATACAGATATTCAGATTGTCTAAATATGTTGTTCAGAAAGTTTTTCAAAATTCCTTATGGTTTGGCCAAAAAATACGTTTTTCTAAAAAGGGGGCGTGGCAGTGGGCGGATTTCAAAAATTTTTACACTTGTTTTGCTGGGAGCAACAAAGAGCACGTGTACCAAATTTCATCCTTCTAGCTCAAAATTTAAGGCCCAAAAACTGGTGACGTACGGACGGACGGACGGACGGACAGACATGGCTTAATCGACTCAGCTATCGATTCTGAGTCGATCCATATACTTTGAGGTATATGTAGCTAAATTATTTCTCTATGTTACAAACTATGTATCAAAACTAATATACCCCTATGGGGTAGGGTTTTATGGGATAGGGTATAAAAATAATTTCTTTCTCTAAAAGGAGGGTGAAAGGAGGATCGATCAATATATTTAGCCGATCTTATGGCTATCTGACATCTTCGACATTATGGTCGAATAGTATTAATCGAAAGATTGGGGGATACGCGGTTTGTCATGTAGACTCTGATTTCCGAAAATACTGCGAAAAATGTTGTATCTTCCTACATTAGCTGAAAAATTTCCAGCACAATTTTAAGATCTCGTACTTTGGCAGTAGCTCATAAGTTTGTCCAGAAGCTGGTAGAAACAGTTCTAAGCAATGTCATCTCATTTCTTCGTCGGAGCGTGAGCGCAAATCAGGCTTACATTGGCAAATGTGACCTTTATACGCATTGTTACAACACGTTTGCTAATGTTTTCAAGCCATACGACTTTTTGCTATCCTTACAACAAATCCACAACCGAAAAGTCCTTATTTCTACTCAGCATAGCAAGGACTTAGTAAATGACACGAGTGCGATAAGTTTAGCGTCAAAAACTGATTGAGGTTTTTAGTAGAGGAGTCAAAAACAAGCTTTTTATACCCTATCCCATAGGGGTATATTAGTTTTGATACATAGTTTGTAACACAGAGAAATAATTTTGCTACATATACCTCAAAGTATATGGATCGACTCAGAAACGCTAGCTGAGTCGAATTAGCCATGTCTGTCTGTCCGTCCGTATGTCTGTTCGTCACCGATTTTTGGGCCTTAAATTTTGAGCTAGGAGAATGAAATTTGGTCCGTGCCACCAGAACAAGTGTAAACATTTTTAAAATCCGCCTACTGCCACGCCCCCTTTTAGAAAAACGTAGTTTTAAGCCAAACCGTAAGGAATTTCAAAAAAGTCTGTTAGCAACATATTTAGACAATCCTAATATCTATATTTCGTCCATACAAATTTTTTTGCCACGCCTACTTTTTGGGGGCGTTTTTAGTAAAAAAAACGGTTTTTGTCCAAAATTTAAAAAATTCGAAAAAAAAACTTTTGATGCAAATGCTTCCGTAATGATAAAATAAACATTTTGTTTATATATCATTTTCACCTACACCCACTTTTTGGGGGCGTTTTCTTACAAAAACGATTTTTATGCCCTACCCCAAGGCATATGCAATAGAAAACCGTTTTTTTTTGTCGAACCACAAAAGATTTTGATAAACTGTCTGAGCAATATATTGTGACAACATTTTCTGTATTTCATCGCCATAAGGCCTATATTTTGAGGATATTAATTTTAAGGATGGGATGGGATAGGGTCTTCAGCGATCCGCATAGCGGATTGTAGCCTCTCATATGTTTACATTTAGTATGGTTGTGTAATTAGTACTTCCCATGGCTTTTGGTTGCTTCGTTACAGTAGGTGTTTTCCGTGATTGAATAGTTCATAGCCGTAGGTCTTTTGGTGCCTAAAGGCCTTCTCAGCATGCATATCTGTAGCTGAGTGAAAAGTTAAAATTAAGGCAACCCATAAGCGCTTACACAATGTGTATCTTCGTGAATCTGTAGCTTGAAGTTGAGCGCTTACGGGTTGCCTTGTTTTTAACTTTTCACTCAGCTACAGATGCGCATTCTGGTCGGCTCTTAACCCTTGAAATGTTTGTATATTTTATTGTCCGAATATGTATGACTTGCTGGTGAAGTTTTTTACTTCGTAGATGCCACCGTTAATTCCATCTTGGAAAGTCTACCTCTACCATTTGGGGATGATTTTTTGTCGATGACTTTACCCCTAACTAGTTTTGTTCGAAAATGCTCGGGCAACAAGCGAGTCATTATTTCAGCCCTATCGAGGTATCCGTCGGAGCGGGAAATTCTCCGATTTTGTACGATTCGGAGGATTTTTGGTTCGAGGTATTCTTCCGAGAAGCTGTTCGGAATATTTCTCCGACATTTTGTAACGCATCCCGGCAAATTGCGTTCAGGAGCACTTTTCGTTCAATTTTTGACAGCTAAGTGTATTTTTTTTTCCGATGACACATACTTCGAATATAATTTAAACCTCCGACGAAGTATGCGTTACGGAAAATTGTCCGCTCCAACGGATACCTAATTTCGATAGGAAAAGAGATTGATTGGATGGTAAAAGAAGGATTTAGGGCCAAAAAGGCGAGATTAGTAAAAATGTAGCGCTATACGAAATAACAACTAAATATTAAATATTAAATATAATGAAGGTTCGTCAGCTACAGTCCGCAATTTTGGTACAAAAATAGTTAAAACCCTCAACTGTGAAGAGAATAATTGAAAAATTCAGGGAGACAGTTTGGGTGTCCTGTCACAAGTCGTTCAATAGTTCCAGTCATTTAACATCGATTCGACACCGTAGTCAAGAATCGGGAATTTCGAGAAGCTCTCTACAGCGAATTCTCACAACAGACTTGAAATTCTTAAAAACATCAATTTACTCAAGAACTGAAGTTTACTGATCATGCAGCGCGAAGAGAGTTCGTTGAATGGATTTTGGAATGGATGCTGATTCTTCGAACAAAATCAGCAGTGATGATCAGGTTGTTGGTAAACGGTTTCAGGCGTTCACATATTTCGGCAGATAGGATCTTGTAGGTGATATTGAGGAGACTAATGCGTCTGCAGTTCAGAGGGTCTCCTTTTTTTTGTGGATCGGTTCCATTCTTCAGGCATACTTTCATCCTTTCTTGCTCTTTTTTCTTCTTTCTGAAAAGCCGGTGTTATTCCCTTCTTCTCTGCCTATAGATTTCAATGGCAGCTCTCGTTCTTGGCTGCGAGCATCTGTCGGCATTTCTCACCAAACCAGGGGTTTCTTGCTGGTGGTCGCGAGAAACCTAGCACATCTGTGGCGGGCTGCGGCTGATCTAATGGCTTGTTGGCATCGTTGCCATTATTCTTCGACATTTGATGATGGTGGTATGGTGTGAATCAAGAGGTCAAAGGATAGGCGTTGCGCGAAGGACTTGGTCTTTCGACGTTTCATTTTTTCACAGTATTTCTGGTTTGTTGTGGCGTGGAGGATATCCGCATCCTTACCTTGGCTGCAACTAGGTAGTGGTCCGAGTCGATGTTAGCCACTCGAAATGTTCAGACATCCAAAATATTGGATGCGTGCCTCTTGTCTATCAAAATGTGATCAATTTGGTTGACTGTTCGTCAATTTGGAGACCACCAAGTCCCCTTATGGATATCGAGGAGAGGAAACCGTGTGCTGGCTATAGTGGCATTTCGTTCCGTACTGAAGTCAATTAGCCTAAGTCCGTTAGCTGACGTGTTGTCGTGTAGGCCATAATTTCCGACAATACTGCTAAAGATGTCTTCTCTTCCTAACTCTGCGGAGCTATGCGTACCTGTCCCACGGCGGCTATGGAAGCCATAATAGGACTAACACCTCTCCACATTTATATAAAAAAAGTGGCAATTCGCAGCTCAGCAAGTTTGACACAAGCGGAAGAATTAAACATTAGTGAACATCTAAAACTAATTGAACTTCTATCCGAACTTCCAGAACTTGACATGATCTGTGCGGTTACAGACCGCTTACCAAAGACACTATGCTTCGACAAAAGATTCTCAACGGAGATCACAACCAGAGAAGCATGGTGTAGCAACAACCATCCAAACTGCCTAAACGGCCTAAAGTGGTATACGGATGGTTCTAAAATGGACTCAGGGGTAGGAGCTGGCATACATGGACCAAATAAAAACATCTCAATACCTATGGGAAAAAACCCTAGTGTATTCCAAGCTGAGCTCCATGCCATAAAAGAATGCGCAAACCTAATACACAACTCATGTATTAAAGGCGCAAACATCCATATATTCACGGACAGTCAAGCAGCTATAAAAGCCCTTAGCTCACACATCATTGACTCCAAATCAGTACTACACTGCTTCAACTCCCTCCAAACACTCAGTTCCAGGAACAAAACCAAACTATGGTGGGTCCCCGGACATAAGGGAGTTGAAGGTAACGAAAAAGCTGATGAACTAGCCAGAAAAGGTTCCGAAACCCCCCTCATTGGACCTGAACCCTTCTGTGCAATCCCCAAATCAGCCATAAATCTAGTCATATAAAACTGGGAACAAAACAGATGTGTTTCATACTGGGGAAACATCCCAGGCCTAAGACAGGCCAAAAGAGCTATTCAGCCCTTCAAATCAGATGCCGACAAGATACTAAATCTTCGCAGGCACGATATCAAAAACTTAGTAGGCTACCTAGCTGGTCATCACGGTCTGCGATATCACCTAAACAAAATGCGTCTAGTCGACTCACCGAACTGCAGACTATGTCTAGAAGAAGACGAAACAGCCGAGCATATCATATGTGAATGCCCGGCTCTTTACGGTATGAGAAGAGAATCTTTCTTCAGGGAATTCTTAAGTCCCGAAGAATTGAGGAAATCTTCGGCTGAAAGTATTATCAGCTACATTAGGAAAGTAGAATCGCTACTAACCTAAAAAGCATCTGACGGCAAGCACAATAGATCTTTTAGGTCGATGTGTATATTACTGCTTAGGCAGGTCAGAATTTAAAAAAAAAAAAAAAAAAAAACTCTGCGATGAAATCTCCCAGCACGATTTTAACATCGTACTTCGGTAGTCGCTCATAGGTTTTGTCAAGGAGCTCGTAAAAGCAATCCATAGTTATATCATATTTTTCCTCCGTCCGAGCGTGAGTATACGCGGTCCATAGTAGATGTCATAGTTTTTCATTTCGGCCCATCCGATCGTATTTGCTGGATGGCAGTAATGTCTGCTTTGTGGCAGTTTAGGGCTTCCGCTAGTTGTTCTCCTGCACCTCTCCAGTTTAAAGTTCTCACATTCCAGGTGCAGATACGAACGTCGTTGTGCTTTGTTTCATTTAGCAGGGTCGTCAACATTAATATCAGTCCTTTCCGAGGCTATTGGTTGCTTCGTAACAATTGTTTTTTCCATGGGTGGGTAGTTAGCCCAAGGCACAACCCCCAACCTGGAGGGCCAGTTCCAATTTATTAGATAGCTCTAGAACACGGGGCCATCAGTATCCACTGCGGGATCGAGCGCTAGGTTCCTGGGTTCTGGTTCCTGGGACTGCAGACCTGGTATTCATTCCGCGCCATTCTGACCAGGGTGATTATAGCGTTGCTGTTTTTCGTTTAGCAAGTCAAATCCGGTTGGATGGTTACTACTTGCAGGTATTAAATAAGCACATTTGATGTGCAGTCAGAGTTGCAACCACTGGGCATTGCCAAGTTAAAGCCAATCAGAGTCTACCCTCGTTCTACAGCACCCAACCATCTAACATTTTTTTTCTCAACCGTTATGTATCTTTCCCCAATCCTGATAATCCAATACACTAATCTAAACACACCTCAAGTTATTAATTAAAACACACGTGCTGGGAGTCTTGCGGTTGAATATAGCGGTTGAATATAGCTCATCGTGTGTCAACATCCATAACCGCTATCTAAATCTATTGAATCTAACAACAAACTTAATGATTTCTTTATCAAATGCAAATTTATGTTTTTTTTTAAGTTTCAGTTATTTACAAAATGAATACTCAATTTCATTCCCCTACGCACAATTTAACCTGCAAACCGTCCACATCTATATCTAATCGAAAAAAGTATCTTAAGGTAAAATTATGCGCATAACAAGCAAATAAAAACAAAACGGATTACGAAATGAATATCCACTTCCCATGTCTGACAGCTTACGTAATGTGACCATTTCGCACAACACCCAGACCCAACCCATTAGCATAAAAGTATCAATCAATCGCTCAACTTAAAGGTGCTTAGATAAATAGATACCTTGTATCTATACCTTTTTTTTTATCAAAACATGTACGACCAACTTGCATTTGGATGGAGATTAACTAACAAAACGCGAAAGTTTGGCTCACTCATACGCCCCCCATAAACGTCATCTAATGAGATTCATGTTCACTCTTTCAGTACTAGCCGACACACGAACAACAGAGACAGCGCGATTTCTTCTCAAAACCCACCGCAGGTGACATCTAACATATATACATGTGATAAATCAAACTGTAACCATATGGAAAAGTAATAGAGATGTAAACCAGACATTTACGAGCCAATTATACTGTGGAATACTGGTGTGAGGAACTCCAGTGGATGACTATGACAGTCAGTGGCCTAAATGTCAGCGGGAACTCTAACCCGCAACATAGATGACAACTCGCGATAACAATATACGCCTGCATACTCGACAAAATGCGGACATTAAATTGCGATTATGCATAAAAAATAAAAAATAAAAGCGATCCAAATACGAATTTTAAATCGCAACGAGATTGGGATTTGAATTGATAATTTTTTTTTATTAACAATGGTCACGTTGGAAAAAAAATTATGTACAAGTACCTATATGGCGCATTATGTAGGTAATCTATGCAAGTCGATTGCATAATATGTGTGTGCAGTTGGAATTGTTTTTGCCAAACAAAATGGAGTGACTTTATGCGCCGATTGTGGGTATCTACTAATTGGGTTGTTAAGTCTAGGGGTTGGTTAAGCACTTTTCAATTTTACAATTAATTGGTCTAATCTAGAGGGCCGCATTTAGAATGCGCTATGGGAATATCATCAGAAATAAACTAAAACATATGAGAAGGCTACAATCCGTTGTGTGAATCCTTTAATGCCCTATTTCATCCCATCCTTGTTCAGACATTTTATCAAAATTCCTCTTTGGTTGAGCAAAATCGAAGTTTTTTTCAGAATGACGTCAGTATGATGTCAAAATCGAACACAATTTTTATCTTACGTCTCGTGTACTACCCATATTTGCTATGTTCACATTTACTATTGCAAATAAAGGGTGTCCCATAAGTTAGTAGTACTGTGTTGCCAACGAAAAAAAAAACGAGTGGTGGGTGCACGACTGGGTCGTACGCAACTTTCTCTTTCACAGCGAGTTGGGCGTTAGATCCAATAGTACGCATTTTGATTATTGATGCTAAAAATGATATAAATAATGTCGAAATTTGTTTATACGGACGTTTACTCCGAAATTTGAAGGAATCGGTATCTATATGAAAAATAATTAATTTTCGTTATTGGCCAAAACTGAAAATTCCGTTAAGTGATAGTTGGGCTAGAACTATTTATGTGGAATTGTTTAAAACTATTATACTAGTATATATATTAAATTTCATTCAATTTGACATAGTGGTTTGCGAGAAATTAACAATTTTCTTTATATGGCCTGAATGACAAAATCCGTTATATGGATTTTCTCGCAAAAACTGGGTATGCAGTTTTGTTGGAATTAATATGCTTATAGTATATATAAAGTTTAATCAAAATCGTTAAAGCCGTTTTCGAGAAAATTGAGGTTATGTGTAATTTTTATATGGCAGGTACCGTTAATAACATGGCTAAAAGCAAACAAAAAAAATGGCCTAGAATTATGACCAAAACAAGCTATGATACGAAGCTTAGAGAAAATCGGCCAAGCCGTTTAGGCTGGGGAGACCATTACGGACAGACGGACCGACGGACCGACGGACGGAATTCCAAAAACCACTTTTTTAGGCTCCGCTATCATCGTAATGTTAGAATCAATCAAAATCTCGAGGTCGAAAATTTTCACGAAAACAATATCTTTCTCTTTGTAAGAGAAAGTTAAAAATAACAATGTAACAGCTGACAGACCGGGTAGTAAAAAAGGAGCGTTATACGAAAGAACAACGCATTTTCATTAGGTCTGTTCCCGTACTTTTTCAGTAAAAATTAGTAAATTCTCAAATTTCTTGGAGTGGGGGTAAATGATCTCAGAAAGAGACAAAATTACAAAAAAGTACGGGAACGCGTTTAAGTAAAAACGAGTGGTGGGTGCACGACTGGGTCGTACGAAACTTTCTCTTTCACAGCAAGTTGTCTAACGCCCCATATCATAAGCATTTTGATTATTGATGCTAAAATGATATAAATAATGTCGAAACGTATTCATACGAATGTTTACTCCGAATTTTGAAGGAGGAAAAGGAATTTGAACTGAAAATTCCGTTTAGTGATAGTTGGGCTAAAACTAATTATGTGGAATTGCTTCAAACTGTAATTATGGTATATATATTAAATTTCATTCAATTTGGCATAATAGTTTGCGAGAAATTAACAATTTTCTTTATATGGCCTAAATGACAAAATCCGTTATATGGATTTTCTCGAAAAAACTGGGTATGCAGTTTTGTTGGAACTACTATGGTTATAGTATATATAAAGTTTAATCAAAATCGTTAGAGCCGTTTTCGAGAAAATTGAGGTTATGTGTATTTTTTATATGGCAGGTACCGTTATTAACATGGCTAAAAGCAAACAAAAAAAATGGCCTAGAATTATGACCAAAACAAACTCGGATACGAAGTTTGAAGGAAACCGGTCAAGCCGTTTAGGCTGGGGAGACCATTACGGACAGACGGACCGACGGACCGACGGACGGAATTCCAAAAACCACTTTTTTAGGCTCCGCTATCATCGTAATGTTAGAATCAATCAAAATCTCGAGGTCGAAAATTTTCACGAAAACAATATCTTTCTCTTTGTAAGAGAAAGTTAAAAACAGTAAAATAATATATTTTGTATGCCTTTTAGAGAACAAATGACATAAATCACCTGTCAAAACAAGCAAGTTATCACTTTTAGATACCAACTGACAGTTTACTGATTTTAACCAACAGAAATTTCTGCAGTAAATTTTTTTACAGATTTTTATGGAGGGGTAGTTTTTTTGCTCTTTCGTGAGCTGTCTCTTTTACATATTTTTGCGTACGGGAACGGCAATAAGTAAAAAATCAGTAAAAATCAGTAAGAATCAGTAAATATTATTTTGTACGCGAATAGACCTATTGTTGATTTTTTAAAAATAATGAAAGTTCGTCAGCTACGATAAGCTATTTTCGTACAATATATGGCCGTCATAGTGATTTAAAACCATCAACTTGGAAGAAAATAATTGAAAAATTCAGGGAGACACAAGTCTTTACACAGAAAACATCGAAGCAGTTCGCGAGAGTATTGCTTACAGTCTAAGAATATGAATTCGGCACCGTAGTCAAGAATTGGCTTTTCGAAAATCTTTCTACAGCAAATGCTCACGGAAGACTTGCAGCTTCATGCTTACAAAGCTCAATGGACTCAAAAACTGAAGACTACTGCTCATGAATCGCGAAGAGAGTTCGTGGCTTCTTTTATCGCGAAATTGTCGCAATTTGGGTTCAGAAAACCAAGGAGTCCATTATCGAACCATTCTTCTTCGAAAATGCGGGTGGTCAAGCAGTAACACTTAATGGTGTTCGTTAACGTGACATAATAACCCAGTTGTTAGTGACTAAATTACAAGATATGGATGTCATCAACATGTGGTTTCAACAAGACGGTGCCAACTACCACACAGTCAGAGAAATAATGTAATTACTGGATAAGTAATTTCCTAATCGTGTAATCAGCCGTTTTTGCAATCAGAATTATCCACCCAGATCTTGCGATATAACGCTATTGGATATTGGAAGCCTATAGATCGATAATTGACTGGACCAATTTGAAATATTCACAGGACCTAGCTGCATCTTAAAAAAAAACAATAGGCTTTTTATTTTCATGGATACCTAAAGAGGTCGTGGCAGTTTCGGCAAAGGGATCATAGGACCTCCATATATCTGGAACACTATAATAGTGATAGTCTTGAAATATTGTCCAGGCATGTCGGTTGTCGTTTTGAGGTGACATACAAAAAATGGCCTGCAGCGGATAAGTGGGTATGGTACCTCCCATACAAATTGTATATTTAATGTCATATATCTGGAATACTTAAGCGAGAGCATTAAACTTTTTTATGAGTCCATAGGCATTTTCGTAACAGAAAATGGACGGGATCATATCAGTGATCGTGACAACAAATATGCGGCTAGAATATTTATTATCATAAATCTGAGTATGGCGATCAGTGTTTTGAAAATGTGGTCCTTCCAATAACCGAGCATGTTGAGTTTTTCGTTCTGGACGATGTAAGTGCCGTCCATGGATAATGTGTATACGTACACGATTTTAAACCCCACTTTCAAAATACCCGAGCCAAATGAAGGCCGATTTTTGGTTTCGCTCTAATGACCGAAGCCTGCATTGTGCTTGGTTAGATTTACGCCAATGCTTTCAAGAGCTGAAATATGAAACGCGGGGAATACTGCCATCAGCAAAAAAATGGAATAGAAGTTGCAGAAAAAAGGTTCTTAAAAAAAACATATGAGAAGGCAACAATCCGCTGTGCGAATCGTTGAATACCCTATCCCATCCCAAACTTAAAATTAATATCCCCAAAATGTGGGCTTAATGGAGATAAAATATTGAAAGTGACATTGTCACAACATATTGTTCAGACGGTTTATCAAAATCTGTTATTGTTCTACAAAAAACAACGTTTTTCTATTGCATATACCTTGGGGTAGGGTATAAAATGGTTTTTGTTAAAAAATGATCTAGGGACGAAATGTTCATATTATCATAATTAATGATCTTTTTTCAAATATTTAAAAAAATGTACCAACAACGTTTTTTTAACTTTCTCTTACAAAGAGAAAGATATTGTTTTCGTGAAAATTTTCGACCTCGAGATTTTGATTGATTCTAACATTACGATGATAGCGGAGCCTAAAAAAGTGGTTTTTGGAATTCCGTCCGTCGGTCCGTCTGTCCGTAATGGTCTCCCCAGCCTAAACGGCTTGGCCGATTTTCTTCAAACTTCGTATCCGAGCTTATTTTGGTAATAATTCTAGGCCATTTTTTTTGTTTGCTTTAAGCCATGTTATTAACGGTACCTGCCATATAAAAATTACACATAACCTCAATTTTCTCGAAAACGGCTCTAACGATTTTGTTTAAACTTTATACATACTATAAACATATTAGTTCCAACAAAACTGCATACCCAGTTTTTTTTCGAGAAAATCCATATAACGGATTTTGTCATTCAGGCCATATAAAGAAAATTGTTAATTTCTCGCAAACTATTATGTCAAATTGAATGAAATTTAATATATATACTTCTATAATAGTTTTAAACAATTCCACATAATTATTTTTAGCCCAACTATCACTTAACGGAATTTTCAGTTTTGGCCAATAACGAAAATTAATTATTTTTCACATAGACACCAATTCCTTCAAATTTCGGAGTAAACGTTCGTATAATCACATTTCGACTTTTTTTTATAATTTTTAGCATTAATTAACCCAACTCGCTGTGAAAGAGAAAGTTGCGTACGACCCAGTCGTGCACCCACCACTCGTTTTGATAGAAAACGCCCCCAAAAAGTACGTGTGGCAAAAACTTTGCATTGTCGAAACATGGATACCTATTAAGATTCTCTAAATAGGCAGACACTTTTTTAAAATTCCTTACGATTTGCCTAAAAACTACATTTTCCTAAAAAGGGGCGTGGCAGTGGGTGGTATTCAAAACATTTTTTTTGTAACATATAGAACTAATTTAGCTAGATATACCTCAAAGTATTGCTAGCTGAGTCGATGCAGCGACAGCCATGTCTGTCTGTCCCTCCGTCCGTCTGTCTGTAGATCACCGGTTTTTAGGCCTTAAATTTTGAGCTAAGATAATGAAATTTGATAGGTGTGATCCTTGTACGAACAAGTGTAAATAAACATTTTCAAAACCCGCCTGCTGCCACGCCAACTTTTTAGAAAAGCGTTATTTGTGGTCAAACGGTTAAGAATTTTGAAAAAGTGTCTGAACGAAATATATAGCCAATCGCCATATCTATATTCTGTCGATATAACATTTTTTTGTCACGCCCACGTTTTCAGTCTAATTTTCAAATATTCAAAAAAATACTTTGATGCAAAAACTTTGATATTGTTAATATAAACATTTCGTCCTTAGACTCCCTTTAACCCTCGCCCATTTTTTGGTGGCTTTTTCCTACGAAGAACATTTTTATACCCTTTCCCATAACATATGCAGGAGAAAAACGTTATTTTTGTCGAACCATAAATGATTTTGATAAATTGTCTGAACAATATGTTGTGACATAGTCATTTTCTATATTTCATCGTAGGTAATAAAGTCCATATTTTGGGGATATTCATTTTAAGGATGGTATGGGAGAGGGAACTAAAAGATCCGCACAGAGGATTGTAGCCTTCTCATATTTTTTTTTGATGAAAACGCCCCCAAAAATTGTGCGCGTCAAAAAACTTTGTATAGAAAAAAATATAGGTACTGAAATTATCTAAATATGTACTTTAAACACCTTTTCAAATTTGTTTACCGTTTGGCCAAAAACAACGTTTTTCTGAAAAGTAGGCATAGCAGTGGACGGATTTTAAAAATGTTTACACCTGCTCTGAAACAACGCACAAGGATTCTATATGCCAAGTTTCATTCTCCTAGCTCAAAATTTTTAGGGCCTAGAAATCAATGGCATACAAACGGACGGACGGACAGGCTAACAATAATGTTTGGAATAAAACTGCAATCCCAATTTTTAGCAAAATGTCGAAATAATGCATTTATTTACTTAGTCCAAATTAAGAAAACCATCAATACCTTTTCATATAAACAATGTAAAAACCAACCGATTAAGTGTTCGTCCCCATTAATAATCAATCATTTGGATTTGGATTATTTTTTATTTATTTACAGTTACATATGCAATATCTGGAACCAATTTGTGTTAACGTATAAAGAGTTCCATATAGTCCACACCGGCACCAGATATTTAAGGTTGATTGCATTCCTCTCGATGGTTTTAACTTTATCTTACAAAGAATTGCCGAATTCAAACGGCTTAGTTGAGATAAGCTTTTCTTGACTGTTGATATTACTCCCATACTACTCCCGTATGAAATTTACACTTAACGTCAATTTTCTCAAAAACGGCTCTAACGATTTTGATTAAACTTAACATAAAAATATAGAATTTCCTAGTTCGATGTTACTATTAACATTTGTACAATATCACATAATTATTTTCAGCCCAAATAGCTCTTCAAGTATTTCGAAGTTTTGTGCAATAATTTTCCAATTTTCTATTTAATAATGATTTCCCCTTATATTTTGACGAATTTTTGAATTTCATCACTTCATATCTTTGTAGTGCTCTGCGAGCCATTCATAAAGATACCTGAATGAAGGTCCTTGCTAAACGCGTTTAACAAATTTAAAGTTATTTAGAAATAACTCTGGGACCACCCAGAGTACCGTTAACAAAAAAAAAAACGTTTGACTCAGACTCCTGCCTGACGACTTTACATATTTTGAGCGGAGTAACGAAGTTGTGTGAACGTGGACTGTAACCAGACCAAGTTTAATTTTTTTCGGGACTTGCGTCCCATTTTCAACGATAAAAACTCGGGACTAATGCCCTTTACCTCTAGCCTTTGCATAGGTAATTGAAAGATTGTGTTTGGGAATTTTAGACAATCCTTTCATATATGTTTTTGAAGCTTCAGTCAAACAAAATATTGCTAACGAATTGGTGGGTGTTACTTAACAAATCTTTTCCGCGGACTTTATAAAGGCCTGCATTACCGGCAACCTTGTTTTGCTTAAGTTTGGATATTTGTACTTTGTTTTGAATCTTTCTGTCTGCAGAAGTCGTTCTTCTGTATTCTCAGCATTGACTGTAAGACAACTTAACGAATGTTTCTTGGTCAGCTCAACAGGATTCTGTTCTTTTTCGTTCGCTTTGTATCCTTGGCACTTTGATTAAACCAACGATTATCATTCCAGGAGTGGCACATCGCCACATGTTCCATTGCGCTCATTTTTTGCTCTTTTTCTTCTTTTTGAAATCCAGTATTCTTCCCTTCTTCGTTGCTTATAAAGCTAAATGCCAACTTCTGTAGCTAAGCTCATTTTTAAGCATCCTGTCTGCGTTCTTTGTCTAATCTGGTTTTTTTTGAAGGAGGTGGGAGGAACCCAGCACATCATTTGCGGCCGATCTTATTGTTTGTAGATAACGTCGCTATTGGACTCGACATTAGACGCTGTTGGTATTATATTAATCGAGATTAGCGCTTCAACAATACTCTCAAAATAGAGGATCCTCTAATAGAATAGAAGGAAATTAAATAATTTAACCGAACCAGTGCTGAAGGATCATCGGCAAATGCATGCCTCGTCCAAGAAAGGGATGAATATAACCATTTATCTCTCCTTAATAAAATGCGCTCATGGTGACTTATAAATCTCATTTAAATAGCGACTAATAAATCGCATCTAGAGAATTTTAACATCTACCAGAGCCAACTCTGTCTAAGCATTTTTCGCTTGAAACAACCACTTTATCCGCGCTTAAGAATAACTCGGATCACCAGACAAGATATAAGACGGTAGGCATTGTAGAATTTAGGCAAAGTTCCTTGCTAATTAGTAAGAGGAATGTCGTTCTGCCTCGGCAGGCTTCGAGGTTGGGCATTCTGCTCAAATTTTCCAAGACCTTGTTGATGGTTTCGGGCTGTAGCTCACGGATTGCTGGTCTTATGTGCTTGAATATCGTTTTTTGATTGTTGGCATAATATCGACCCTTCACGTTTCCCCACAAAAAAAGTTTAAAGGGGTCAAATCGCACCTCCGAGGTGGCCAATTTTGGAATTAGGTGCGCAAAATATCGATTGTGGCATGGGCTGTGTGGTATGGCGCGCCATCCTGCATAATTTGGAGGTCGTCATCTCTTCAGTTTCAGTCAAACAAAAACGGTGAGAATGGCTCTCTACCGCTTACCGTTGACCGAAACGTAGTTCCGAGCCTCATTCTCGAAGAAAAACGGTCCAATGATTCCACCACTTCACAATCCGCACCAAACTGTCACTCTCTGTGGATGAATCAGATGGGCTCTTTATTTGGCCCAAAACTTATTTTCAAATAACGAATGGTTTGGGCTACACAGTACTCACTTTGGAAATAAGTTTTCAATATTTTCCAACGTTGTTCAAGTATATCGACATACACTAGTCGGCATAAGTATTTTGACGAAATAAAAATCGTGCATTTTTGAGTTTAACTTCTAAATGGCTTGACAAGAATTCATGTTTATTTTTTCATTTTTATATATAACTAATACAAACCTAAAAATAGGCAAACAAATATTTTTTCATAGAAGTCAAAAAAGATATAAATTAATTTGTAATTTCGTGTGTTGGCATAAGTATTTTGACAAGTATATAACTCTAAGAAAAAACATTTTAAACTTAACAAAAGTAAATAAATAAAGAAGAATTTAGTAAAATATATAACCTCCTTTGGCTTCAATAACTTTTTGAAGGCGTCTCGGTACTGAATCTACTAAATTTTGAAGAATCTCTGGAGATATCTCTTCCCAAAGGGAAGAGACCTCAGAAATCGTCTCCTCTCTGGTTTTATTTAAAGAAACTGTTCTTTTGCGTTTCAAAAGAGACCAGACGTTTTCTATTATATTTAAATCTGGACTTTGAGGTGGCCAGTCCAAAGTGGCAACACCAACATCCTTCAAAAATTTAGTTATCATCCGGGCTTTGTGGCATGGGGCATTGTCCTGTTGCAGGATAAATGATTCACCAATAAGCCTACCTCCGGAAGGAAAGGCATTATCATTTAGGGTTCTTAAATATTGACCTTGGTTCATCGAGCCGGTGATAGGAACCAATTCACCCAGGCCATTATACGCAACATATCCCCAGAACATGACAGAGCCTCCACCATGGCTCACTTTTTGACAAACGGGGCGTCTTTTTTGCCTTTGGCAATCTAACGTAAAATTTGTTTTTTGATGAGTTATACTCAAAGGAGCTTTCATCTGTCCATAGAACGCTTCTCCAGTACTCCTTTGGCTTGTGCAGATGTTCCTTTGCGAAAGACAGTCTTTTAAGCTTGTTTACCTTTGATATGTACGGCACGTCCTTAGCTTTAAATGTTTTAAAATCTCCTTCCATTAAACGTCGTCGGACAGTGCGCTCACTGATTGGATTCGTTGCCGTCAAATTCCATTGATTTGCAGCAGTTTGAGGCTTCAGGAATATATTTCTTTTAAATTCCCGTAGAAGGGTTCGGTCTTCAGTGGGCGTTGTTTTGCGCTTAGCACCTGATCTCATTAGGTTTGTGATGTCATTATGCTTTTTAAACTTATTGATTTGATAGTGCACAGTTTGACGCGACACATTAAACTCACTTGCTATGTCTTTTACTGCCGTTCCAGCGTTAAACTTCGCTACCATTGAAGATCTGACAACCAAACTCAACTCAGCCGTTTTACCCATGGTTTTTAATAAATTTTAATAAATTTTTATTTTGTTATCAACGTTTAATGTAAATTAAAGTTAACTACACAAGTTTTTTGGTTATCACGTGCTCAAAACTGTTAAAATATTTACACAAAGTTTCCGTCAAAATACTTATGCCACGTAAAAATTCTTTGTCTGCATGCGTTCTTATCAGCAGAAAGAGAATGCAAAAGGTAAACAATACAAAACTTGGCATGCATAGAGCTAAAAATAGATTCTTTGTTTCGCGCATCATTTTTGCACCGTTGTTTTAACGATACCAAGCAAAGTTAGTCTCAATAGTCACAAAAAGGTTTCGTCAAAATACTTATGCCGACTAGTGTATTTCATTCAGCGGAGGTATGATACTGACTTTTTGTCATTGTCAAAATAACCTATGAAAACCTATAACCTATAAAAAGAAACCACTAGATGGCCCACCATGTAGTATACCCGGCTTTGATTTTGATTTGACTTTAAAATAGGCTTTGATAGGGCTGTTGTTTCTTCATCTTTGTGTTCTCTATTATATTTTGTGCTCTCAATATTGGCTGCCAGCATCGATCGGCATTCGTCCAGTCCTCGAAGAGCGAGTGGTTCATTTTTGGTGGTTCCGAGAAAAACTGCAGATTGCAGTTGTGATTGATAGATTGTTTGGAATATCTCCACAGTTTTGTTTTATATTACTGGTGTGGGTTTTTAAAACAAGGAACGAAGACATTTAAACTTATGTTTCATATGGGTTCACAGTCACACTGGGATTGAGATAATCAAGCTATATATCTATGAAGGTAGTATGCCAATTTTTCTGTTCCACTTTTACCCTTCATAATGCAAGATAAATAAATAAATGACTAAATAATTAGAAGCAAATGGATGTCTACAATTTTCAGACGTCATAGGCATCTTTCAAATACTTTACCATGCATTACTAGAATCGGTGCGGTCTATGATTTGGCGAAAATGTTTATTGTAATTATCTGCACTTATTCCTTAATAACTCCTCATCACTGAAACCCATAAACTTGGCTGTTGTATAAAGTCAACAAAAATTGGAGTACAAGGAAATAAATATTTTAGTCATGCAATGAGTCTGAGTGGTCAAAACTTCCGTCAAAAAGCAACCTTAAGATCGAAAGTTAATAAACCTCGCATTCATAACAATAGGTACACGCAAACTTCAACAAAACCCCCAAGGTACTCTTACTTTCAGCTAGCAATTATCAAGCAGCCATAAAGTGCAGCTCAACCGTATAATTTCAACAAACAAATAAAATTTAATAAAAAAAATCAAATTTGTTATTCCAAGCACTTGCGTTTTGCTTTTCAGCCGATTCAGTAATCCGTGGCTAAATGCTTTACTCTTATTTTGCAAGAAAACATAAATCACGCAGCGGGCAACGTTAACAGCACCAACATTGTGCGTCCATTCAATAGCTCTAGCTTAATCCAATCCACCCCACCAAAGACCGCCATACGATATGTCGTGTTAGATTGCCATTTCCCACTCTCCATGTGTGGCCGAAGCCAAATTGAGATTTCTTCATCTCTTAGCCCGTCCACGATGAGAGAGTGGCTTTGTTTTGATTCGGACTCGACTTGAACTAGTGGCCAGACCACAACAGCCCCGCGGTAATATAGCAAACGAAATGAAAAGTTCGCGAAATACGTTGTAACACGCGCGGCAATGGTCTTAACAGGGCTAAGACATCAATTCGGCATAAAGTGTTGTGAAGCAAGCTATAGATACAGATACAGTGGTAATCGTTTACTGAAGATATGTGTAAAACTAGAATTGGACTATGCATTTGGATCGGGATACTAGGTTGGTTAATAGTGACTTTAAGTGCGGCAAGTGTATCTAACTACGAGGCAGCTTATTCGGACTATTTCGGCTCAGGTGGGTTAAGTTTTCAGAGGAATTGTGACAAAAAGTGTGTGATAGTTTGCATATGATATATTCGCAGAGGAAGTCGACGATTTCAGTTTGGATTATTCCGAAGAGAGTCACGTGGACAGAAATACCGTCGGATCTGGAGCTGATGATCCCGAAACGATGCCTGAACTGTTCGAAGGTGATATTGCCATTGATGCGGTGAGCCTGCGACTGGGGGTAAATCCTCTGAAGCACCCCAAACGTCTCTGGCCCAATGGCACTATTCCCTTTGAAATAAGCGTGAGCTATAGCAGTGAGGAACGATCAGCCATTGATAGTGCCCTTCGCACACTCAATTCATTGACATGTATTGACTTCATACCGTTTGATGGAGAGCATGATGACTACCTTTATATCACACCACCTGAGGATGGTCCTAAGGGTTGTTGGTCGTATGTTGGCAGGAGAGGTGGCGAGCAAACTGTTTCCTTGCAAAAGCCCGACGAGACAAGTTTGCACTGCTTCAGCAGCGAAGGAAGAATTATGCACGAACTGATGCATGCCATCGGCATCTATCATGAACAATCTCGAGCTGATCGCGATAAGTTTGTGAAGATCCACTGGGATAATATCATGCCGAAGTTCAAGAAGAACTTTAAGCTGGTGTCGAAAAAGAATGGCAAATATTCGTACGACTACGATTACAACTCTGTGATGCACTATGGAGAGTATTACTTCAGGTGAGCGTTAAATTTATCCTCAAAGAGGTGTGGTTACAACTTATCCAATTTTTTGTTGCAGCAAGAAAAAGGGCCTAAAACCAACACTTACACCACTTTCACCGGGCGTCAAGATCGGCCAGAGAAGAACCCTGAGCAAGATCGATTGCTTGAAGATTAACGATTTGTATGGCTGTCTCACAGGGCGCCATGCGAAAATGTATCGAAGCTTTTGCAAGCTGTTGGGTTTATAGTTTTTTTTTTTGGAATAATTAGGTGTAAGGCGAATTTTTATTTATTTTATTATTATCGTAAGTACCCACTGGGAATGTGAAAGTTATTTTTGTTTACAGTGACCACCATCGAATTTATTTGCAAAATAAACTACTTATCTGCAGCTGTGAATAATTTAAAGAAATTATTTCTTTTTTTTTTGAAGAAAAAGGTGACATTAAGTTGCCAATCTATAAACCTTCGGCATGTGATTCCGTCATGAATTATTCATGAAGTAATAACAGATTTAAATGAAAATTGAATTTGACGTAACTTGACGCGTTTATAAGATTACCATGATGTTACTGTGCGGATCTGATCTAAAAACGAAGGACGGAGTAGGTTCTCATTTGTGCTGCATATTTTTCTTGCCCGTTTACCATACATGGTTGGGTGCTGTAGAACGAGGGTAGACTCTGATTGGCGTTAACTTGGCAATGCCCAGTGTTGCAACTCTGACTACACATCAAATGTGCTTATCTTTTACCTCCAAGTGGTAACCATCGGGTACTGGTCTCATCCAACCGGATTTGACTTGCTAAACGATAAGTGCGAGTGTTGATAACACGACGAAAAACAGCAACACTATAAACACCCTGGTGAGAATGGCACGGAAGAATACCCGGCCTGCTGTCCCAGGCGAACCTAGATGAGCTGCTCTGACATATTCGGACAACAGGTTGTCTAGGAATTTCAAGGGTTAGTCAGGCCCCTTGAACAGAGATGGTGGCGGATGAACCGAAAGGCCAACGGCAGCGCTCAATCCCGTAGTGGATACTGATGGCCCCGTGTCCTAGGGGTATCTAATAAATTGGAACTGGCCCTCCAGGTTGGGGGTTGTGCTTTGGGTTAACTACCCACCCACAGAAAAAAAACATGGTTACGAAGCAACCAATAGCCTCGGAAAGGACGGATTTTATTGTTGACGACCCTGCTAAACGAAAAAAGGACAACGACGTTCGTATCTGTACCTGGAATGTGAGAACATTAAACAGGAGAGGTGCAGGCGAACAACTAGCGGAAGCCCTAAACTGCTACAAAGCAGACATTACTGCCATCCAGGAAATACGATGGGATGGGCCGGGAAAAAAGAGGATGAAAAACTGTGACATATACTACGGACCGTGTTATAGTGAGCAGAAACAGCGACTATTCGGATGCGGATTTGTTATAAGTGCCAGACTTAGGCAAGAAGTCTTATGTTTCCAAGACATTAGCGAACGCATAGTAACAATCCGCATCAAGGCCAAATTCGCCAACATAAGCCTTATATGCGCTCACGCTCCGACGGAAGAAAAAGATGATATAGCTAAGGATTGCTTCTACGAGCTCCTCGACAAAACCTATGAGCGACTACCGAAGTACGATGTTAAAATCGTGCTGGGAGATTTTAACGCAAAGGTAGGAAGAGAAGACATCTTTAGAAGTATTGTCGGAAAACATAGCCTACACGACAACACGTCTGCTAACGGACTTAGGCTAATTGATTTCGCTACGGAACGAAATGCCACTATAGCCAGCACACGGTTTCCTCACCTCGATATCCATAAGGGGACATGGCGGTCTCCAGATCAACGAACGGTCAACCAAATTGATCACATTGCGATAGATAAGAGGCACGCATCCAGTATTTTGGATGTCCGAACATTCCAAGGAGCTAACATCGACTCGGATCACTACCTTGTAGCATCCAAGGTAAGAATGCGGATATCCACCACGCCACAACAATCCAGAAATACTGTGAAAAAATTTAATGTCGGAAGACTGCAATCGCAAGAAACCGCCAAGATCTTCGCACAACGCGTATCCCTTAACCTCTCGAGTAATACCATACCACCAGCATCGAATGTCGAAGAGCAATGGCAACGATGCCAACAGGCCATTAGATCAGCCGCAACTGATGTGCTAGGTTTCTCGCGCCCACCAGCAAGAAACCCCTGGTTTGATGAGGAATGCCGACAGATGCTCGCAGCCAAGAACGAGGCCTACAAGGCTAAGCTGCAGGTGAAGACGAGAGCTGCCATTGAGCTCTATAGGCAAAGAAGAAGGGAAGAACATCGGCTTTTCAGCAAGAAGAAAAAAGAGCAAGAAAAGCGCGCGATCGAGGATATAGAGAGGTGCCACTCCAGGAACGATGTTCGCAAGTTTTACCAAAGTGTAAAACGTCAAAGCCAAGGGTACAAGGCTCGAACAGAATCCTGTCGAGATGAACAAGGAAATATTGTAGTTGAGACACAGTCGATGCTGAGGATATGGAAGAACCACTTCTGCAGACTGTTAAATGGCGATGACGAACAACATTCCGCTGTCAGGCAGAACGAACCATTCAATATTGGCAACGACAGTGAAAACTGCCAACCACCCGACCTGAGTGAAGTGAGGATAGCAATATCTAAACTCAAGCTTAATAAGGCTGCCGGAAATGACGGCCTTCCCGCTGAGCTCTATAAGGCCGGCGGAGATGACTTGGTAAGTAACATCCACCAACTCATAAGCCAAATCTGGTCGGATGAAAATATGCCTGAAGAATGGAACCTCAGCATCGTTTGCCCGATCCACAAAAAAGGAGACCCTCTGAACTGCGCCAACTACAGAGGCATAAGTCTCCTCAACATCGCCTACAGGATCCTATCTGCCGTAATATGTGAACGCCTGAAACCGTTTACCAACAACCTGATTGGCCCTTATCAGTGTGGTTTTAGGCCAGGAAAGTCCACAACCGATCAAATTTTCACACTTCGGCAGATCCTGGAAAAAACTCAAGAAGTCCAAATCGATACCCACCACCTATTCATCGATTTCAAAGCCGCATATGACAGCATTTATAGAGACGAACTATACAAAGTCATGTCTAGTTTTGGTATACCGCCCAAACTCGTCCGTTTGTGTAGGATGACGATGGAGAATTCTCGCTGCTCCATCAGGGTCGGAAACGACCTCACCGACACATTCGATACCAAAAAAGGATTTAGGCAAGGCGATGCGCTGTCATGTGACTTCTTTAATCTGATTCTTGAGAGAATTGTGCAAAACTCCAAAGCCAACACCAGAGGCACAATTTTCCAAAAGTCGGTGCAACTACTAGCATACGCTGACGATATTGACATCATTGGTAGGACTCAACGTGATGTCATAGCCACGTTTGCTAGTATAGAGAAGGAAGCGGCGAAAATGGGTTTAGCAGTAAATGAGGGTAAGACTAAGTATATGC
Organism: Rhingia campestris; assembly: GCA_932526625.1. Lineage (NCBI taxonomy): Eukaryota > Metazoa > Arthropoda > Insecta > Diptera > Syrphidae > Rhingia > Rhingia campestris. The sequence continues at coordinate 144,675,932 of OW052183.1, forward strand.
TGTCAACACGAAAGGACACACAACATCGACGAATTGGACAGAACGTCACCATTGACAGATATAACTTTGAGGTAGTACGGGACTTTGTCTACCTCGGCTCCGCTATTAACTCTGACAACAACATCTCGTCAGAAATTAAACGAAGAATTACTCTTGCCAACCGCTGTTTCTTCGGGCTAAGAAGGCAATTTAGTAGTAAAGCCCTCACTCGAACTACTAAGGAGATCCTATATAAGACCCTGATCATCCCAGTCCTGCTCTACGGCGCTGAAGCATGGACCGTATCAAAAGCGGATGAAGAAATCCTTGGTCGATTCGAGAGAAAAATTCATCGATGAATCTTCGGTCCCGTTTGCGTTGACGGGCTATGGAGACGAAGATTCAACCAAGAACTATACGAGCTGTACAGCGACATGCCCCTGGTCAAAAAACTCCGCATTGGACGTTTAAGATGGCTAGGACATGTAGAACGAATGGACACCAATACTCCGGCTCGCAGAGTCTTCGATTCCCAGCCAGACGTCGGACGCAGTAGAGGAAGACCTCGCCTTAAGTGGCGCGCACAAGTGGAAACCGACCTCAACCAACTTGGAGTGCGCAACTGGAGGCAGTTAGCTAAGGACCGGGCTAATTGGAGAGGCATGTTGGTTGAGGCCCAGGTTCATTCTGGACTGTAGCGCCACTTAAGTAAGTAAGTTATTAAGCTTGAGTTCAGATATTGCTATCCTCACTTCACTTAGGTCGGGCGATTGGTAGTTTCCGCAACTCGTCGCCAATATTGAATGGTTCGTTCTACCTGACAGCGGAATGTTGTTCCTCATCGCCGTAAAAGAAGTGGTTCTTCCATATCCTTACCATCGACTGTGTCTCAACTACGATATTAGCTTTTTCATCTAGACAGGATTCTGTTGGAGCCTCGCATCCTTGGCTTTGACGTTTTACACTTTGGTAAAACTTGCGAACATCGATCGCGTCGACATTATATGCTAGTGGTTTGTTGTTAATCGAGAAATTAAGGGATACGCGTCCTGCGAAGGACTTGGCGGTCTCTTGCGATTGCAGTCTTTCGACAGTAAATTTTTCTTATTTCTTACTTGTGGTGGCATATCCGCATTCTTACCTTGGCTGTAACAAGGTAGTGGTCCGAGTCGATGTTAGCCCCTCGGAATGTTCAGACATCCAAAATACTGGATGCGTGCCTCTTGTCTATCGCCATGTGATCAATTTTGTTGGTTTGCGTTAAAATCTCCCAGCGCGGTTTTAACATCGTACTTCGGTAGTTGCTCATAAGTTTTGTCAAGGAGCACGTAGAAGCAATCCTTAGTTATATCATCTTTTTCCTCCGTCGGGGCGTGAGCGCATATAAGGATTTTGTTGGTCAATTTGGCCTTGGTGTGAATTGTTACAATGCGTTCGCTATTGTCTTGGAAACATAAGTCTACGTGCCTAAGTTTGGCACTTATATGCATCGGAATAGTCGCTGTTTCTACTCACTTTAACACGGCACGTTGTAGATGTCACAGTTTTTCATCCTCTTTTTGCCCGGTTCATACCATCATATTTCCTAGATGGTAGTAATATCTGCTTTGTAGCAGCTGAGGGCTTCCGCTAGTTGTTCGCCTGTATCTCCACTGTATAGTGTTCTCAAATTCCAGATGCAGATATGAAGGTCGTTGTCCTTTTTTCGTTTGTAGCATTGTCGTCAACAATAAAATCATTGCTTTCCGAGGCTATTGGTCGCTTCGTAACAATGGGTGGGTTTTTAGTTCAAAGCACAACCTGGAGGGCCACCTGGTGGGCCAGTTGCAATTTATTAGATACCCCATGGTTATGGGACCATCAGTATCCACTACGGAATGGAGCACTGCCACGCGATGGAACACTGTACAGAAGGCCGGGAATTCCGTTCCAGACATTTTCAAAAGGCTGTTTATAGTGTTGCGGTTTTTGTTTTGTTATCAAAACTCGCACTTTTTGGTTTAGCAATTCAAATCCGGTTGGTTGAGACCAGTATCCGATGGTTACCAATTGGTGGTAAAAATGTTTACGATTGATGTGTAGTCAGAGTCACATCCACTGGGCATTGCCAAGTTAAAGCCAATCAGAGTCTACCCTCCTTTTACAACATCCAACCATTTCTCACTATCACAGTCTGTATATCGTGAAATTTTAGACCTTTAGAGAATACTTTTCACAAGATCGAAAAAATACCTTCCTTCAGCTAGGAGAATAGACTGTATAGCCTTTATATGGTTCAGGGAACCACGGACTATATTCTCATTTAACCAGCCTGTGGGCATCACAACGAATCTATATTAATTTAAGTGCGACTTGGACTGTACATTTTAATCTGTTAAGCCTCACCTGACTGATTATTACTTCAAATAACCTGTACCTACCCAATTTCCAGTTCATACAATTAAAATTCCAATCCGTATGGACATAGTACTGAGTACTCACACATGTGCTGACACTGATTCTTTCACGAAACAAAATCCCCACAGGGAGATAAAAGCCTCAAAAGAAAAGTCACCCCCCGCCCATTAACTCGTTAATAACCTCAGCTTTGGAATGCTTTGACCAGTCATTATTTCGTCTATTTATGCAATGAATTCCTTCCGACCAATAACACTGCACTCATTCCGAAGGACATCGTAAAAGAAAAATATTCCCATTCATCCCCGGAAGGACTCATATAGCCGTATATTCAAATACCGTTGAGGTGCAAACCGAAAACGTTCAAAACATCGAATCGTCGATTATTTCCTTCCTCTTGAATCAGAACAACTTGCTGCAACTAACGAAGGCCTGCATTTGTACGGTCCTCACAAAAGCTGTTCCTCAATTCGACGAGGATTTCTTAGTCATGTGTTGATAAACTCTGACATACCTGGAAGGAAATTTATGGATTGATGCCAGTATGGGTCATTGTATTGCTCTGAACACACGATTCCGAATTTGTCTCTAATGGAGAGCATGAAATATTCATACCGACTTGAGAATGAATCACACTGTTGTTGGTGGGCTCTAGGTGGGCCGACATGCTACACCGACCACCCCATCTAATTCGCATGCAAACTACATCTTCTCACAATCGGTATTCCAGGAGAGAAGGTCTTCGTCCTCGTTGTAATTGAAAACTCTTTCTATCTGGCATCATCTATGGTAGATATACTTTGCTGGTGTATGTATCCTTTCCCGTTTCACGAGTTGGTGCATACATTTCGGGTTTGCTACCTGGCACTATGCGCACCTAGGTCAGGACGAGCCGATAGACAAAAGAAACTCTGCAGACGAGGAACCTGCTGCTCTGCCACCTACACATAGTAACCATCACCGAATGTGAGGAGGTTCATATTGAAATATCGTATGTAGGGCAATTCCTTTTGGGGTTTCTCAATTTCACCTGTGATCATGGTATACGGTGGTGTTGGTGTTGCTATTTCAGCCTCAGCTCATTGTTTTATAGGTTTTTATGGAACAATGAAATTTTTCCATACAATATTACGCTTGTCTGCGTTCGCAATGGATATGGAACTAATAGATGGAAATGAGAAGCGGCAAGCTGACTGGCAGACAAGGAGATAGCCGAACGCACAGAGACATCCAGACAAGCAGACAGATGGAATGATGTTACACCGCGCAGAGAAAGGGATCTTCTCGGGGCTAACAGAGTGCATAATATGGAAATATTCCTTCAAGGACGGGGGGTGAGTACACTGCGTACATTCAGTGGTGGTGTACCATTATGCTTATCATCACAATAGCCGCAGGAACTAAAAGCCGGGTTACAAGAGTACGATAGCAGTCTAGCTTGTGTTTTCAACCACAGGAAGTTCTCTTGGTCATTAGGCAAGTTTCAGTGTTGTGTGGGTTTAATATTTTGATTTTTAGATTTGCACATTCGAACGAAGCATATTTGTGTGTAGGTATGAAGTACATGTCCGTTCTGTTAAGTTTAGCTGTAAAATAAAATATATTTCAGGGTACAGTGAGGCTGTTTGAAAAAAAAGTCCATGCAACTTCGAAATTAATTTAAATTGGTCATGCTTCCCATCTTTTTCTTCTACTTGGGCAGTAGTGGAACTGGGCCTCTTACAAAATGCCTCCTTGACAGTAGGTTAGGTTGATGAGGTAGGCGGTGTGCGTCTTCCCTCATCACACTCAGGTCAATGTAGAACCAATGTGATGCCCGTTGGGGTCCACGTGTCCAGGTATCTAAATGTAGTCGAAAACCTGAAAAGATTAGGGAGAGGGATTTCGGATCCCTAAGGTCATGGAAAAATTATTTTCCTAAAGGCGGCTAAACACACGCAGTTTAAAATGTCCAGTATGCCTGTATGTATGTATGATAAAGTTGTCAGTTATTTTGGGCTGAGCAGGCGGTCGAAGTTAAATCGGAAATTCAGTAGTTTTGCCTGTTTAGGCAGCCTGTGATTATGAGAGCCGTCAGCAGGTACATTGTGAAATTTACACAGGTCGCTTGTGTTTTCGTTTAAAATGTCGCCCGTATGCTTACAGAACGACGAAAACATAAAAACTGATGTGCCTCACAAATTTACCAGAGCGTGTGAATGCGTTATGGCAGCCTGAACGGCATACGGGACAGTTAAAACTGCGTGTGTGTAGCCGCCTTAAGGTTCTTGTTCTTAATGGGCTGAGGCCTGGGCAGTGACACAGAAAGTGGAGAGTATCGTCTTGTATTTTTTCATCACAGCTGCCTCTATAAAGGTCATCATCTATAAGATTTATTTTCAGTTTTTGGATTTTAAGTAAGCTATGTCCAGTTTAAATCCCTACTGGTGTCGAAACAGATTTCTTGTTTCTTCGAAGTAGTTTGTGGGTTCTGGCTTTGTCAAACTCAGGCCACATCCTTTTGGAAGTTTCAAAGATGGGGAGGGAGTTTCACCTGTTTTTGGCAATATTCAGTGCCTTCCGTCCCACTCGTGATTTGAGGTCATATAGTGGCGGTTTGACGGACTGGTCTGCCTGATCAATGCTGGAGGCAGAATCTTTTCTCGCCAGTTCATTAGGACCCAGCAGAGCTTTACATTATGTTGGACTCCAAGAACCTTAAGCTCTTCACGACATCTCTTTACAAGTTCAGATTTTATTTCCTCAGCCGAGATTGCTTGAGGGCTCAGTGACGCGATGGTTAGTGCGATGAACTGCCGCTCAGAAGGTCTGGGTTCGATTCCCAGCCGTAGCAACAACTAAATGATTTTTCACTGGCCCTCCTCTCGTGAAGATCTGACAAATCATCCGAGTAGTATCAATTGTCAAGAACAGCTTATCTCAACTTTGCCGTTCGGAGTCGGCATAAAACAGGAGGTCCCGCCATCATGCAAGAAGTACACACGCTCACATGAATGGTTGTGAGAAAGCTAGGCCCTGAGTACTAACGAGCCTGTTGCGCCAAAAATTTGTATTTTTTGTTTTAGCCGAGATTGCTTTTATTGCAGCCTAATGGTGAAGATTGAGGTCGCTTTGGCTGCCTCTGTTTCTGCCAATATCTCAGCCTGGAATACACTGCTGTGCTCAGGGAGACGAAAAGTGCTGTTTCTGAAAACACACCAGCTCCAACGCCTTCGTCCATTTTTTAACCATCAGTGTAGATGGATATGGTTTGGTGCCCACTTCGTTCCTCTCCCAATCCTCTCTACTTGGAAAGATGCAGGAGAATGGTATTTGAAAGTCAAGGTGAGGTAGCATGTAGTCAGAGATTATAGCTGAGCCCAGATATCTGTTTAGAATTTGAGCGTGTCCTCCTAATTTCGTTTTCCAGCAGCTGAGCTGGCTGATTCTTAGAGTACTTTAAGCTGCAGATTCTTGCATGTAGAGGTCTAGCGGTAGCAGGTTAAGGATAGTTTACAGTCCCGCTGTTGGTGCGGCCCTCATTGCGCTAGTGGCGCCCAAACATGTTATCCTTTGTACCTTTGTCATATTTTTCAGATGCGTGACTTTATTTGTGGATTCATTGCTAAATTCATTTATGCTGTTTCCATCTTTTTTGCTTTGTTTTGTTTGAGCTCAGTACTTTGTGTCTTCAATTACTTAATGAGGGGTTCCTTATTTAAACTCCAGAAGTAACAATACCTAATTTTTTGACTGACCGACATCTTGCGAATGACCGATAAGTATTGGGAAATGCCGCCATCTATCCTCTTCGATATTATTCCAGTAACTCAGTAAAAGCGGGGCAGTTTGTTATTTTTAGGCGTTTTTATCTTTTCTGGTTGAAACAGAAAAACACCTTAGCACATGATTTCATTTGATCTGTTATTGTATTGCGCAATTACTTACTTTACTTTACTTTTGATAACGCTTACAGTCCGGGGTGGAACACGGCCTCAACCATCAAGCCCCCCAGCCAACTCGGTCCCTTTCTAGCCGCCTCTAGTTTTGCACACCAAGTTGGTTGAGGTCACTCTCCGATTGCTTGGGCCACCTGAGGTGGGGTCTTCCGCTGATTTCCATACGCTCAGCTGCTGAATTCGAAGTTTTTTGTCGACGTCGCTGTATAGCCCGTAGAGTTCGTCGTTGAATGTTATCCCCGAAACTCTATCGATACCAATTGGACCGAATATCACGCAGAGAATCTTCCTTTAAAAACAACAGAGGACTGGGATGTTAAGGGTCTTATATAAAGTCTCCTTGGTTTTTTGAGAGAGGGCTTTACTTCTTAGATGCCCAAACAAACAGCGATTGGCGACAGTAATTCTTTGCTTGATCTCTTGACTGACGTCATTTTGCGTGGTAACCGCAGAACCTAGATAGACAAAATCCTTAACGACTTCGAAATTATAGTTGCCCATGGTGACATTTTGGTCGAGTAGCCTAATCCTATCTCGATGACTGCATATATTTCGATTTATCCTCAATTACAGCCAAAACCGTCATTGCCGCCTCCGATTTAATAGATGCAAACGCTCCAATGACAGCTCGCTGCGTTCTTCCGATAATGTCAATGCCATCTGCATATTCAAGTAATTGAACAGAATTTTGAAAAAAATGTGTACCTCTGGTGTTGGCGCTTGAGTTTCGTACAATTGCTTCAATTACTGAGCTCATAGAATCCGCTCTGAACGTACTTCGAATGAAAAAATAAATAAATAAACCCAGGACTTAAAAAGGAAGGGGAATGATTCTCTTACGCTCATCATACGCTTGATGTGACCAATATGCTTATTTCTTTTACATATCTTGAAACAGCTCAGATTGGGGTTGTATTTTCTCCTACATTCGCCTTCCTCAAATACAGGACCAAATAATCGACGACGATTTTGTTCGTTCAAAATTGTCGAGTATATGTTGGGGTAAAACTAATGTCATAATCTAAATGCTCTCATGCTATAGATTACATGGTATGACATTGCACATGTGGCTATCACATCTATCTCGTATGAAACGACAACTTGAAGACAAATCATATTTGGGGTGATCTATAAGCTTAAAGTAAAATATTTACAATAATAATAGTGCGCTTCTTATAATTGAAACGTTTTGTAAATTTCTTACTTAGTTACTTACGTAACAGTCCGGAATGAACCTGGGCATCAACCAACATCCCTTTCCAATTAACTCGGTCCTTAGTTAACTTCACTTCAAGTTGGTTGAGGTCGGTTTCTACTTGTGCAGCTTAGGCCAATGCCTTCCTTTACTGCGTCCGACGTGACGTCTGGCTAGGAATCGAGAACTCTGCGAACCCGAGTATTGGTGTCCATTTGCTCTACATGTCCCAGCCATCTGAAACGTCCAATGTGGATTTTTTTGACTAGGGGTATATCTTTGTACAGCTGGTATAGTTCTTGGTTGAATCGAAGATTTTTCTCTCAAAACGACCAAGAATTTCTTTATTCACTTTTGATAGCGGAGCCGAGATACACAATGTTCCGTACTACATCAAAGTTATATCTGTCAATGGCGACGTTCTGTCCAATTTATCGATGCTGTGTGTTCTTTCGAGTTGACAGCATATGCTTGGGGTTCCCCTCATTTGCAGCTAAACCCATTTTTGAAGTTTCCTTCTCTATACTAGCGAACGTTGAGTCCGACCAATGATGTCAATATCGTCGGCGTATCCTAGTACAAGGTGAGCCAAAAGAAGCCATCCGATGTTGTTAGGCTCTCATTTTTTTTCTAAATGAGAAACTTCGATTCTGTTTGTTGATTGTGTTTATTTGAACCTTTAGAATTTCATTGGTCAAGTCGAGAAGATGATATCGGCCAAATGGGCGCCGTCACAATTGATTGCCATACGGGCTCGTTTTATGACATTTTTAATCACTTCGGCGAGAACTTCGGTGACAGATTCTCGCACTCGTGTCGAATGTTATCCATGAGAGCTTCTAGGGTCTCGGGCTTGTTCATGTAAACACAGGACTTAAAAAAAACCCACAAAAAAAAGTCTGGAACGGTTAAATCGGGCGATCTTGCGGGTCAGTGCAAATCACCAAAACGAGAGATAGGGCGACCCGGGAATGCCACCTTCAGAATATATCAGGTTGTGGCTCGCGCAATGTGTGCCGTTGCTCCGTCCTGTTGGATCCACATGTCCTCCAGACATAATTCGTTCAACTCGGTTAACATGGCCCTATAGCGCGCACTGTCCACTGTTGTCCTTTGACCAACGGCGTTCTCGAAAAAAAAGGCCCGATGACTCCTCCAGCGTGAACAGCGCATCATCCAGTAACTTTGAGCGGGTGTAATGACTCCTCCGGCATTACTCGTGGATTTTCGGTGCCCAGAATAGATAGTTTTGTTTGTTCAAGTACCCGCTGAGGTGGAAATGAGCCTCATCGCTTATTATGATTTTGGTCGAAAAATCGTCCACTTCGTCCTCGAGATTGAGGATGGCTTGGGCGTAAGTTACACGCGTTTGGCAGTCGACAGACAGCAGCTGATGAACGGACTGGACTTTGTACGGGAACATGCGTAAGTCTTTGACCAAAATTCGCCTTTGTGACCACCAGCTGATGAATATTTGCGAGGCACGGCGTCTGGTTGATGTTTCCGGCAACAGCGGCGATATTCTCGGCAGAACGGGCTCTCCGGGGCCGGCCTCTCTTGGCAACGGAACACCATAAATGTATTATCGCCTCTAGGCACGTCCGACCACTGTATCGTATCAGCTAATTTCTCGTACTCCAACCACATAGTTAAAGAACAAATTCCTAAAAGAACTGTATGGCATTACGAGAAAGCCAACTGGGAAGCTCTAAACGGTTTCTTTAAGAATTTTAACTGGTCATTATGCTTCCTCGATAATGACGTGGATGCTACGGCTGATGCGATAACTAACATCATTCTCCTGGGTATGAAAACCTATATTCCTCACCGGATAAAGAGTATCAAACCGAAGGTAAACGGGTGGTATGACTCGAGCTGTAAAGAGGTTGTTAGGGTGAAAGAGTTATGTTTTCGGTCATATAAAGCCAACCCAACTGAGGATAACCGTTTAAAATTCAAACGAGCCAGAAATGACTGCAATGCCCACATTAAGCGTGTCAAATTCTTCCACGACCAAAAGTTGAGGCAAAAAATTCTACTATGTCCCAAAGGTAGTAAAAACTTTTGGTCGTTTGTAAAAAACATTAAGAATTCGACCTCATCTTCCATCCCAACGCTCATTTACAATGACATTCCAGCTGTCACCTCTCTAGACAAAGCCAATCTGCTCGCTGCTCATTTTGCAGCCAATTCAACGCTGCCAGATTGTGCCCAGTCTCCCCCTGTACTAGAGAACGTAGAACATTCTATGGGACCAATCCACTTTCGTACTCGTACAGTCGCAAGAGTATTAATCGATCTTGACATACACAAATCGTCTGGTCCAGATGGTATCTCCCCCATAATTCTGAAGAGGTGTTCTTCAACGCTGGCAAAACCACTGCGTAAGCTTTTCCATCTTTCCTATTCATCAGGACTCTTTCCGAGTCGATGGAAAACTGCATTTGTACAGCCCGTTCCCAAAAAAGGCGAATCTTCTTCTCTCTCCAACTACCGACCAATTGCACTTACCTCCCTTCTTTCTAAGGTCATGGAAACGCTGATAAACCGTCAGCTTATGAAATATCTTGAATCACGAAAACTCCTCAATGACCGACAATACGGTTTTCGTAGCAACAGGTCCACTGGTGATTTGATGTCATATCTCACCGAAAAGTGGAACCAATCAATCCACCTTGGTGGCGAAAACAAGATCGTTGCACTTGATATTTCAAAGGCATTTGACAGGGTTTGGCATCAAGCCCTTTTGTCGAAAATGCGTGCTTTTGGTATCGATGATACTCTTCTTCAATGGATTAGAAACTACCTCTCGAAACGTTCAATTCAAGTAGTTTTGGACGGTTTCAAGTCTGCTACTCACCAAATAAATGCTGGTGTTCCTCATTTTTATTAATGACCTATTGTCTGCAACTTCTAATCCAATCCATTCCTTCGCTGATGACAGTACCCTCAGCTTTTCATATTCGTTCTCGATTTCACGCCCCTCACCTTCGGATGTGGAAGAAAAACGACAAAATATGTTAAGTCCATTAAATTCCGACCTTGACAGCATAATTAAATGGGGTAAATCTAATAGAGTGGAATTTAATGCTTCTAAAACGCAATGCTGTCTCCTGTCATCCAAGCGAAACCAAACTTTACAGCCACTATCCATGAGTGGCACTTGCATCGTCGAAACCGAAAAACTTTCCATGCTCGGTATGTGTGTTAGTAACGACCTTCGTTGGAACGACCACATATTCGAAATCGCCAAAAATGCAGCAAAATGTCTAGGTTTCCTCAATCGATGTAAGAAATACTTCACCCCTTCTGATCTGGCCTCAATATATAAAGCGTACATACGCCCCAAACTTGAGTTCAACGCCCACATATGGTCAGGTGCAGCCAAAACATCATTGCACCTACTAGATAGGATACAAAAGCGTGCGATAAAACTGATAGGAGACCCAACCATAGCGAACTCCATAGTTTCGCTCGAACATCGTAGGAATGTCTCCTGCCTTACACTCTTTTACCGCTATTACTACAACAAATGCTCTAACGAAATAGCCAGCTGCATACCGCCCCTTCAACAATTCAACCGTAATACTCGCCGTACCACGAATGCTAATCAGTTCACCCTAAAGCCTATCTTCGGACGTACTATGAAATATAGAGATTCATTCCTTAACCGAACAACACGAATGTGGAATGCTTTACCAAACTCAGTTTTTCCTCTCCATTACAATTTACAAAAATTCAAAACCAACGCACATCGGTATCTCCTCTTCTCTACTCCTCTATTTCCTTAATGCCCGCGCTGTGCTTAAACACCATAAGGGTATTAATAATCCCTTTAGCGCGTGCCAGTTATAAAAAAAAAAAAAAAAAAAAAAATTCGCGCTGCGCCAACACAACAGACGAATTGTTACGGAAAAAAATAGACGCATGTCTAGACATATTATGTCTAGTCCACAAATGTCAAAACAGATTTGACATTGGCGGCCATTTGCAAAAATAAGAGCATCTTCCAATAGGGTTATCTCTTTTGGCCCACCTTGTAGTTGCACTTATTTATGCAAGATAGTGCCTCTGGTGTTGGCTCGGTAGTTTTGCACAATCCTCTCAAGAATAAAATAAAAAAAGTCACATGACAGTGCATCTAAATCCTTTTTGGTGAGGTCGTTTCCGACCCTGATGAAGCAGCGATAATTCTCCAACGCCATCCTACATAAAACGACGAGTTTGGGCGGGATACATGGGTCTGTATGGTTCGTCTCTATATATGCTATAGTATGCGGCTTTGAAATTGGTAAATAGGTGGTCGGTATCGATTTGGACTTCGTGTGTTTTTTCCAGGATCTGCCGAAGTGTGAAAATTTGATCGGTTGTGGATTTTCCTGGCCTAAAACCACACTGATAAGCGCCGATCAGGTTGTTGGTAAACGCTTTCAGGCGTTCACATATTACGGCAGCGATGTTGAGGAGACTTATGCCTCTGTAGTTGGCGCAGTTTAGAGGGTCTCTTTTTTTGTGGACTGGGCAAACGATGCTGAGGTTCCATTCATCAGGTATACTTTCATCCGACCAGAATTGGCTTTGAGTTGGTGGATGCTACTTACCAAATCATCTCCGCCGGCTTAATAAAGCTCAGTGGAAAGGCCGTCATTTCTGGCTTCCTTATTAGGCTTGAGTTATTGCTATCCTCACTGCACTTAGGTCGGGTATTTGGCAGTTTTCGCTGCCAATATTAAATGGTTCGTTCTGCCTGACAGCGGAATGTTGTTCGTCATCGCCGTATAACAGTCTGCAGAAGTGGTTTTTCCATATCCTCAGCGTCGACTGTGTCTTTTATATATTTTAACCATAGAAAAGTACCGCCCGGGACCTGTGCCCTTCTTGCCCCCCTCGCTTCGCCCTGGATGATGGCTCAACTGGGAGTCAATTGTTGTTTGCAGACTCTGGCAATCTCCGGCTCCCTAAAGCGACAAACGTCTCTTTTTTCTACCATCCGTAGCTTCTTCTCGGTGGCAAATCAGGTTTTAAATTTGGCTGTGACGAGAAAATATAGTCAGTGTTGACGTTTGCCCCCCCGAATGTGTGTACCTTTAGGATGTCGGATGCTTGAGCGCATTGTCAATTTGGTTTGACAATCTGGAAATCCCAGGTTATTTTATGGATTCGAAGTCGTGGGAATCTAGTGCTGATGATGACAGTATAATATGCTGCTGCGAGATCTGTTCAATAAATAGCTGATAGTGGCTATCATGTGTCATGTTATGTTTTCATTACATTAACTGTGCCATCAAGTACATAAAAGATTTCCTCTGATTTAAAGCATGCATTCGGCATCTCGATTTGCGCGACTGTGGACTTGACCAAATAAGCTGTCTAAAGACCGAATAATTTGGTTTTGTCATCTACAAAGAAGTGTCCTACGAACTTCGTCGAAAAGGCCTTGTTTTAATCAACTTTACCACCCATTCCAAAAAGAGAGACAGGCCCATAAACTCTAAGAGCATGTCAGTGCAACAATATTTTCTTTTGATTGACTTAACTGATGAAGTAATCCAAAATGGAGACCATCTTGTGACGCAGTAAAGTATGTAAAAGGCTAATGATACTAATATCCTGATCATAACCCCGCCGATAAAGGTGGTTGAAGAAGTGCAAAATTAGCTAATATCAAAACCAACCAAATAATATCCCTGAGCCTATTACAAAATCTCATAAAAACAAATTCCAAAAGTAAAACAAAAAGTGCATACTTTTCGGATGCTCTGCAAATTTATTACCTACACACAAACACATATCAGAATATTTTGGGTCCAACAGTGCATGAAATATTAAAAACAATAAAGATACGGAACGAGCCAGGACACCCATCCAAAAACTAAACGAAAACACCCAAAATGTTTCAAAACTTTGAGCACAGGTACTCATCACTAAAAATAGGATAACACCACAACCACTTGGAATGCATTCGTTTGCTAAATGCGGTTCCTGGCCGCTCTGCATTTTGGTCTAGAATTTCACCTTTGAAATGGCCCGAATCGCTCGTTGGTGAACTGGCGTGTATTGTCGGAAGTTCCGGAGCAACTGGGGCATAGCTGGGTCGCAACATAATGCCAAAGGCACACTACACTTTTATTATTCTCTTGGATTTTCCTTTTATTTTGTTGTTTTCGTCCTTTTTCCTTGATACTGGTATTCCCATCTCTCGTTGGCCTGACCATCATCCAAAAAGGAAATTTCAAAATGCAAGTAAGAAATAATAATATGAAATTATATTCCGTTGGAATCTCTCGACCAACACCTCCGGGACAACTGTGTGTGTCTGAAATATAATTACCTACGAAGTTGGGGAGGGGAATGAAAAGGATACCTAACCTGTATCTACACCTACTTGAAGGTGTAAGTTTAATTTTACATACGACCGCTACTAGAAATGCACGAGTATGCAGCCAGGTCTGAAGGATTGCCAGATGGAAAGTTGATACTGGCGTTTGTGGAACTTTTCCTTTTCTACGATGTGTTTAATGAGTCCGAATGGAGGATGTAAGTTGTGCGGAAAGGAGTTTTTATTGGAGATTGTAGGACTCTAGAACTGTAGGTACCTCTTAGATACTGTACTGCATAGTAATCGCTTTAATGGTATACAATGAGGTGGGACATTAAAAGGAAATTATTTTAGACGCCGAAACGCCATTTGAGGTTGTAGAGAATGCAGACTTTTGTATAGTGAGTGTGAAGTTCAGCGGATTTACTTTAATTGCTTGCCACTGTAGGCATTAAGGGACGTTGTTGGGAGCAGATGTGGCTGACAGCAACTCATGCTATAAGTTTTGAATAATTTGAGTGATTTTTTTTAAAATCATGAAATTTTTAATGCAGAAGTCTTTCTAAATGGTCCGCCAAATAACTATTTTTTTTGAAAATGCTATAAAAAAAACTACTGAATATTTTCTCAAAATTTTTTTTAATCCTTCCGGTTAATAATGGAAAATAATTTCATTCAAATGGCTGCCTCGGCTGGCCATGCAGTAGCCTACACGATCGGTCCAATTTTTAAGCACATTATCGATTGTGTGCAGCTTTATTTCACCAATGGTTTCACGAATATTGTCCTTTAAAGCGTCAATTGTCTCTGGCTTGTCGGCGTAACACTTATCTTTTACGGTACCCCACAAGTAACGGGTGATTTTTTAGCTGGTTTGGTTTTGGCAACACTGGTTTTGACAGCTGACGTGTGTTTAGTACCTTGTGTCACTGTCAAACAGCTTCAGTTTGGTTTGCAATTTAACCATGGATCGTCTTACAAATGAACAACGCTTGCAAATTATTGAATTTTACTATCAAAATTCGTGCTTGGTTCGAAATGTTCATCGCGCGCTGCTTCCATTTTATGATCGGCATTCTCGACCTTCTGAGCAGTCTATTCGGAAGATTGTGACCAAATTTCGCACCAAATTTACTTTGTTGGACATTAAACCACCAACACGTTTACGTACTGTGCGTAGTGAAGAAAATATTGCGGCCGTATCAGCTAGTGTGACAGAAGACCGCGAAATGTCGATTCGGCGCCGTTCCCAGCAGTTAGGCCTTTGTTACAGCACGACGTGGAAAATTTTGCGGAAGGATTTGGGCGTAAAGCCTTTTAAGATACAGCTGGTGCAAGAACTAAAGCCAGCCGACCTACCACAACGCCGAATTTTTGGTGAATGGGCTCTTGGAAAGCTGGCCGAGGATCCGCTTTTTTATCGAAAAATTGTGTTCAGCGATGAGGCTCATTTTTGGTTGAATGGGTACGTAAATAAGCAAAATTGCCGCATTTGGAGTGAAGATCAGCCAGAAGCATTGCAACAGCTACCAATGCATCCCGAAAAAGCCACTGTTTGGTGCGGTTTATGGGCCGGCGGCATTATTGGGCCATATTTCTTCAAAGATGATGCGAATCGCAGCGTTACTGTCAATGGTGAACGCTACCGAGCGATGATAACAAACTTTTTTTTGCCCGAAATGGAAGTTCTTGACTTGCATGATATGTGGTTTCAACAAGACGGTGCCACATGCCACACAGCACGCGAAACAATGGCGCAATTGCGAGGCGAGTTTGGTGAACAGTTAATTTCACGTTTCGGGCCGGTCAATTGGCCGCCTAGATCGTGCGATTTGACACCATTAGATTATTTTTTGTGGGGGTATGTCAAGGCTAATGTCTATAGGGACAAGCCCGCTTCGATTGACGCACTGGAAGCCAACATCCATGCATTCATTCGTGAGATACCGGCCGATATGTGTGAAAGAGTATGCCAAAATTGGACTCAGCGGATGGGCTACCTGAGACGCAGCCGCGGTCAACATTTGCATGAAATTATCTTTAAACATTAAATTGCAAGGTTCAAACGATTCAAATAAATATTTCATTCATTTTTTCGAAGTTTTTGTGTTTTTTTTTTTAAAAAAGTTCTAAACCTCTTAAAAAATCACCCGTTAATAGTCCAACGGTGTCAAAACGCAGCTCCGAGGTGGCCAAACGACATCAGCTCTGCGGCTGATAATGCGATCTTCAAAAACAGGGCGCAAAACATCGAGTGTAGCTTCGGCTGTGTGGCACGTAGCGCCGTCCTGTTGAAACCAAATGTTGCCAATATCCTCCTCACCAATTTTTGTGAACAAAAATTCGTTCAACATGGCCCGATAACGATCGCCATTGACTGTAACGGCCACTCCTTGCTTATTTTCGAAGTAAAATGTCCCAATTATGCCTCTGGACCAAAATCTGCACCAAACAGTGACTCGTTTTGGGTGTATCGGCTTTTCAATGTATGCGTGCGGGTTTTCTGTGCCCCAAATGCGACAATTTCGCTTGTTTACATACCCGCCAAGAACAAAATGAGCTTCATCTGAAAAGATGATTTTTTTTTGGCAAAATCGGCATCTTCTCTGAGTCGATCGCAGGCCCACTTAGCGAAGCGAAAACGCATTGGATGGTCAGTTGGCTTCAACTCCTGAACCAATTGGACTTTGTATGGTGTGAATGCAAAATTCGTCTCAATCATGTCTCCGAAATGTTCAATTGTTGAGAACGACGGTGAATTGATGTTGATGGCTCTTAACGCACACTTTCTGCCACAGCAGCAATATTCTCGGGTGTACGCACTGTTTTCGGCTTTTCACGCTTTGGTTTATCGATTAGGATGCCAGTTTTTCACAAGATAACGAACATACGGAGCTGACAGTGCTTCTCTTCTTCCAAAATCCGTACGCAATTTTCGCACACATTCTGCAACATTACCATGATTTTCAAAGTAATGTCGCAATATTTCCCAGGGTTGTTCAAGCATATACGTCTTCCGTTCAGCGGAAGGATAAAACTAATCATCTGTGAAATCGGACATGAGCTAAGTGTTACCATTCACGAAATAAGCCCTAGTTGAAAAAAAAAGCTTAGATGGCGGACCCGTTATATTGGAAAGCTTGGACAAGTTGCAAGCAATCATGCCAAACGTCTAAATCTAAATAATTCATGACATAACTTGGCTTAGTCCTTCGTAGCCCTTTTGACTTTCCAACCTGTAGTTTTACTAACTAACATAAGGAGCGCTATAGTCCGAAATAAAGTCTAGTTAATGGCTCCAGTGACGTTAAGTTTCTACTTGTAGGAGCTTCTTAAAGCGGGGGTTTTCCCCACTGCGTATGAAGTTTGGCTGGTAATCCATGGCTCTTTGGGCGAGGTATTTCTGTCGATTCGCTCTCCATATTCCCATCTTAAACGTGCAATTCGGGAGCTTTCTTTTACCAAGTCTATGTGGCTGTATGGATCATGAAGTTCTTGGTTGAATCTTCGTCTCCATATCCCATAAATATGAAATGGGACTCGACATTTTCGTTCAAAACGACCAAATATTTCTTCATCCGCTCTTGATACGGTCCATATACTTCGGCGCAGTAGAGCAGGATTTGTATGATCAGGGCCATATAAAAGATCTCCTTACTAGTTCGTATGAGGTCTTTACTACTTAATTCAGCTTCAGCGCCGTTGAGCAGGACTGGGATGATCAGGGTCAGTTGGCGCAGTTTAGAGGGTCTCCTCTATGGATCTATGGATCGGGCAAACGATGCTGGGGTTCAATTCTTCAGGAATACTTTCAACCACCTAGATTTGGCTTATGAGTTGGTGGATGTTACTTACCAAGTCATCTCCACCATCTTTGTAAAGCTCGGCAAGAAGGTCGTCATTTCCGGCAGCCTTGTTAAGCTTGAGTTCAGATCTTGCTATCCTCACTTCACTTAGGTTGCGTGGTAGGCAGTTTTCGCTGTCTTCACTAGTATTGAATGGTTCGTTCTGCCTGTAACAGTCTGTCGTGTAACAGTCTGTAGAAGGGGTTTTTCCACATTCTAAGCATCGACGTACGATATTTTCTGTTCGAGCCTTGTATCCTTGGCTTTGACGTTTTAGACTTTGGGCTTTTTTCTTCTTTGGTCTTTTTTCTTCTTTCTGAAAAGCCGATGTTCTTCCCTCCATCTTTGCCTATATATCTCAATGGCAGCTCTCGCCTTCACCTGCAGCTAAGTCTTGTAGGCCACGTTCTTGGCTGCGAGCATCTGTCGGCATTCTTCATCAAACCAGGGGTTTCTTGCTGGTAAGCGCGAGAAATCTTGCACATCAGTTCTGGCTGATCTAATGGCATGTTGGCATCGTTGCCATTGTTCTTCGATATTCTATGCTGATGGTATGGTGCAAATCGGTTGGCTGTTCATTGATCTGAAGACCGCCATGTTTCCTTATGGATATAGGGATGAAGAAACCGTGTGCTGGCTATAGTGGCATTTCTTTCCGTAGCGAAGTCAATTAGCCTAAGTCCGTTACCAGACGTGTTGTCCTGTAGGCTATGTTTTCCGACAATACTGCTGTCTGCCTTGTATCAGCTTAGGGCTTCCGCTAGTTATTCGCCAGCACCTCTCCTGTTTAGTGTTCTCATATTCCAGGTGCAGATACGAACGTCGTTGTCCTTTTTTCGTTTAGCAGGGTCGTCAACAATTAGATCAGTCCTTTCCAAGGCTTTTGGTTGCTTCATAACATAAAGTTTTTTCCATGGGTAGTTAACCCAAAGCACATCCCCAACCTGGAGGGCCAGTTCCAATTTATTAGATACCCCTAGGCCACGGGGCCATCAGTATCCACTAGGGATTGAGCGCTGTCTTTTGGTTCATCCGCAACCAACTTTGTTTAAGGGGCCTGACTTACCCTTGAGATTCCTTGATAACCTGTTGTCTTAGTAATTCGAAGCAGCTCATCTAGGTTCGCGTGGGACAGCAGGCCGGGTATACATTCCGCGCCATTCTGACCAGGCTGTTTATATTGTTGCTGTTTTTCGTCTTGTTATCAACACTTTCACTTATCGTTTAGCAAGTCAAATCCGGTTGGATAAGACCAGTACCCGATGGTTACCACTTGGAGGTAAAAAAAAGCACATTTGATGTATAGTCAGAGTAACAACCACTAGGTATTGCCAAGTTAAAGCCAATCAGAGTCAATCCTCGTTCTACAACACCCAACCATCAACGATTATTCTAATTTTCAGTTTATCCTATTGACATTGCATGTTAATACCTGGCTAACTGGTTTCGTGTTTATTAAACCAAATATAAACTAGGATTTATGTAATTACCTACATCAACTTGCTACCAATTTGATTTCTCCTTTACCATTAAATCAAATGGAACCCCTGTAATCACACAGTCATATTCCGCAGGATAATCATTGTTTCCACGCCATCAATTCCTAAAAAAAATTACTAGTTACCCAGATAATAGTGTAGTGAACAAAATATCCTTATGCATCCGTATTATTACACTTACCTACGTGCCTGCTCCACCATTGATAGTTCATAAACACGATAAATGAGACTATCCAGCCGAACACGGTTCGCAATTCGTCTAATTTACACCGTTTCGACTGAATAGTACACTCAAGCAAATGCCTTAGCCATCTCATTTGAATGAAGCACACGTAGTGCTAGAGGCGAGATCCTTCCAAATCAATGAATTTTAGCGCCTGCTTATGAGTACACATACATACCATAAACACAGAAAAAGGATACCATTTTCTGGCATTTGATTACGGTGCCCAGCTGCTATTTGGTTCAATTCGACACAATTGCGTTGCACTGGATTTCCCCTGAAAGTGAAAATCTGCATTTAGAGATAAAACACAGAATGGTGTTCATCAAGCACATCAAGGATACTCACATTTCAATTTATTTTCCTAAATCAAGAATTCATGGAAAATATGAGTGAACATAAGGAAATTTTGGTTGACGGAGATTTTTGAAAATTTTCACGAATTTAGTGAAAGCTAAAGCTATGGTTTGTGTCCACACCCACTTAGTAAAGAAAGGACAATCAAATTTATTGAATATATATATAACGGGTGATTTTTTAAGAGGTTTAGAACTTTTTTTAAAAAAAAAACACAAAAAATTCGAAAAAATGAATGAAATATTTATTTGAATCGATAGTTTGAACCTTGCAATTTAATGCTTAAAGATAATTTCATGCAAATGTTGACCGCGGCTGCGTCTCAGGTAGCCCATCCGCTGAGTCCAATTTTGGCATACTCTTTCACACATATCGGCCGGTATCTCACGAATGAATGCATGGATGTTGGCTTCCAGTGCGTCAATCGAAGCGGGCTTGTCCCTATAGACATTAGCCTTGACATACCCCCACAAAAAATAATCTAATGGTGTCAAATCGCACGATCTAGGCGGCCAATTGACCGGCCCGAAACGTGAAATTAACTGTTCACCAAACTCGCCTCGCAATTGCGCCATTGTTTCGCGTGCTGTGTGGCATGTGGCACCGTCTTGTTGAAACCACATATCATGCAAGTCAAGAACTTCCATTTCGGGCAAAAAAAAGTTTGTTATCATCGCTCGGTAGCGTTCACCATTGACAGTAACGCTGCGATTCGCATCATCTTTGAAGAAATATGGCCCAATAATGCCGCCGGCCCATAAACCGCACCAAACAGTGGCTTTTTCGGGATGCATTGGTAGCTGTTGCAATGCTTCTGGCTGATCTTCACTCCAAATGCGGCAATTTTGCTTATTTACGTACCCATTCAACCAAAAATGAGCCTCATCGCTGAACACAATTTTTCGACAAAAAAGCGGATCCTCGGCCAGCTTTCCAAGAGCCCATTCACCAGTGGTAGGTCGGCTGGCTTTAGTTCTTGCACCAGCTGTATCTTAAAAGGCTTTACGCCCAAATCCTTCCGCAAAATTTTCCACGTAGTGCTGTAACAAAGGCCTAACTGCTGGGAACGGCGCCGAATCGACATTTCGCGGTCTTCTGTCACACTAGCTGATACGGCCGCAATATTTTCTTCACTACGCACAGTACGTAAACGTGTTGGTGGTTTAATGTCCAACAAAGTAAATTTGGTGCGAAATTTGGTCACAATCTTCCGAATAGACTAATCAGAAGGTCGAGAATGCCGATCATAAAATGGAAGCAGCGCGCGATGAACATTTCGAACCGAGCACGAATTTTGATAATAAAATTCAATAATTTGCAAGCGTTGTTCATTTGTAAGACGATCCATGGTTAAATTGCAAACCAAACTGAAGCTGTTTGACAGTGACACAAGGTACTAAACACACGTTAGCTGTCAAAACCAGTGTTGCCAAAACCAAACCAGCTAATAAATCACCCGTTATAATATGTTATATATAATATATAACAATATTTTTACTTCTCCAGCATACATATAAGGTAGCGTGTTAATCGTCTTGGTCAACTTCGACTAAAGCGGCCCTTACACTGTCAATCGGATGACATCAATCTCTTACATTGAAAGGTTTTTGATGAGGCAAACCCATTTGCTGAAGTCAGATTGACGAAAATCAAAGCACGTTTGATTTTGCTTGATGAACGTCACGCTGATTTATGTGTGTAATGGTAGGATTAAAGCAATTACTTCATTGTGTTGTGTGTCGCGGAAGATAAAACATGATTTGCGTTAGCGGAAAACTGAAGGATGATGAAGACCGAGCACAAATCGCACATCCGTACACCACGAAAACTCACAAAAACTAAAAATTTCACGTCAACCGGCTGAACTGTGTAAGGGGTAGCGTCAATCCACACATTCACGATGCATGATGTCAATTGATTGATCGTGTAAGGGCCGCTTAATTTACAAGTGTCAAAGCCCCCTGTGTCCAAATTACTACCTGTGTTGCCTAGAATCAAAATCGGCGTATACATTTTTTTTGAACTCTGTCAATCACTGTCATCGAAATTTTTAAAAGTGTACTTATTCCAGAGATATTTTAATCTAAACATGGGAGTACGTTTCAAAATTATAGTGTCAGGACAAAAGACAAAACTTACCGTCAAAGTTTTCTAGAATGTCCAGCTAATGACAAAAACTTCGGATGTATAAATTAAGGGGAAAAGCAATTTTTGACATGTTAAAAGAGAAAACAAAATATTTGTTGACAATATCCTTCGATTATCAGAAAAATATGACACTCCCCAATGTTTCTGACCAATCAGCTTTTTATAATCGACAGATATATTTGTATCTTTTTGGCCTCGTTGTTGGTAGTTCCCACTCACCTCCATCGGGTACTGGTCTCATCCAACCGGATTTGATTTGGTAAACGATAAGTACGAGTGTTACTAACAAGGCGAAAAACAGCAACACATTAAACAGCCAGGTTCCAGTAATCCAGGTGAACAGAGATGAGCTGCTTCGACATATTCGGACAACAGGTTATTTAGCAATCGCAGCTCTTATTTTGGATTTACGTACATTCCGAGGGTCTAACATCGACTCGGACTACTACCTTGTTGACGCCATGGTAAGAATGCGGATATCCACTACTCCACAACAAACCAGAAGTACTGTGAACAAATTTAAGGTCGAAAGACTTGTTACGGCAGCCCTTCGTCGGTAGCTTAAACAACACACAAACAAACAAAATAAAACTATAAAACCGAATTACTCACGACTTAAATCACATTTAATGAAGTCATAAAATACATAATTCATAGCTAACTACCAACCCCATTTCCACCAACCCCTTCCAACTAACACCATCCTTCCATCTCCTATCCAAGATCCACATCCAACATCGAAATCCCAGTCAAAAACCTATAAAAAACATATGAGAGGCTACAATCCGCTATGCGGATCGTTGAATACCCTATCCCATCCCATCCTTTAAATTAATATCCTCAAAATATAGGCTTTATGGCGATGAAATACAGAAAATGACATTGTCACAATATATTGCTCAGACAGTTTCTCAAAATCTTTTGTGGTTCGACAAAAAACAACGTATTTCTATTGCTAATGCCTTGGGATGGGGTACACAAATGGTTTTTGTAAGAAAACGCCCCCAAAATGTGGGCGTAGGTGAAAATGATCTATGGACAAAATGTTTATATTACCATTGCGGAAGTATTTGCATCAAAAATTTTTTCGAAAGTTTTAAAATTTGGACAAAAAGCGTTTTTTACTAAAAACGCCCCCAAAAAGTGGGCGTGGCAAAAAACTTTGTATGAATGAAATATAGATATTAGGATTGTCTAAATATCCTGCTCAGACACTTTTTTGAAATTCCTTACGGTTTGGCCAAAAAATAAGTTTTTCTAAAAAGGGGGCGTGGCAGTAGGCGGATTTCAAAAATTTTTACACTTGTTCTGGTGACTCGCACAAGGATCCTATATACCAAATTTCATTATCCTAGCTCAAAATTTAAGGCCCAAAAATCGGTGACGAACAGACAGACGGACGGACGGACGGACGGACGGACGGACGGACGGACGGACAGACAGACATGGCTAATTCGACTCAGCTAGCGATTCTGAGTCGATCCATATACTTTGAGGTATATGTAGCAAAATTATTTCTCTATGTTACAAACTATGTATCAAAACTAATATACCCCCCTATGGGATAGGGTATAAAAATTTAAAACCAATATGAAATTAATATGTACACAGGCTAATACTAAAAGACAAAATCTCTTACCACTTGTCATACCCAAGATATTCTGTCACACACGATCTGCAGCATGATCCAGTTCATCACACACCTGTGAAATATAAAAAAAATATGTTTTTATCAAAACAACCGAAAACACTTAATTGAATTAAATAATAATGCACTTACCCACAATAAACGAATTCGATGCGCATTGCACATCAATGCGTTTAGCTTGTTTACATTTTTTTTTGACGTTTTTTTTACTTCTTTTGTGTTATCTTTTGCCCTTCTCATTCGGCGAAGAGAACTTTCTTTCGCCGAATTCGAAGGCAGTTGTGCTGTGTGTGGTAGGTTTCATTTACTGTGGTAAGACTTATTATTTGAATATTAATATTGTTATGTCTATATGTATGTTTATTTTTATTGATATTATGATTATATTTATATTTATTTTAGAAATTGTGCTTGTTAGGACTAGTCACTTATGTATTTAGTTTATTTTACAAAGCATTAGACCAATTAAGTCTTGAATCCGTCTACCAGCTTATTGTGAACTGGTCACATAAAAATTAACGAAGATGGGCGAATTAAGATTAAAATCATGAGAGAAAAGGAGAAAGCTCCACTCTGACAACTAGGCCAAATAAGGAAAATTAGAAAAAGGAAAAGGAAGAGAAGAGAGACATTTTTTTTTATAAGAATGAAGAAAGAATATCTAATAAAGAAAAAACAAGAGGGGGAGGGAAAGATATAGTGGAGTCAAATTCAAGAGATGAGAACAGCTATTCCATTACCGCTCCGAAAATCATCAGCTGGTCGATGCCCTTTCTTTTCTAACAGAGCACGACAAGAAAGAGGGTCAAGGCAAAGACAGCTGATCTGACTGGAATACCTTTTTTTTTTAATTGCTACAGTAGCACTAAAAGAATTGTGCCACTATATCTGGGTGAGTTGAGATTTTTCGGTGGGATTTATTTAAAATGACTAAAGAAAAATTATATTTAGATTTTGGCGGGTGATCAATCGACGGAGCACTTTTCCTTGGAAAAGTTTATGAGGGCCTATATAAGGCAAATTTGATTTTAATTGGAGCAGAGGTAGGTTCATCGTTTTCATTTTTTTAGTGCGATAAATAACCCCTTCATTTGTGCGTAGGCATCGTGGAATTAATTGCTGGTCATTTTCGAGCCTCTGCTAAATTGCTAGTGGGTGGTTTCCTCCAACAAAAGGACTCAATAAGGACCGGTGTAACGGCCTTAAAACGGGCTACTAATAGCTGTAAGTGGGTGCCACACAGCCAAGAACAAGGCACACTTATCAGAGTCCAACAAAAGGGTGTCCGGAAGTGAAATCTCCACAAAGTGAAATTTTTTTTTAAAGTGCTCTAATCACTATTTAAAGTGGGTGCTTCGTCACCGCCATAATCGTATACATATACATTCACATGTGTATAAAGACAATTTTACAGAAAGTAATAGCTAAGAACAATCGAATCAAAAAAAATTTGAAATTTGTTTAGTCGTAAATTTAGTTTTAAGTAATTTAATTTGAAGCATTGAATTTGGTCCCTTCTGGACAATCTTAATGATAAGTAGTGTAAGGTCATTTCTGGTCTTAGTATTTTATTGTGCACGTTATACCACCATTGTGGAGCATCCTGTATACTCCTTCTTCAGTGCTGCCGGCAGAACTTCGGGGGATTAAAACAAGGTAAACGTGAGTAATAGATTTAAGTGCTCTTCTTTAATGAATTTGAGATTTTATTAAATAAGTAGTATTAAGAACAGAAATTTCCGGTTTTCTTTGATAGTTTTAGTTTTTTTTTTGAATAAATAATGTTTAATTGCTATAAAAAGATAAATTTTCGTGGTTGATTAATTTTTATAAGATGATGGAATAGATCCTTTTCGATGGTGGTGTGTGGACGGTGGGCGGGCCGTCTTTTGGGGTTTGACCTGACATGACGGGACAATGACTAACGACGACAGGATGTGACAAAGACTTTTTTTTTACATTTCAGGATATAGATTGCGTCTGATGAGTGGTCAAGGGGCTATCCCTCGCAAACGTGGCCAGGGGGATAGCCATAGGAAGTGTCGCAAGACATAAAGGGTGGGAAGGCCAGACTCTGCCGACAACATCCGGTATATTTCGGAATCGCGACGAACCTCTTCGATAGAAAGATACTAGGAACGAGTTTATCGTGTTTAGGTTATTTTAGGATTAGATTAGGATTATTATTAGGCTATAAACTAATACTAATGGTTGGGTGCTGTAGAACGAGGGTAGGCTCTGATTGGCGTTAACTTGGCAATGCCCAGTGTTGCAACTCTGACTACACATCAAATGTGCTTATCTTTACCTCCAAGTGGTAACCATCGGGTACTGGTCTCATCCAACCGGATTTGACTTGCTAAACGATAAGTGCGAGTGTTGATAACACGACGAAAAACAGCAACACTATAAACACCCTGGTGAGAATGGCACGGAAGAATACCCGGCCTGCTGTCCCAGGCGAACCTAGATGAGCTGCTCTGACATATTCGGACAACAGGTTGTCTAGGAATTTCAAGGGTTAGTCAGGCCCCTTGAACAGAGATGGTGGCGGATGAACCGAAAGGCCAACGGCAGCGCTCAATCCCGTAGTGGATACTGATGGCCCCGTGTCCTAGGGGTATCTAATAAATTGGAACTGGCCCTCCAGGTTGGGGGTTGTGCTTTGGGTTAACTACCCACCCACAGAAAAAAAACATAGTTACGAAGCAACCAATAGCCTCGGAAAGGACGGATTTTATTGTTGACGACCCTGCTAAACGAAAAAAGGACAACGACGTTCGTATCTGCACCTGGAATGTGAGAACATTAAACAGGAGAGGTGCAGGCGAACAACTAGCGGAAGCCCTTAACTGCTACAAAGCAGACATTACTGCCATCCAGGAAATACGATGGGATGGGCCGGGCAAAAAGAGGATGAAAAACTGTGACATATACTACGGACCGTGTTATAGTGAGCAGAAACAGCGACTATTCGGATGCGGATTTGTTATAAGTGCCAGACTTAGGCAAGAAGTCTTATGTTTCCAAGACATTAGCGAACGCATAGTAACAATCCGCATCAAGGCCAAATTCGCCAACATAAGCCTTATATGCGCTCACGCTCCGACGGAAGAAAAAGATGATATAGCTAAGGATTGCTTCTACGAGCTCCTCGACAAAACCTATGAGCGACTACCGAAGTACGATGTTAAAATCGTGCTGGGAGATTTTAACGCAAAGGTAGGAAGAGAAGACATCTTTAGAAGAATTGTCGGAAAACAAAGCCTACACGACAACACGTCTGGTAACGGACTTAGGCTAATTGATTTCGCTACGGAACGAAATGCCACTATAGCCAGCACACGGTTTCCTCACCTCGATATCCATAAGGGGACATGGCGGTCTCCAGATCAACGAACGGTCAACCAAATTGATCACATTGCGATAGATAAGAGGCACGCATCCAGTATTTTGGATGTCCGAACATTCCGAGGAGCTAACATCGACTCGGATCACTACCTTGTAGCAGCCAAGGTAAGAATGCGGATATCCACCACGCCACAACAATCCAGAAATACTGTGAAAAAATTTAATGTCGAAAGACTGCAATCGCAAGAGACCGCCAAGACCTTCGCACAACGCGTATCCCTTAACCTCTCGATTAATACCATACCACCAGCATCGAATGTCGAAGAGCAATGGCAACGATGCCAACAGGCCATTAGATCAGCCGCAACTGATGTGCTAGGTTTCTCGCGCCCACCAGCAAGAAACCCCTGGTTTGATGAGGAATGCCGACAGATGCTCGCAGCCAAGAACGAGGCCTACAAGGCTAAGCTGCAGGTGAAGACGAGAGCTGCCATTGAGCTCTATAGGCAAAGAAGAAGGGAAGAACATCGGCTTTTCAGCAAGAAGAAAAAAGAGCAAGAAAAGCGCGCGATCGAGGATATAGAGAGGTGCCACTCCAGGAACGATGTTCGCAAGTTTTACCAAAGTGTAAAACGTCAAAGCCAAGGATACAAGGCTCGAACAGAATCCTGTCGAGATGAACACGGAAATATTGTAGTTGAGACACAGTCGATGCTGAGGATATGGAAGAACCACTTCTGCAGACTGTTAAACGGCGATGACGAACAACAATCCGCTGTCAGGCAGAACGAACCATTCAATATTGGCAACGGCAGCGAAAACTGCCAACCACCCGACCTGAGTGAAGTGAGGATAGCAATATCTAAACTCAAGCTTAATAAGGCTGCCGGAAATGACGGCCTTCCCGCTGAGCTCTATAAGGCCGGCGGAGATGACTTGGTAAGTAACATCCACCAACTCATAAGCCAAATCTGGTCGGATGAAAATATGCCTGAAGAATGGAACCTCAGCATCGTTTGCCCGATCCACAAAAAAGGAGACCCTCTGAACTGCGCCAACTACAGAGGCATAAGTCTCCTCAACATCGCCTACAAGATCCTATCTGCCGTAATATGTGAACGCCTGAAACCGTTTACCAACAACCTGATTGGCCCTTATCAGTGTGGTTTTAGGCCAGGAAAGTCCACAACCGATCAAATTTTCACACTTCGGCAGATCCTGGAAAAAACTCAAGAAGTCCAAATCGATACCCACCACCTATTCATCGATTTCAAAGCCGCATATGACAGCATTTATAGAGACGAACTGTACAGAGCCATGTCTAGTTTTGGTATACCGCCCAAACTCGTCCGTTTGTGTAGGATGACGATGGAGAATTCTCGCTGCTCCATCAGGGTCGGAAACGACCTCACCGACACATTCGATACCAAAAAAGGATTTAGGCAAGGCGATGCGCTGTCATGTGACTTCTTTAATCTGATTCTTGAGAGAATTGTGCAAAACTCCAAAGCCAACACCAGAGGCACAATTTTCCAAAAGTCGGTGCAACTACTAGCATACGCTGACGATATTGACATCATTGGTAGGACTCAACGTGATGTCATAGCCACGTTTGCTAGTATAGAGAAGGAAGCGGCGAAAATGGGTTTAGCAGTAAATGAGGGTAAGACTAAGTATATGCTGTCAACACGAAAGGACACACAACATCGACGAATTGGACAGAACGTCACCATTGACAGATATAACTTTGAGGTAGTACGGGACTTTGTCTACCTCGGCTCCGCTATTAACTCTGACAACAACATCTCGTCAGAAATTAAACGAAGAATTACTCTTTCCAACCGCTGTTTCTTCGGGCTAAGAAGGCAATTTAGTAGTAAAGCCCTCACTCGAACTACTAAGGAGACCCTATATAAGACCCTGATCATCCCAGTCCTGCTCTACGGCGCTGAAGCATGGACCGTATCAAAAGCGGATGAAGAAATCCTTGGTAGATTCGAGAGGAAAATTCTTCGAAAAATCTTCGGTCCCGTTTGCGTTGACGGGCTATGGAGACGAAGATTCAACCAAGAACTATACGAGCTGTACAGCGACATGCCCCTGGTCAAAAAACTCCGCATTGGACGTTTAAGATGGCTAGGACATGTAGAACGAATGGACACCAATACTCCGGCTCGCAGAGTCTTCGATTCCCAGCCAGACGTCGGACGCAGTAGAGGAAGACCTCGCCTTAAGTGGCGCGCACAAGTGGAAACCGACCTCAACCAACTTGGAGTGCGCAACTGGAGGCAGTTAGCTAAGGACCGGGCTAATTGGAGAGGCATGTTGGTTGAGGCCCAGGTTCATTCCGGACTGTAGCGCCACTTAAGTAAGTAAGTAAAGTAAACTAATACTCTTTGTATTCGTTTGATTAGATTAGGTTAGTTTTGTAGTATCGCGGTCGTTTTCCTGGTATCTTTCAGTCGGATTGGCATAGGCTTTTGATCGTTTCTTTTACTCTGTTTACTTACTTCTATCCTTTTCCTATGTAGAGTCTTTTATATCCGTCCGTGGTCAAATTAACGTAGCTTTCTTCTTCTCTTTTGTTTTTTTTTGGCACGAGATAAAAATGTTTGTAGAGCTGGGATGTTATGGTGAGGGGGCAAGAACTCCCCCGTCCGACGAGTGTAGCTGAGCAATCACTAGCGTGCCGCGCCCTTCTCACCAGCATCAAAGTTGCCCCCGTGGCTTACCAAGTCTCACAACAATGGCGCCCAACGTTTTTTTTTTGGCTAAGAGGCCGAATTGTAACTCCAAGGGGACGATTTTCAACTTAGAAGATCGTTGCCTTGGATTTACAATAGCCTCGTCGAGATTTTTTTATACAAACCTTTTTTCTTTAAATTTTACTTTCCTATCTTTTCTCTTTGATCAAATGTCGTTCAAGCTATTGATTTCAGATATGTCTGAAGGTGGCTGTCCGATCCTTAGGCTAATAGCCAATGGATTTAGTGAGGTAGCTGGATGGCTGTTCTAGAATCGATAGAGGGCTAGAGTGGAGAGTCCAAACTGCTAGCTGCTGCCCCAACAGATAAAGGCCTAGGCCTTATCTTTGGTGAGGCGTGAGCGGTAGGATTCGATGCTTGGGCCGTGTTGGAACATAGCCGAAATTACCCCAGCCATCCTGGTTTTTGGCTAAGCCAGATACCTGTGTGGTAGGGGTGTAATGGAAATGCTTCAACACTCGTCGTAATTCCGAAATAGCAGTCGCAATCAAACGAGACTTAGGGACTTACATTACGAACCGATACAGGACAGACAAACAAATTCTCCAAAATGATTGGAAAACCCGTCGTAAAAGTCTACACACCACTACGAGCTTATTATCAACATAAATATCTACAACGTCAACAAACGAATTTTCTTTACAGCGTTAAACATTATTTATAATTAATTATTATTTAAAGCAAACATTTTTATTTGAAGTCTCTGGAATTTGCCAACAGGAATTTTTTTAATTACATTTTTATTTTGATATATTTAAACAATTTTTTTGAAATTGAATATTTTTGAAATATTTTTGAATTTTTTTGAAATATTTTTGAATTTTTTTGAAATATTTTTGAATTTTTTTTGAATTTGATTTGATCTTACCGCTGGTATTGCTCAGGAGTCGGCATAAGGCCAACAAGTTTTTTTAATTTTCCTTTTCGACTAGAAAAAGCAAACGAATTTTTTTTGAATTTCAATGGGGGACTCAAATAAGAGGTCCGGGGCGATCCCAAAACGCATGGGTTTTGAGGCTTCCAGTGAGCTCTCTGGGATTGGGGATTTTGAGGGCAGTAGCAGAGGTTTCGAAGGGCTGGGCCATAGGCGAAACGCACTGGAAGATGGTGCGAATTGCTTATGGAGTGATCCCGGGGTAAACCCGAGGAGAGTAGAACAGGGGACGAGACGACAGAGGGTTGACACTCATACACTAGATATGACAGACTTAACGCTCTACTCTTACGATTTTATGAGGTTTAGCCCCGATGACCAGACAAAACGCCGAAACGAACACCATACACAAGACACGACAAACGCGAAGGTAGTTCCTCCTATGAAAGTGATTCAGGAAGAACCCGGGAGTGAACCCCAAGCTCTGTCAATAGACAACCAGGACTTACGACATGAAACCACCAAACGAACTTCAACAAACAAACGCAGACCCATGGAACGACAAGATGCTACGAACATAGGACAAGAGTCACCCTCCAACAACGAATACAGAACAGAAAAGGAACGAATAAACAGAAAGCAACTAACGTATGATACGGACGATGACGTAGTACGAAAACAAGCACAAAAAGAAGACGAACAAATAACAATGAAAATACATGAAGTGGTCTCTAGTGCTGTAAAGGAGAATCAGGCTAAAATGATGTCAGTCTTTGAGCTATCGATGAAGAGTTTAATGGTAACTTTTCAGGATAGCTTAAAGACTGTTAACGATAAGATTTGCGGCTTAGAGGACACCTTTGCAACACAAAGAGACTCGCCAAATGTGACAGACAGACAATCTACTATGACAAGGGACAATCACAGAACGCCAACAACAACACCACCGATAGACAGAACTAGACAATCTACTAGGGCAGACCACTTAACCGCTAGAGATACGGGCAGAAAAATTGAAATGCCCATACACAAATGGGGGGTTAAATTCGACGGTACTTCGAAGACGATGTCCGTCGAAAGCTTCATTTTTAGAGTCGAAACTCTCCAAAGGAAAAGTGCTATATCCGATGATCATTTGTTCGACCAATTCCACCATCTTCTTTCGGGTCCAGCCGAAAAGTGGTATTGGCAATTCTTGGAAGAAAATGAGAGCGACGAAAATCTCAACTATCACGACCTAAAAGCTAGTTTACTGAAGCAGTTTAGGCACAATAAGAGGGACCATGAGATTTTAAGAGCGATAATGGAACGTAAGCAGCTACCCCAGGAATCATACGACGAATTTTATTCTGACATACGCGCACTGACACTTCAAATGACAAACCGACCACACGAACTCGACCTCATCGACATTATAAGACAAAATGTAAAGGACCGAATCGCCAACTTGATATTTGGCTGCTCGATTATATCAATACAGGATTTACGAGAACAATGTCGACGAGCAGAACGACATCTGACAAGTCGAGAAGTGCGCTTTAGACGAAACGTGAACGAACTTGGCGAGCATTTAGATTGTGGGACAAAAGACGATTCACAAGACAACATAAAAGACGAAGGTCTGGAGATTGCCGCCGTCCACTCGCATCGAACAAACCGACCGACAAAATACTTTAATTCAGACAATACGAATAGGACTGAACGAACAAATACGAACCGAGCGGACACTTACAGGACAACTACAGGGACGACAATTCCACCGGCATGTCCTTCTAACTTCCACACACTAACCTGTTTTAGTTGTGGCCAAGGAAATCTTAGCTTTCAGTGTCTTCGGTGCCAGGAAAACAAGATGGTCGGTGGAGCCTCCGGGAGCAATCTGCCGATGACCGGAACTGTCCCGGCGAAGAAGGAAAGCTCGGAACCATCACCATTTTAAAGAGTCCTTTGAGCAATACAGATTCTTCCACCAAAAATCCTGCTCCTCAACGGAAAAGCCTTCACCAAAGAATCTTGGACTACAACCTTGCCCGTAAAAGAATTTTTGGTGAAGAAGTGACATGGCCGGTGGGAAAGAAAAGAAATTATATTAAAATAAGTAGGTTAAGGGAAAAGTGCAATAGACATAAACGCCGATTACATAAAATTTTAGCTTCTGTGATAACGGTAAATGACGATAACAGACCCTACGCGAAGGTAAGAGTAGGCGAAGAAGAGATGGTAGGGCTGTTAGATAGCGGAGCGTCAGTCAGCTGTTTAGGTAAAGGAGTATTAGAACTTTTAGACAGACATGAAATAACGATGACTAAAATGACGACCGACATAAGAACAGCTGACGGGAAACACCAACAAATTTTAGGACGATTCAAAATTCCAGTCTCCTGGGGTAGCCAATTACACGAAATGGAACTATATGTTGTTCCATCCTTGCAACAGGCGCTATATCTTGGTGTAGATTTTTGGAAGTTATTCAAGGTCGCTCCCAATATCATTGAAGAGTTAGACACACCCTCGTCTACGAAGGTGGATTCGCCATTACAGGAACTCTCACCAGCACAGAACGCTGAGCTAGATAGAGTAAAACGGCTCTATCCTTCTTTTGCGGTGTTGGGATTGGGTAAGACTATGTTCGAAGAACATGTAATCGAGGTGGATGATGAGAAAATGCCCATAAAACAACGACACTACCCTATCTCACCCGCAATACAAAAATTGCTCTATGACGAGCTTGATAGAATGCTCTCTCTTGGCGTAATAGAGGAGAGCAATAGTGTCTGGAGCTCACCGGTAGTGCTGGTGAGAAAACCTGGTAAGAATCGATTATGTCTAGATTCACGGAAAGTGAATTCGGTGACAAAGAAAGATGCTTACCCGCTTCCCCACATTGAAGGTCTTTTAAGTCGCCTTCAAGATACAAGATACATTTCGGGTATCGACCTTAAAGACGCATTTTGGCAGATTCCTCTGGAGCCCAAATCAAGGGAGAAGACAGCCTTCACAGTCCCTGGACGACCGTTATACCAGTATACGGTAATGCCGTTCGGACTGTGTAACGCCGCCCAGAGAATGTGTCGGCTCATGGACAAAGTCATTCCCTCTCGTTTGAAAGAGAATGTCTTTGTCTACCTCGATGACCTCTTGGTTTGTTCTCCGGATTTCGAATCACATGTCAAAATGCTTGATGAAGTAGCAAAATGTCTAAGGGGAGCGGGTTTGACCATTAATGTGGAGAAGAGCAAGTTTTGCTATCGAGAGATTAAGTATCTTGGATACATTGTAGGCGATGGGTGTCTAAGGACGGACCCCGATAAGATATCGGCGGTCGAAGATTTTCCGATCCCCAAGACTCCCAAGCAACTCCGTCGATTTCTGGGTATGACGGGGTGGTATAGAAGGTTTATACCAAATTATGCCTCCTTGTCTGCTCCAATGACTGACTGCCTTAAGAAAGGACAAACATTTTCAATGACTGACGTAGCGCTACACGCGTTTGAACAACTTAAGGCAACCTTGGTGTCCGCACCAATACTAACAAATCCGGACTTTTCGAAACGCTTCTACATACAATGTGACGCTTCAACAACAGGTGTAGGAAGTGTGCTATTCCAGATGGATGCGGAGAATAACGAACGACCGATAGCGTTCATGTCCCAGAAGCTTAATTCCGCACAGCGGAACTATAGCGTAACGGAACTTGAATGCTATGCGGCCGTTCTGTCGGTAAAGAAGTTCAGGGCCTATGTGGAGGGTTTACCTTTCACTATAATTACCGATCATGCAAGTCTGAAGTGGCTGATGACACAAAAGGACCTATCTGGTCGATTGGCCAGGTGGAGCCTTAAACTTCAGTGCTTCGACTTCATGATCGAACATAGGAAGGGTACCCAAAACGTAGTTCCTGATACTCTCTCGCGCATTCATATGGAAGAGCTTACTACAGACACCGAAATTCTGCAGGTTGACCTTGATTCCCCATACTTTTCTTCGGAAGAGTATGAGGAATTGAAGAAAACCGTAACAGAAAACCAAGACAGACTACCCGACACTTGCGTTTCAGACGGGTTTGTATATAAACGAACAGACATACGGACAGGTGACGCTGTACAGGACGACCGAGCATGGAAGCTCTGGATCCCGAAGGAGTTGCGTGGAAGCCTTGTGGAATCAGCACACTACTCGCCAGCCTCAGGCCATGGCGGTATTCAAAAGACTTTGGCCAAACTTCGGCAAACTTACTTTTGGCCAGGAATGGTATCCGACGTTCAAACTTGTGTTAAGTCTTGTGAGGTTTGTAAGTGCTGTAAGCCACTTAATATGATTTCCCGACCGCCGATGGGTCAACAGGTGATTACGGAGCGACCTTTCCAACGTCTATACATTGATTTCCTAGGTCCCTACCCCCGTACAAAGACAGGAAACACCCATATATTTATAGTCCTAGATCATTTTTCTAAGTATGTGTTTCTAAAACCCATTAAGAAGGCAACGGCGATAGAGGTAGTAACATTTTTAGAAGAAAGCGTATTTCATACGTTTGGTGTACCTGAGTACATACATTCTGACAATGGCAAGCAGTTCGTATCTGAACTATTTGCCAGCTTCTTAGCAAAATATGGAGTAAGACATGTCCGCACCGCATTTTACTCTCCTCAAGCTAACGCTTCGGAAAGAGTCAACCGATCGGTGTTGGCCAAAATAAGGGCATACATCCAGGGAGACCAGAAAACATGGGACCAACATGTAAGTGACGCAGCGTTTTCTTTGAGGAGCGTAATACATGATGCGACTAAATTCGAACCATATTTTACTGTGTTTGGTACACACATGATCCAACATGCTAAATCATACGAGCTCTTACGCAAACTTGACGTAATAAAAGATATGACGACCGATGTAATCGAGAAAAATGATAGATTAGAATTGATACGGACAAAAATTTTCGATAACTTGAAGTTATCTCATGACAAGGCAACGCGAATTTATAATACCAGGAGTAGAGACGTAAAGTATAAGGAGGGGCAGATAGTTTTTCGACGAAACTTTAAACAAAGTAGTCAACCAGAAAACTATAATGCCAAATTAGGCCCCAAATTTATTAAATCAGTGATATTAAGGACTATAGGCAATTCCCTGTATGAAGTAGGAAATCAGAATGGCGAAAAAGTGGGTGTTTTTCACGCCAAAGATTTACACGTATAAGTGCAATAAGAAACTGACGCACTCTATCTGTCGTTGCCCGATTGTCTGTGATATGTGTGTAGTATTCAAGTAGTTTATTTATTCAAATATTAAATAATCATCAACTATTTATTTTCCCGTGTCAGTATTGATTATGTTATTTACACCTTTATGTTTTCCATGTTATTTATTTATTTATCTATTTATTTATTTATCCTTTTATTTATTTAGCTTTTTATTCATTTATTTACACTCTAGTTTATTAAGGGCCAACTGTGATAACATTAACTGTGATAGATTAGTTTAGTTCATATTTTTTTTTTTACTATTTTCCAAGTGTGTTCAACTATTTGCCCGGTTAGCAATCAGGGTAAAGCAATGATAACTCAGGGAGTGGGCCCTTGCCACACGTTGTTGCTTAAATTCCATCCCACCTCAGTACTGGTCGAAGGTCTATTCCGTTTTTTTTTACGAAATCGGAGAACTCCCGACCACTCGTACTCCGTTTCGAGCCTGTTACGGCAGCCCTTCGTCGGTAGCTTAAACAACACACAAACAAACAAAATAAAACTATAAAACCGAATTACTCACGACTTAAATCACATTTAATGAAGTCATAAAATACATAATTCATAGCTAACTACCTACCCCATTTCCACCAACCCCTTCCAACTAACACCATCCTTCCATCTCCTATCCAAGATCCACATCCAACATCGAAATCCCAGTCAAAAACCTATAAAAAAAATTTAAAACCAATATGAAATTAATATGTACACAGGCTAATACTAAAAGACAAAATCTCTTACCACTTGTCATACCCAAGATATTCTGTCACACACGATCTGCAGCATGATCCAGTTCATCACACACCTGTGAAATATAAAAAAAATATGTTTTTATCAAAACAACCGAAAACACTTAATTGAATTAAATAATAATGCACTTACCCACAATAAACGAATTCGATGCGCATTGCACATCAATGCGTTTAGCTTGTTTACATTTTTTTTTGACGTTTTTTTTACTTCTTTTGTGTTATCTTTTGCCCTTCTCATTCGGCGAAGAGAACTTTCTTTCGCCGAATTCGAAGGCAGTTGTGCTGTGTGTGGTAGGTTTCATTTACTGTGGTAAGACTTATTATTTGAATATTAATATTGTTATGTCTATATGTATGTTTATTTTTATTGATATTATGATTATATTTATATTTATTTTAGAAATTGTGCTTGTTAGGACTAGTCACTTATGTATTTAGTTTATTTTACAAAGCATTAGACCAATTAAGTCTTGAATCCGTCTACCAGCTTATTGTGAACTGGTCACATAAAAATTAACGAAGATGGGCGAATTAAGATTAAAATCATGAGAGAAAAGGAGAAAGCTCCACTCTGACAACTAGGCCAAATAAGGAAAATTAGAAAAAGGAAAAGGAAGAGAAGAGAGACATTTTTTTTTATAAGAATGAAGAAAGAATATCTAATAAAGAAAAAACAAGAGGGGGAGGGAAAGATATAGTGGAGTCAAATTCAAGAGATGAGAACAGCTATTCCATTACCGCTCCGAAAATCATCAGCTGGTCGATGCCCTTTCTTTTCTAACAGAGCACGACAAGAAAGAGGGTCAAGGCAAAGACAGCTGATCTGACTGGAATACCTTTTTTTTTTAATTGCTACAGTAGCACTAAAAGAATTGTGCCACTATATCTGGGTGAGTTGAGATTTTTCGGTGGGATTTATTTAAAATGACTAAAGAAAAATTATATTTAGATTTTGGCGGGTGATCAATCGACGGAGCACTTTTCCTTGGAAAAGTTTATGAGGGCCTATATAAGGCAAATTTGATTTTAATTGGAGCAGAGGTAGGTTCATCGTTTTCATTTTTTTAGTGCGATAAATAACCCCTTCATTTGTGCGTAGGCATCGTGGAATTAATTGCTGGTCATTTTCGAGCCTCTGCTAAATTGCTAGTGGGTGGTTTCCTCCAACAAAAGGACTCAATAAGGACCGGTGTAACGGCCTTAAAACGGGCTACTAATAGCTGTAAGTGGGTGCCACACAGCCAAGAACAAGGCACACTTATCAGAGTCCAACAAAAGGGTGTCCGGAAGTGAAATCTCCACAAAGTGAAATTTTTTTTTAAAGTGCTCTAATCACTATTTAAAGTGGGTGCTTCGTCACCGCCATAATCGTATACATATACATTCACATGTGTATAAAGACAATTTTACAGAAAGTAATAGCTAAGAACAATCGAATCAAAAAAAATTTGAAATTTGTTTAGTCGTAAATTTAGTTTTAAGTAATTTAATTTGAAGCATTGAATTTGGTCCCTTCTGGACAATCTTAATGATAAGTAGTGTAAGGTCATTTCTGGTCTTAGTATTTTATTGTGCACGTTATACCACCATTGTGGAGCATCCTGTATACTCCTTCTTCAGTGCTGCCGGCAGAACTTCGGGGGATTAAAACAAGGTAAACGTGAGTAATAGATTTAAGTGCTCTTCTTTAATGAATTTGAGATTTTATTAAATAAGTAGTATTAAGAACAGAAATTTCCGGTTTTCTTTGATAGTTTTAGTTTTTTTTTTGAATAAATAATGTTTAATTGCTATAAAAAGATAAATTTTCGTGGTTGATTAATTTTTATAAGATGATGGAATAGATCCTTTTCGATGGTGGTGTGTGGACGGTGGGCGGGCCGTCTTTTGGGGTTTGACCTGACATGACGGGACAATGACTAACGACGACAGGATGTGACAAAGACTTTTTTTTTACATTTCAGGATATAGATTGCGTCTGATGAGTGGTCAAGGGGCTATCCCTCGCAAACGTGGCCAGGGGGATAGCCATAGGAAGTGTCGCAAGACATAAAGGGTGGGAAGGCCAGACTCTGCCGACAACATCCGGTATATTTCGGAATCGCGACGAACCTCTTCGATAGAAAGATACTAGGAACGAGTTTATCGTGTTTAGGTTATTTTAGGATTAGATTAGGATTATTATTAGGCTATAAACTAATACTCTTTGTATTCGTTTGATTAGATTAGGTTAGTTTTGTAGTATCGCGGTCGTTTTCCTGGTATCTTTCAGTCGGATTGGCATAGGCTTTTGATCGTTTCTTTTACTCTGTTTACTTACTTCTATCCTTTTCCTATGTAGAGTCCTTTATATCCGTCCGTGGTCAAATTAACGTAGCTTTCTTCTTCTCTTTTGTTTTTTTTTGGCACGAGATAAAAATGTTTGTAGAGCTGGGATGTTATGGTGAGGGGGCAAGAACTCCCCCGTCCGACGAGTGTAGCTGAGCAATCACTAGCGTGCCGCGCCCTTCTCACCAGCATCAAAGTTGCCCCCGTGGCTTACCAAGTCTCACAACAGACTGCAGTCGCAAAAGATCGCCAATGCCTTCCCTTAATCTCTCGAATAACACCATACAACCAGCATTAAATGGCAACCTTGCTACCAGCAAGAAACCCTTCTTTGATGAGGAATGCCGACAGATGCTCGCAGCCAAGAAGGAGGCCTACAAGGCTAAGCTGCAGGCCAGCTGCCATTGAGCTCTACAGGAAAAGAAGAAGAAGGAAAGAACACTGGCTTCTCAGAAAGAAGAAAAAAGAGCAAGAAACGCGCGCAATCAAGGATATAGAGAGGTGCCACTCCAGGGACAATGTTCGCAAGTTTTTCCAATGACAAACAACATTCCTCTGTCAGGCAGAACGAACCATTCATTATTGGCAACGATAGCGAAAACCGCCCAACCACCATAAGTGAAGTGAGAATAGCAATATCTAAACTCAAGCTTAACAAGGCCGCTGGAAATGACGACCTTCCCGCCGAGCTTCATAGAGCTGGCGGAGATGACTTGGTAAGTTACACCCACCAACTCATAAGCCAAATCGGGTCGGATGAGAGTATGCCTGAAGAATGGAACCTCAGCATGGTTTGCCCGATCCACCAAAAAGGAACTGCGCCAACTACAGAGGCATAAGTCTCCTCAACATCGCCTACAAGATCATGTCTGCCTTAATCTGTGAACGCTTGAAACCGTTTACCAACAACCTGTCGGTTTGGTTTTTGGGCCAGGAAAGTCCATAACTGAACAAATCTTCACACCCAAGATCTATGCTCACCAAATATTTATCGATTTCAAAGCCACATACGACATCATTTATAGAGACGAACTATACAGAGCCATGTCTAGTTTTGGTATACCGCCCAAACTCGTCCGTCTGTGTAGGATGTCGATGGAGAACTCTCGCTGCTCCATCAGGGTCGGAAACAACCTCACCGACACATTCGATACCAAAAAAGGATTTAGGCAAAGCGATGCGCTGTCATGTGACTTCTTGAATTTGATTCTTGAGAGGATTGTGCAAAACTCTCGAGCCAAACCAGAGGCATAATTTTCCAAAAATCATCGGTAGGACTGCAACGTGATGTCATATAGCCACGTTTGCTAGTATAGAGAAGGAAGCCGCAAAAATGGGTTTAGCAGTAAATGAGGGTAAAACTAAGTATATGCTGCCAACACGAAAGGACACACAACAGCGACGAATTGGACAGAACGTCATCATTACCAGATATAGCTTTGAGGTAGTTCGGGACTTTGTCTACCTCGGCTCGGACAACAACATCTCTTCAGAAATTAAACGAAAATTACTCTTGCCAACCGCTGTTTTTATGGGCAAAGAAGGCAATTTAGTAGTTAGCCCCTTACTCGAACTTCTAAGTACTAAGTGATGCTATATAAGACCCTGATCATCCCAGTCCTGCTGTAAGTCGCTGAAGCATGGACCGTATTAAAAATGGATGAAGAAATCCTTGGTCGATTCGAGAGGAAAATTCTTCAGAAAATCTTCGGTCCCGTTTGCGATGACGTGCTATGGAGACGAAGATACAACCAAGAACTTTACTAGCTGTACAGCGACATGCCCCTTGACAAAAAAACTCCGCATTGAACGTTTAAGATGGCTAGGACATGTAGAATGAATGGACACCAATACTCCAGGTCGCAGTGTCTTCGACTCCCAGCCAGGCGTAGGAAGCAGTAGAGGAAGACCTCTTCTTAAGTGGCGCGCACAAGGTGAAACCGACCTCAACCAACTTGGAGTGCGCAACTGGAGGCAGTTAGCTAAGGACCGTGCTTATTGGAAAGGCATGTTGGTTGATGCCCAGATTCATTCCGAACTGTAGCACCACTTAAGTAAGTAAGTATGAAAGGTATGTGTGATGTGGGCAAATGGAGCACCACGTCATATTAACAGTGCGGAATTATTTTTCCCTATTCCTGGACACTCCCAAATACCACCTGATAAAGTGTTTGCTCAGTTAAAAAAAAAGTCAAATCAAAAGAAACCATCGTGGCTGTTGATGAATATTTTGTCCATTTACCAGGAGAATGGGACTGTCGTGAATTCTAGGTCTGATGAATGTGACGTATTTGAGTTT
Source organism: Rhingia campestris (assembly GCA_932526625.1). Classification (NCBI taxonomy): domain Eukaryota; kingdom Metazoa; phylum Arthropoda; class Insecta; order Diptera; family Syrphidae; genus Rhingia; species Rhingia campestris. Next base: position 144,717,095 of record OW052183.1, read on the forward strand.
ATAGACGAAGTCTTAATATTTACAAAGTTACCATCCGCATGGCATTTCAAATTTAATACCTCAAAGAGATTCAATTTTAAAAGAGGAAAAATCGGGCATAATTGGCGTTCGGGGTGAACCCTTTTATAAGTCTGATGTTGGAGAACTGAAACAACCTAAAAAAAGGGCAAACACTTCTCTTCAATTGCACCAAAAGGACTGCCTTTAGCTGTAAAACTCAAGGATGCAAAGCTCAATGATGTGTACAATTTGTTGAAAAAGAACTTTCGATCTAATTGGAAGTCTTTGGAATTGCTTAAGGTTTACAAAGATATTTTATATGTCAATGACACCCATGATGAACCAGAAACCATCGAAACTGACCCTATTTGCTAAAACCATGAACCGGACATAATTATAACGATATAATTAAAATTAAATTCTCATTTTGTAATGCTTTTCTTTGAACATAATTTTCTTTCCAAAGAAAATAAAAATAAGGAAGTTTTTTATAAAGAAAAACTTTATTTCAATATTATAACAATAAATGAATTTCTAGAATTCTGTAATTTATTGGAATTCATTTTATTTAATTTAAACCTAATAAAAAAATCGAACGCGGTAGAAGTAAAACTGTATTCTGTTTAATTTCTCTCACTCTCTCTTTTCCACCTCCATAGTGCATTCATCTCAATTGGCCTCCGCAAACGAGATGAGTTGAAGTGACATATTGACAATTACCTTGGATACTTTTTGACAAAGCTCTTGGGTTTATGTGTGAGATATATGCAACTATAGTGATGTTGACTGTTCGAATCACAAAATTTGTATGAGAGCCGAATGACATACAATTTTCTTCAGACCTAAATTGGTGAACAATGTGTTTTGAATAGTTTTCAACTCGGTTGAAGAATTTTAACTATATCTTACCCCGGACCTAAGTCCCCTCGCCTACAAAACCGGTTTTATGCCGGTTAAACTCATCTCATTCTCTTTACAGTAACCAACAACATGCGGTGTTCCCAAGCGTTCCCATATCTAAGTACTAACCCCGACCGACGCTGCTTCGTTTCGGTGATGAGTCATCTTTTTTGTTACACTTTTTCGTTTCATTAAATCAAATTCACAACGTCCCAAAAGAAGTTTCACTTCAAAAAGACAAGGCGATATCTGAATGACATTTCGCCATTGATCCCTTCCGAAAGATCTCCAGTGTGAAGATATTCTCTCTTCATTGTAAGCACCTCATAAAATCCAAGAAAGACTCCCAAATATCGATAAAACCGTCCAACATTCAAAAGGCAATCTTAGCCAAAACTACCGGTATAAAAGGTGGTTAAATTTTAAGGGCCGACGTTGATTTTGAATAAACCCAAATTATTTAGGACATTACTGTCAATTCTTTTTATAATGATAATATTAGAATGGTTCAATTATTTATGAAGCAAAATATCGGCCAAATGGCCGCCGCGATCTCGGCGGCACACCTCCACCCGATGGTCCAAATTTTTGGATGACGCTGATTCATAATTGAGGTTCTATGCCGTTAATATGCCAAGATTTCTCAACCTTTAGCTCTTGAATTTTTACTGGCTTATCGACGTACACCTTTTCTTTCAAATAACCCCAAAGAAAGAAGTCCAACGGTGTCCAATCACATGATCTTGGCGGCCAATTGACATCGCCACCAAGTGAGATAACACGGCCATTGAATTTGTCGCGCAAAAGAGCCATTGTTTCGTTAGCAAGTGGCACCGTCCTGTTGAAACCACATATCGTCCACATCCATTTCTTCTAATTCGGGACATAAAAAGTTCATATCATCTCACGATAGCGAACACCATTCACAGTAACTGCCTGACCGGCATCATTTTGAAAACGAGTGGTGGGTGCACGACTGGGTCGTACGCAACTTTCTCTTTCACAGCGAGTTGGGTTAATTAATGCTAAAAATTATAAAAAATTTCGAAATGTGATTATACGAACGTTTACTCCGAAATTTGAAGGAATCGGTGTCTATGTGAAAAATAATTAATTTTCGTTATTGGCCAAAACTGAAAATCCCGTTAGATGATAGTTGGGCTAAAACTAATTATGTGGAATTGTTTAAAACTATTATAGTAGTATATATATTAAATTTCATTCAATTTGACATAATAGTTTGCGAGAAATTAACAATTTTCTTTATATGGCCTGAATGACAAAATCCGTTATATGGATTTTCTCGAAAAAACTGGGTATGCAGTTTTGTTGGAACTAATATGCTTATAGTATGTATAAAGTTTAAACAAAATCGTTAGAGCCGTTTTCGAGAAAATTGAGGTTATGTGTAATTTTTATATGGCAGGTACCGTTAATAACATGGCTAAAAGCAAACAAAAAAAATGGCCTAGAATTATGACCAAAATAAGCTTAGATACGAAGTTTGAAGAAAATCGGCCAAGCCGTTTAGGCTGGGGAGACCATTACGGACAGACGGACCGACGGACGGAATTCCAAAAACCACTTTTTTAGGCTCCGCTATCATCGTAATGTTAGAATCAATCAAAATCTCGAGGTCGAAAATTTTCATGAAAACAATATCTTTCTCTTTGTAAGAGAAAGTTAAAAATACAACCCGATGATGCCGCCAGCCGATAAACCGCACCAAACAGTCACTCTTTAAGAATTTAATGTTTTTTTTTCGACAATCACTCTAGCCATCTTAAACGTCCAATGCGGAGTTTTTTGACAAGGGGCATGTCGCTGTACAGCTCGTACAGTTCGTGGTTGAATCTTCGTCTCCATAGCCCGTCAACGCAAACGGGACCCAAGATTTTTCGAAGAATTTTTCTCTCGAATCGACCAAGGATTTCTTCATCCATTTTTAATACCGTCCATGCTTCAGCGACTTAGAGCAGGACTGGGATGATCAGGGTCTTATATAGCATCTCCTTAGTAGTTCGAGTGAGGGCTTTACTTAAATTGCCTTCTTAGCCCGAAGAAACAACGATTGGCAAGAGTAATTCTTCGTTTGATTTCTGACAAGATGTTGTTGTCGGAGTTAATAGCGGAGCCGAGGTAGACAAAGTCCCGTACTACCTCAAAGTCATATCTGTCAATGGTGACGTTCTGTCCAATTCGTCGATGTTGTGTGTTCTTTGGTGTTGACAGCATATACTTAGTCTTACCCTCATTTACTGCTAAACCCATTTTTGCAGCTTCCTTCTCTATACTAGCAAACGTGGCTATGGCATCACGTTGAGTCCTACCAATGATGTCAATATCGTCGGCGTATGCTAGTAGTTGCACCGATTTTTGGAAAATTGTGCCTCTGGTGTTGGCTCGGGAGTTTTGCACAATCCTCTCAAGAATCAAATTCAAGAAGTCACATGACAGCGCATCGCCTTGCCTAAATCATTTTTTGGTATCGAATGTGTCAGTGAGGTCGTTTCCGACGCTGATGGAGCAGCGAGAATTCCCCATCGTCATCCTACACAAACGGATGAGTTTGGGCGGTATACCACAACTAGACATGGCTCTGTATAGTTCGTCTCTATAAATGCTGTTGTATGCGGCTTTGAAATCGATAAATAGGTGGTGGGTATCGATTTGGACTTCTTGGGTTTTTTCCAGGATCTGCTGAAGTGTGAAGATTTGATCGATTGTTGACTTTCCTGGCCTAAAACCACACTGATAAGGGCCGATCAGGTTGTTGGTAAACGGTTTCAGGCGTTCACATATTACGGCAGATAGGATCTTGTAGGCGATGTTGAGCAGACTTATGCCTCAGTAGTTGGCGCAGGTCAGAGGGTCTCCTTGTTTGTAGATCGGGCAAACGATGCTGAGGTTCCATTCTTCAGGCATGCTTTTAACCGACCAGATTCGGCTAATGAGTTGGTGGATGTTGCTTACCAAGTCATCTCCGCCAGCTTTATAAAGCTCAGCGGGAAGGCCGTCATTTCCGGCGGCCTAATTAAGCTTGAGTTTAGATATAGCTATCCTCACTTCACTTAGGTCGGGTGGTTGGCAGTTTTCGCTGTCTTTGCCAATATTAAATGGTTCGTTCTGCCTGACAGCGGAATGTTGTTCGTCATCGCCGTTTAACAGACTGCAGAAGTGGTTCTTCCATATACTCAGTATCGACTGTGTCTCAACTACGATATTTCCTTGTTCATCTCGACAGGATTCTGTTCGATCCTTGTGTCCTTGGCTTTGACGTTTTACACTTTGGTCAAACGTGGCAAACGTCGTTCCTGGAGAAGCACCTCTCTATATCCTCGATCGCGCGCTTTTCTTGCTCTTTTTTCTTCTTTCTGAAAAGCCGATGTTCTTTCCTTCTTCTTTGCCTATAGAGCTCAATGGCAGCTCTCGTCTTCACTTGCAGCTAAGCCTTGTAGGCCTCGTTCTTGGCTGCGAGCATCTTTCGGCATTCCTCATCAAACCAGGGGTTTCTTGCTGGTGGCCGCGAGAAACCTAGCACATCAGTTGCGGCTAATCTAATGGCTGATCGTTGCCATTGTTCTTCGACATTAGATGCTGGTGGTATGTTTTGAGTCGAGAGGTTAAGGGATACGCGTTGCGCGAAGGTATTGGCGGTCTCTGGCGATTGCAGTCTTTCGACATTAAACTTTTTCACAGTATTTCTGTTTTTTTTTGTGGCGTGGTGGATATCCGCATCCTTACTTTGGCTACAACAAGGTAGTGGTCCGAGTCGATGTTGGCCCCTCGGAATGTTCGGACGTCCAAAATACTGGATGCGTGCCTCTTGGCTATCGCAATGTGATCAACTTGGTTGACTGTTCGTTGATCTGGAGACCGCCATGTCCCCTTGTGGATATCGAGGTGAGGAAACCGTGTGCTGGCTTTAGTGGCATTTCGTTCCGTAGCGAAGTCAAATAGTCGTAGTCCGTCACCAGACGTGTTGTCGTGTAGGCTGTTCGGACATCCAAAATACTGGATGCGTGTCTCTTGTTTATCGCAATGTGATCAATTTGGTTGACCATTCGTTGAGACCGCCATGTCCTTTTATGGATATCAAGGTGAGGAAACCGTGTGCTGGCTATAGTGGCATTTCGTTCAGTAGCGAAGTCAATTGGCCTAAGTCCGTTACCAGACGCGTTATCGTGTTAGCTGTGTAATCCGATAATACTTATAGAGATACCTTCTCTTCCTACCTTTGCTAATACTTCGCTAGTCGCTAATAGGTCTTGTCAAGGAGCTCGTAGAAGCAGTCTTTCGTGACATAATATTTTTTCCTCCATTAGAGTATGAGCGCATATAAGGCTTATGTTGGCGAATTTGTCCTTAATGCGGATTGTTACAATGCGTTCGCTAATATCTTGAAAACATAACCTAAGTCCGAATAGTAGCTGTTTCTGCTCACTACGTAGTACGTAGTAGATGTGAAAGTTTTTCAACCTCTTTTTGCCCGGTCCATCCCATTGAATTTCCTCGATGGCAGCTTTGGTCTTGCGCTAGTTGTTCGCCTGCACCTCTCCTGCTTAATGTTCTCAAATTCCAGGTGCAGATGCGAACGTCGTTGTCCTTTTTTCGTTTAGAATGGTCGTCAACAATCTGCACGTCACAAAAAACTGACTGTTACATCCATTTACAAAAGATATAGCATGTTCCGACGGGGCAGTACATTTTGGGACACACTGTATATAGATGCCTAAGTCTAAGGCAGAGTACTCGGTTACTAACGAACAGGCAGAAAAATAGACCTTGCTTTTGATTTGAAATTTTAACACTAAAATAGCTGTCCATGTCCCATTATTAATAAAGAAAGTCCTGAAGCCTGCTAAAGTACCCGCAAAGGTTTCCTAACACTACCTAAAGACCCGTATACACTATCTGCAAGGAAATTCCACGAACAATATAAAATATTTAGGGGGAACAATTACTAGGGTCCTGTATTCGAATAATGAACCCCATTTTGGGCGCAGGATGCATTCATCATTTTTGCCTGAAATTGGTTCAGCTTCAGATGTTATTACTTTCCATTAAGAAGTGTGCTGTGGCATCAGGCACCAGTTAACAGTTTGAAAACACCCATAGTCATGAATAGTGGGGGTGAGTACACCTACGAACATGTGTACATGTGTTGGCAAAACAATAAGCTATAGCACGATAGAACGTTAATTAATTCTCGCTATTACGTTGCAGCTTTTGTTTGCCTTGAAGTGGCCCAAGCACTCAGGATGAATGTTGTGAAGTTGTTTGCGAAACGGAAGTGCAGGCACGTAATGCGTTTCCACACTTTTGTGCCTCGACATGTTAAATGACGTGAGTGTGTGTGTGTATGTTGAATGGGGTTGGGGGTAGTATATTGTTTCGATGATGTGCAGGTGGACATTATGGCTAGGAACAAATAATGTTTGTTTTGTATTATTGCAGTTAGAAAATATATTTTAGAAAGTTCAACGGAGCGGTCTACAATGGTGTTGTGGGGGTGGGGTGGATGGTGCTTTTATAGAACGAGCAGTAGAATCGTTTGTGAACTGGAACTGGCAATGGCTATATGAATCGCACACACACACACATGCGGTTAGCTGTAGATAGATTTGCGAATATACCACATTCGGTTTCTTGAATAAATGTCCGTTAATCATCGATTGACAATGCTATTGCGAATTGAGTCTTGGTGGAATATTTGTAATTTACATACTTATACCATCCAAAATGGAGCTGGCAATACAAACATGTTATCGAAAGCAGTCGGGATATATAATTATTTTCTAATCCTTGCAAACAAACAGAAGTAATAAACAGAAATGTAATTATTTTAGTAATTAATGGCGAGGAACATAATGCAAAGTGGATTTTTTATCGCCAAATACTTGTGTATTTAAATAGATTCCCTTTATTAAAATTAAACAGTACATCAGGAGGATAGATTCTGAGGAGATCATGTAGTGTTTTTAAAAAAAAATATGAATTTCAGAATATTTTATGAAACACATTATAAATGTCTTTCAGTAGATAATTCGTTAATTGTCGGATAGTTCCCATAAATGGAAGACAATGCGATTATTTGAAAACACAATTTTTTTGCACGTATAGCAACGGTGACTCTCAGACTCATTGTGACAATGACTCTGGGTGACGAGTACCTTGACCATAGATAGAGTTAAGGCACCAGCAGATGCGGGAAGACGTGTCCTCACAGTGAAATATCTATTCCTCTTACATGACTACAGCGGAAGACTTCCCAACGGTGTCGTCTGCAACCACAATAACGATAGACAGCATGCCATTAAGGAATTCTAAAGGTTTGTCAATCCCCTTGAAAGGAGATGGTGTAGTACGAGCCGATGGACCAACGACAGCGCTCAGTACAGTAGTAAAAACCAATGGCATAGGTTTATCTAATATTTTTGGACCGGGCTCTTCAATTTGGGAGCTGTACTTTGGGTGGACTACTCGAAAAATCCAAATTTTACGAAGCAACCAAAAGCCTTGGTAAGGAGTAATTATACTGTTGAAGACCACGCTAAAATCACAACAGCGTTTGTATATGCGCCTGGAATCTCACAAAAGAAGAGGGGAGGAAGTAATAAACTGCTACAAGCAGACATTACTACCATCCAGGAAATATGATAGGATGGACCTGAAAAAATTACGATCAAAAATATTGAGAACTTCTACTTCTAGTCCGTGTTAGAGTGATCATAACTGAAGAGGCATATTGACTCAGGTCCAGGTACATTTCGGACTATGTGCTGACACTGTAGCACGTAAGTAAGTAAGTGTTCTCAGTAACCTGTTTATGAAGAAGGCATAGATAACGATTTACTTAAAAGCTTAAAAAAATCTTTTAAGAGTGAGTTTTCTAACAGATCTCTAAATGTTAAGTCAGTCTAATATGTTGAAAGTGAGTTACAAGAAAGATTATTTTTCTAGACCCGGAACGATAATAAGATTAGCTTAAATGAAATTATAAAATTGGATTTTTTTATAAGCTTAGCTTACAGAAGGCCATAATCCGCTGTGGGAATATTAGTATTACCAATATTTTTTCGTCGAAAGTTTTTTTTCTGAATTTTTATAAAAATTTTACCGAAAATCGGTTTTTTAAACAAAATCTCCCCAAAAAAACGAGCGTGGCGAAAAATGTATGTAGACAAAATATGTGATTCAGAAACTTTTTCAAAATTCCTGACCGTTTGGCCGAAACCAACATTTTTGTAAAAACTGGGCGTGTCAGTGGCCCGATTTTAAAAATGTTTACACTTGTTCTGCTGGGAGCAACTGCTGGGGCCTTAAATTTCTTACTTAAAATTTAAGGCCCAAAAACTAGAGTGCTAGACTGTTGAAATTTGGTATACGTACGCTTGGTGTACCAAATTTCAACATTCTTACTCAAAATTTAAGGCCCAAAAAGTGATGACGTACTGACGGACAGATATGACTATCTAGACTCAGGTAGAAAATTTGAGTCGAACCATATACTTTAATGTATATCTAGCAAAATTATTTCTCTAAGTTATGGGATAGGGTATAATAACGAATGTATTGTAATTGTTGTATATCCAACAAAAGAAGAAGCACAAACTGGTGATATTCGCACGTCTGGAGAAAGGGAAGGTTTGCTGATAATGATTGCTTTTGGATACATTTCAGCAACCAGCCCATATTCCAGAAATGCGGATACCACCAGTTTGTGCTTCTTTTTTTGTTGGATACACAACATATGGCCCTTCGAGAATTTTGAATTAACGTAGAATCAGTGAAAAATGAAAAAGTATTACAAACAAAACGAGTGGTGGGTGCACGACTGGGTCGTACGCAACTTTCTCTTTCACAGTTGGAGTTAGGTGTTAGATCAAATAATGTCTAAAATGATATAAATAATGTCGAAATCTGATTATACGAACGTTTACTCCGAAATTTGAAGGAATCGGTGTCTATGTGAATAATAATGATTTTTCGTTATTGGCCAAAACTGAAAATTCCGTTTAGTGATAGTTGGGCTAAAACTAAATATGTGGAATTGTTTTAAACTATAATAGTAGTATATATATTAAATTTCATTCAATTTGACATAGTAGTTTGCGAGAAATTTACAATTTTCTTTATATGGCCTGAATTGCAAAATCCGTTATATGGATTTTCTCGAATAAAAAACTGGGTATGCAGTTTTGTTGGAACTAATATGCTTATAGTATCTATAAAGTTTAATCAAAATCGTTGGAGCTGTTTTCGAGAAAATTGAGGTTATGTGTAATTTTTATATGGCAGGTACCGTTAATAACATGGCTAAAAGCGAACAAAAAAAAATGTCCTAGAATTATGACCAAAAGAAACTTGGATACGACATTTGATGAAAATTGGTCAAGCCGTTTAGGCTGGGGAGACCATTACGGATAGACGGACCGACGAACCGACGGACGAAATTCCAAAAACCACTTTTTTGCGTTCCATAAATCAAAAGTGAAATAGTAAATGTGATACTGAAAGTGTGTGTCGCAGTTCTAATCCTGGAACCGATTTTGGATGCAGCTGTACCTTAAGTACGACGACAGTGGACACAACTTATTCGGCCCTAGCGAGGTATCGGTCGGAGCGGAAGATTCTCCGATTTTGTATGATTCCGATGATTTCTGCTTCGAGATTCTTCCGAAAAGCTGTTCGGAATATTTCTCCAACATTTTGTAACGCATCCCAGCGAATTGCGTTGAAGTGCATTCAGGTGCATTTTTCGTTAAATTTTTAACTAAGTGGAATTCATTTTTCGATTTCCTCCGACACAAATTTTCGAGGAATTTGTTTACGAAGTGAAGTGGAGTAATAGAAAAATGTATGTACTTATATAAAACTATTTATTTAAGTAGTTTTCGTACTAATCGTTTGAATTTTTTTCCAGGGCGAGCTCAATGGAAAAAACCACCCCTCAACAGTACGAGCTTCGTGGTCGCATTTTTGTAGTATTTCTTTCCGATGACACATACCTCGAATGGAATTTGAATCTCCGACGAAGTATGCGTTGCGGAAAAATCTCCGCTCCGACGGATACCTCGAACCTCGCTAGGGCAGAATATTGGGCATAATCGGCCCTATCGAGGTATCCGTCGGAGCGGAAAATTCTCCGATTTCGTACGATTCGGAGGATATTTGCTTCGAGGTATTCCTCCGAAAAGCTGTTCGGAATATTTCTCCGACATTTTGTAACGCACCCCGGCGAATTGCGTTGAGGTGCATTTTTCATGCGATTTTTGACAGCTAAGTGCCATTCTTTCTCCGATTTCCTCCGACACAAATTCTTCGCGGAATTTATTTACGAATTGTAGTGAAGTGAACCCGTCGCATTTGGGAAGATTTTTTTTCCGATGACACATACCTCGAATGGAATTTTAACCTCCGACGAAGTATGCGTTGCGGAAAATTGTCCGCTCCGACGGATACCTCGATAGGGCTGAATATACTTGAAGGTTGACTGTAGTTGGCGTTGCGCCGCGCTGCCGTGTGAAAGTGGGTCTTCCATAGCCCGGGTATGATGACGGCATTTTTTGATGAAGATCAAACGGATATGTTTCGATGGGATCTATGACAGAAAGAAGAATTGTGCGCTGCAGACAGTGACCGCCGTGCCACGTATAATTGGCTGTGTAAAACTAATGGAGTGCCTAAATCTAAGCCGCAATGTAATAGTAGTCTGTGTGAATCATTGTAATGCGTGCCAGCAGAACATTTTCTCCTCGTAATTCGCCATTCAAAATGGTGGCTTCAATAATGTTTTTCATTATTTTTTTAATGACTTATGTGCCATTTCACATGAATCCGTGTTGGGTTCAAATTCCGAAGTTAAATAACCGCAGATCCAACTTTCAAATTTCGTAGCCAAAATGGATCTTTCTGAGCATTTTGCGTATCAACGATTGTGAAGATATCGGTGGGCAACTTTATGAAACCAGTATTTTAATGGACCGCAACTTTTCCATCGCCGATATCTAATATTTGTTTCGAGAATGAATCAGCTGATGGACCTTGTAGCATTTTGACGCGCATGTTTTCTTTTAAGCTGGACTTTTTCAACATTGTTAAACGTGGAATGTCGGAAAGTGTTTGTTTAAAATCACCTGAGTACCGTTGAGAAGTTTGTCGTTGATTTTTTTATATCTCTGAGTGTTCTGTTAAACGCCTCAAGAGAATGTGTGTGTGCCATAGTGCATTCATTCCAGATGATAATTTAACTTTTTTTCCAGCACTTTGACCCTCGACAATGTTTTCTTTTACTGTTGCACACTTCATGTGGGTTACTTCGGATATTCAGAGGCAGCTGAAATGTTGAATGAGTTGTTCTGGCTTCATCCAATAAAGCTGAAATGTCAGATGATGCAAGGGCCAATGTTACGCCATTATTTGATCGTATTTCGGAGAGGATTAGCGAAATGAGAAATGTTTTGATAGGTCCATCTGGTGCATCAACAAACGAGTGGTGGGTGCACGACTGGGTCGTATCAGATCAAATCATAAGCATTTTGATTGTTGATGCTAAAATGATATAAATAATGTCGAAATGTATTACTACGAATGTTTACTCCGAAATTTGAAGGAATCGGTGTCTATGTGAATAATAATGATTTTCCGTTATTGGCCAAAACTGAAAATTCCATTTAGTGATAGTTGGGCTAAAACTAATTATGTGGAATTGTTCTAAACTATAATAGCAGTATACATATTAAATTCAATTTGACATAATAGTTTGCGAGAAACTAACAATTTTCTTTATATGTCCTAAATGACAAAATCCGTTATATGGATTTTTTCGAAAAAAAACTGGGTATGCAGTTTTGTTGGAACTAATATGGTTATAGTATATATTAGGTTTTATCAAAATCGTTAGAGCCATTTTCGAGAAAATTGAGGTTATGTGTAATTTTTATATGGCAGGTACCGTTATTAACATGGCTAAAAGCAAAAAAATTGGCCTAGAATTATGACCAAAACAAGCTTGGATACGAAGTTTGAAGAAAATCGGTCAAGCTGTGTAGGATGGGGAGACCATTACGGACAGACGGACGGAATTCCAAAAACCACTTTTTTAGGCTCCGCTATCATCGTAATGTTAGAATCAATCAAAACCTCGAGGTCGAAAATTTTCACGTAAACAATATCTTTCTCTTTGTAAGAGAAAGTTAAAAAGAAATGTCAAACTACACACAATTTGTATGGAATTATAACCAAAAAAGTTTAATATTATATTTTGAATAACTTTTAAACTAAATCTGAGCGAAGATTTTTAAAAAAATATTGAAATAATCAGCACGCAGAGACTAATTGGTTAATATAAAAAAAAAGTGCAAAAAGTGAGTGCGCGCTAAAGTAAATTTATGCCGACGATAGAGTATACAGATAAGGGTTATCTATGGAATACCACATCGGATAAATGGCAGCCACGGGTCTGCTGGCAAGTACGTACTCTTTTATTGGAATTGTCTATGACCTTTCGTATAAATGTGGCTGAATTTTATTAAAACACCTGAATTTTCTCTTTCAAGGCATTGTTGGTCGTGGGCTTGTTTGCATAAAACTTTGATTTAAAAAAAAAAACCAAAGAAAACGTCCAATGGTGTTAAATCTGGATGGCCAGTTCTGGTCTCAAAAACGGTGTTGGATTGGTTACTAAAAGTTTCGCACACTAGCCTAAAGAAAGTGAAGAAAAAACCTCTTAACTTAAGCCAAGGCATCCAAAAATGACGGCCTTCTTGCCGACATATACAAGGTGGCGCAAAAATAACCTTCCGATGTTTTTTGGCTGTAATTTAAAAAAAAAAAAAATGAAAAACTTTGATTCTTCTTGTGGATTATTTTTATTTGGTCTTTTAATTTTTTTTACATCAAGTCGAGAATATGATGTCATGTAAATGGCCGCCGCCACAGTTGATTGTCATTTGAGCCATTTTTATGGCATTTTCCATCACTTTGGCCAAAACTACCGGCGATAGGTCCTCACATTCTTGACGGATATTGTCTTTAAGAGCTGCAAGAGTCTGGGGCTTGTTGACATAAACCCGCGACTTCAAAAAGCCCCACAAAAAGAAGTCTGGAGCGGTGATTTGATCTTGCTGGCCAGTGCAAATCGCCAAAACGGGAGATTAGGCGCCCGGGAAATGCATCCTTCAGCATATCGGTTGTGGCACGTGCAGTGTGTACCGTTGCACCGTCCTGTTGGAACCACATGTTTTCCAATCCCAATTCATCAAGTTGCGCCAAAAAGAACTCGTTGATCATTGCTCTGTAGCGCTCACCATTCACAGTAACCGTTTGGCCAGCTACATCTTCGAAGAAAAAAGGTCCGATGACTCCTCCAGCGAAAACAGCACACCATACAGTGACTTTGAGCGGGTGTAATGGCTCTTCGTGGGTTACACGCGGATTTTTAGTGCCCCAGAAACGTAAATTTTGCTTATTTACGTACCCGCTAAGATGGAAATGGGCCTCATCACTCATGAATATTTTTTTTGATGAAAAATCATCTTCCTCTTGGTGGTGATTAAGGATGGCTTGAGCGTATGTTAGACGCGATTGGCGGTCAGCAGCTAACAGCTGATGCACCGTCTGGACTTTGTGCGGAAACATCTTCAAATCCTGTACCAAAATTCGCTGTAAAGACTGTCGACTGATACCCATTTGCGTGGCACGTCGTCTGGTCGATGTCGACGGCGCTTCCATGACATCTTCGGCTACAGCAGCAATATTCTCTGCAGAACGGCTACTCCGGGGTATGCCACGTCTGGCAGCATCTCGTTTTGTGCCAGTCTCTTCGAGGCGAGCGGCTAAACTTCGCAGTGTTTCACCAGTAGGCGTTGGACGGCTAGGAAATCTGCGACGAAATTCACGTTGTGCCAAAGTCACCGACCGATTATTGCTGAAATAAATAGTCACCTATATTCCGCGTTCTGGAGCAGTGTAGCGTAACATTGTTTATTAACGTGTATTTCGCATGTGTTTACTACACAAATGTCAAAACAGAACTGACATTAGGGGTCAATCGCAAAATTTATAGCATTTTCTGATAGGAGGATTACTTTTGCGCCACCTTGTATAAATCCCCAAGAGATGACTTGTATGGCTAAATATTGAAATCTCTACATCGTCTGCCCGATTTGATGAATGTCTTGAAGTAAGTATATTACAAAGTTATCTACTGCGTTGTTAATTACCTTTTAAATAAAGCAGCTATTTCCCACAGCTTTATTAAACTCTAGCTTCAATATTGCAACCATCAGTTCCAGAGGTCACGTGGATAATAGACTTCAATGTCGTCGTCAATTAAAATACATCAATCTGCCTGACACTGGAAATTTGGTTTCCACCACTTAAACAGCCTGCAAAAGTGACTCCTACCTCCTATCCTTCGCTCTATATAAACGCAAAAATATTTAAAAAAAAAATTGTTAAGAAATCTAAATTATCCCCGACGTATACGTAACATTTTCCGTTCCCGCAGGAATTTAATTTGAATGAAATTTAATTTCATTTCCCCCTTGAAGTTTATCATAAACCTCTTGAATATTATTCATATCTCATCCGGAATACACACACTCCACTTGTTTTTGCACATGAAAAAGAAGGAAAACCTAAATAGGACAGCATTATGCTAAACACGAGGAATCCCTTCTAATTGAAATATGCTAGCACCAACCATAAAGGATAATCACGTTCTGCATGTTTCATCACCAAGCTCCACGCGTGCCCTAATATCATCTGTGCTCCATGGCGAACACTCTGATTTCATGCGTCAAAAATTAAATCATCCAACTCGAAGCTGAATGATGACAGAAAATAACTTCAAAACACACACAGCCAAACCTACGTTCGACACACTCTTTGTCATCGTCGTCATCGTCGTCGTCGTCTTATTTTCGAGAAATCGTCTCGTCTTTGGCGGTACTGTGCAATTCATTTAACTCTGCATCCATCAACATCTGTGTATCAAATCGATTCCACCCAGTGCACACGTCGTTCCATCTATTCGTTGTGTCGTCGTAGTCCTAGCCATCTGCGAACAATCTTTTTACCATTTTATATCTCGCATCGATGGTATCGTTTCATCCTTGTATCCAAGGCGCTTATCGTGGCGTACGTTCCTTGCGGTGTCAATAAAAAGCAACGCTTCACCTTATATTCAGCAAACAAGCGATGACACAGATGACACATGATGCTAACGTCAAAAATGTAGTCTATCCCTCTTCCTTCTTATTTTCCATTCCACCCCATAAATTTGAATGAGATTTTCCTTCTCCCGTTATTGTTGTTGTTGTTGCTGCTGTTGCTGGCTAAAGAAAATACAAACATATCGCTTTATCGTGCCTATTCTACGCAGGCACCTCTTCAAATGCACCAAAGCGAAATTGGTGATGTTCTTAAGAGGATATCCGGCCTACTTCCAGGCTGTCTTCTTTCGCATTGATGCCACCGCCGCTTCATCGTTCTCCTTATGTATTGTGCTGGAAAAATTAATGTTCCATACTTATTTGCATGTGCAAAAATCCGTTATGTTGTCACAAAATGCTCCACCCAACGCGCAATGTTGTGTAAGGGAGGACTGTTGCAAGTACCCTGAACAAGATTTGCACCGTCATATTATTCGTCCTATAAATGATTCTAACTAACAGGATTCAAAGCGAAAGCGAAGAAGGACTCGAAGAATGAAAAAAAAAAAACGTATTATGCAAATCGATTTACGCATAAGAAATCCCTTTACTGCTTTGGGAGGGCCAGGCAGCAGTGACGTTGCGTTTCTGAGGGGTTCGTGGAGTAGTGGTTACCCAAGCACATAGTAAATTGTGAAACACATTACGCTCGTTAGCATGTTGATCGTTCATTTATATTCCTTCGTGTCATTGCGCTAAGCAGTGTGCTTCGTCACAATACATGTGTGTGCAAAAAACAAAACGAAAACCTTTAGGATTTATGTAGCCTAAGGGTGCGATGGGTCATCTAGGATGATGATACGGGTATTTAGCATTTTGACACCGATGAAGGTGATTGGAATCTTTTATTACTTGAATTCACTTACAGAGGAAGTGCTGCCCTTTTATTAATAAATCATTGACGTGTAATGAGCCTGCTTGAGCTTAGACGCTATTGCAACAGCCTGTTCCATATATAACCACACGAAAATATTATTTTTAGGTCGATTAAGTTGTGTGGGATGTGGAATTATTTAAAGTCCATCAGCTTCGAGTTTAATAGTTGGATATCCGATTTTTTTTAGGTCCTATTCCAAATACTTGTAAGAATGGCGGGATATCGGCATGGTGAATCACAGGTAAAATGTCGTTGACATTCGGCTCCTATCAAAACGATGCGTGTTGCATACCCAATAAAAGAAATGAATTAAATTATTGAGCTAGTTAAAGAAAAGCTAAGCCTCTGAGTCACGCTTAGGTCAACGGCTTATTATATTTCAAAGATGGAGCCAATACTTACTTACTTACTTAAGTGGCGCTACAGTCCGGAATGAACCTGGGCCTCAACAAACATGCCTCTCCAATTAGCCCGGTCCTTAGCTAACTGCCTCCAGTTGCGCACTCCAAGTTGGTTGAGGTCGGTTTCCACTTGTGCGCGCCACTTAAGGCGAGGTCTTCCTATACTGCGTCCGACGTCTGGAATCGAAGACTCTGCGAGCCGGAGTATTGGTGTCCATTCGTTCTACATGTCCTAGCCATCTTAAACGTCCAATGCGGAGTTTTTTGACCAGGGGCATGTCGCTGTACAGCTCGTATAGTTCTTGGTTGAATCTTCGTCCCATAGCCCGTCAACGCAAACGGGACCGAAGATTTTTCGAAGAATTTTCCTCTCGAATCTACCAAGGATTTCTTCATCCGCTTTTGATAAGGTCCATGCTTCAGCGCCGTAGAGCAGGACTGGGATGATAAGGGTCTTATATAGGATCTCCTTAGTAGTTCGAGTGAGGGCTTTACTACTGAATTGGCTACTTAGACCGAAGAAACAGCGGTTGGCAAGAATAATCCTTCGTTTAATTTCTGATGAGATGTTGGTGTCAGAGCTAATAGCGGAGCCGATGTAGACAAAGTCCCGTACTACCTCAAAGTTATAATTCGTCGATGTTGTGAGTCCTTTCGTGATGACAGCTTATACATAGTCTTACCCTCATTTACTGCTAAACCCATTTTCACCGCTTCCTTCTCTATACTAGCAAACGTGGCTATGACATCACGTTGAGTCCTACCAATGATTTCAATATCGTCAGCGTATGCTACTAGTTGCACCGACTTTTGGAAAATTGTGCCTCTGGTGTTGGCTTTGGAGTTTTGCACAATCCTCTCAAGAATCAAATTCAGGAAGTCACATGACAGCTCATCGCCTTGCCTAAATCCTTTTTTGGTATCGAATGTGTCGGTGAGGTCGTTTCCGACCCTGATGGAGCAGCGAGAATTCTCTATCGTCATCCTACACAAACGGACGAGTTTGGGCTGTATACCAAAACTAGACATGGCTCTGTACAGTTCGTCTCTATAAATGCTGTCTTATGCGGCTTTGAAATCGATAAATAGGTGGTGGGTATCGATTTGGACTTCTTGAGTTTTTTCCAGGATCTACCGAAGTGTGAAAATTTGATCGGTTGTGGACTTTCCTGGCCTAAAACCACACTGATAAGGGCCAATCAGGTTGTTGGTAAACGGTTTCAGGCGTTCACATATTACGGCAGATAGGATCTTGTAGCCGATGTTGAGTAGACTTATGCCTCTGTAGTTGGCGCAGTTCAGAGGGTCTCCTTTTTTGTGGATCGGGCAAACGATGCTGAGGTTCCAATCTTCAGGCATGCTTTCAACCGAACAGATTTGGCTTAAGAGTTGGTGGATGTTGCTAACCAAATCATCTCCGCCAGCTTTATAAAGCTCAGCGGGAAAGCCGGCCTTATTAAGCTTGAGTTTAGATATAGCTATCCTCACTTCACTTAAATCGGGTGGTTGGCAGTTTTTGCTGTCGTTGTCAATGTTAAATGGTTCGTTCTGCCTGACAGCGGAATGTTGTTCTTCATCGCCGTTTAATAGTCTGCAGAAGTGGTTCTTCCATATCCTCAGTATCGACTGTGTCTCAACTACGATATTTTCTTGTTCATCTCGACAGGATTCTGTTCGAGCCGTGGATCCTTGGCTTTGACGTTTTACACTTTGGTAAAACTTGCGAACATCGTTCCGTCGGAGCGTGAGCGCATATAAGGCTTATGTTGGCGAATTTGGCCTTAATGCGGATTGTTACTATGCGTAACATATGGTCCAGTATAAGTAACCCCGCTCAGGGATTCGAATTAGCAGTAGGACTGTCGCTCGCCCATCGTAGAAGTATTACACTTGCACAAATGGACGAATATGAGGAAAAGCTAAGCAAGATCCAGTTCTTAACCAGGGGTTAAGCAGTGTAAGAATAAGTATATGCTGTCAACACGAAAGGACATACAACATCGAAGAATTGGACATAACGTCACCATTGACAGATATAACTTTGAAGTAGTACGGTGCTTTGTCTACCTCAGCTCCGCTATTAGCTCTGACACCAACATCTCATCAAAAATTAAACGAAGGATTACTCTTGCCAACCGCTGTTTCTTCGGTCTAAGTAGGTAATTCAGTAGTAAAGCCCTCACTCGCACTACTAATGAGACCCTATATAAGAACCTGATCATCCCAGTCCTGCTCTACGGCGCTGAAGTATGGACCGTATCAAAATCGGATGAATTCTTCAAAAAATCTTCGTTCCCGTTTGAGTTGACGGGCTATGGAGACAAAGATTCAACCAATAACTATACGAGCTGTACAGCGCCATGCACCTAGTCAAAGAACTCCGCATTGGTCGTTTAAGATGGCTAGTACATGTAAATGGAATGGATATTACGGCTCGCAGAGTCTTTGATTCACAGCCAGACGTCGGACGCAGTAGAGTAACACCTCGCCTTAAGTGGCGCGCACAAGTAGAAACCGTCCTCAACCAACTTGGAGTGCTCAACTGGAGGCAGTTAGCTAAGGACCGGATTAATTGGAGAGGCTTGTTGGTTGAGGCCCAGATTCATTCCGGACATGTTCCGCCAAAAAATACAAATTTTTGGAGCAACAGGCTCGTTAGAACCCAGCTAGAGCTTACTTACAACCATTCATGTGTGCGTGTGCACTTCTTGCACGATGGCATGACCTTCTCTTTTATGTCGACTCCGAACAGCTATGTTGAGATAAGCTTCTCTTGACAATTGATACTAATCGGATGATTTGTCAGATCATCACGAGAAGTGGGCCAGTGAAAAATCATGTAGGTGTTCCTGAAGCTGGGAATCGAATCTGGCTAGCAGTTCATCGCACTAACCACCAAAAAGTGTAAATTTTGTTTTATGTTATAGGGCATGTAACCTTTGTGTTTGACCTATAGCGTCATTTCCATTTCAGGGTATTAATCCAAGAACAACGATTATCAACTTTTAAGTATATCCGTCCTGTCGTTTAGTTTTTAGCTGCGTGCACAGACATTTAGAATCTCAGACGGACAGAATGTTATGCGACCATCAACCTTTGCATATACCCCTGAAACAAATGAACGTTGTATACCCCAGGTTTTAGTCAAAAACTGTGGGTACCATTACTTATATACCTTTTTCGTAACTTCCAGGTTACAGCGGATTCACAATTCTCATAGGACACATTTTAATTTAAGTTGCACTACAATCCGAGGTTGACCTGAGTCTAAGCCAACAAACCATTACAATAAGCCGGCTCCGTAGATAAATGCCTACAGTTGGTTGGGATCGCTTTCCACTTGTTAGGACCAATTAAGGTCATGTATATTCTACTGCGTCAACGGTCTCATGGCGCTCTCGAAGCGTTATAGGTTTGTCTCAACTGATAAAAGTTTAAAATTTGCGCTAAGAACGACTAAGGATTTCGTCATCCGCTTTTGACGAAGTCCATGCTTCAGCGCTGGAATGTCATGATAGTTTGAGTGAGCCCTTCACTACTAAATTGTCTTCACAGCCCAAAGAAACAGTGTTTGGCAAGTGTTGTCAGAGTTTTTTTAATAGCGGATCTGAGTCTGGTCTACCTCCCTTCCCATATTACATGGCACTATCCTGTTACTGCTATCGATGTTTCTTTTTCTATACTCTCAAAAGCGACGATGAAATCACGTTTGTTGTGAGTCAGGGTCGGGCCACAGAGGCATCTTCAGTGGAGGTGAGGAGGGCATGGCACGCTTGTGGTTGCTCAGCTAAGCTCGTCGGACGGGGTAGTTCTTGCCCGCTCACCACACACCACCTGCTCGACAAACATTTCGTTCGTGCCAAAAATCATCAAAAAAAAAAAAAAAGGGAAGAAAGCTACTTTACGTTGACTGCAGACGGACAAGTCAAGATAGGAAAGACAAGGAAGAAAAGAAGGACACTACTCATGACTTGTGCCACTATCGGTGAGAACCCGGAAAACACTTCGCGTGGCTAAACGTGCAAAAGGAAGATCCGCGTGAGCCCTATCCGTAATGAAATGGATCCCCGTAATTCTCACCAATAATAGGTTCGCTAGGTTCTTCGAGATATGCCTTGATGTTGATGGCAAGAGATGGCCATCCCACAACACTACCTATTGCTATCACCCTGGCCGTGTTTTGAGTGATAGCCCCTGAAATTTTCTCTCCAGTCAAAACAAGTCAAAATAAGTACGTCATGTCATGTCTTATCTGTTAAGTCAGTCGCGTTCGTTGACGTCACATCATGTCCAAGTCGACCTGAAAAAGGACGGTCTTCCCGAAAACACACACACCGTTCGCGTAAAAGAAGCTAATAACTCATTTCAATGAGCATCGAAATCCACAAAAGCAGATAGAGAAACCGCAAAAAAAAACTCATTAATTGGGTGCCTCTTTATTAATTGAATGAAATAAATCCTATCTTAAGTTTTACTTAAATCTAAAGAAATTAAAACCACGAAATAATAAGAAAGCAAAAAAAAAATATATAAAAAGGGAAAGTAAAAAGAAATTTAAAACTGCGCTGAACAGCAAAAAAAAATAATAGAAAAATGTTCAAAAAAAAAAAACTTAATAGCTAAGACTTACGATATATTTTTCTCGTCCCTCGAAGTCCTGCCGGCAGCACGTGAAGAGACGCTGAAATAAAAAGCCAATTCGGCTGATTCGCGCACAAGTGTTTAGCACAGAATAGAATTCAAATCCCTAACCTTACTTACACACTAAAAGATTTAAGAATTCAAAAAAATTGCAAAGCTAAAAATAAACTAAATTACTGGCACAAATTTTCACAAATTTTAATTTCCAGGAACTGCCGCTTTCCAAGTTGCAGGCCGCTAGGGGCCGTCTTGGAAGTAGTTGGACTGCTTGAACACAGCGAGTCCCGAAGAGCACGTAGTGATTCACTTGGCGACTCACTTTCGTCGCATTAAACTTCAATCACAAAAATGTTAGTTTTAAGTCGACTTCGGTTTATTTATATGCGGTAACTTCCCAAAGACACGTTTAAATATTAACAAGCCAACCTATCACCAAGCAGCTAGAAGAAGCATAAATGCCTTTCCTACAACCCCTATAAATAAGATTTTGGTAGAAGCAGTACTTGCAACGGTCGAAGAAAGAAGAGACACAATCACGTCGCAGCTAATCGCGAAGCTGGCTTTTTCCAACAATTCGGTAATTGATAAGGACATCTTACAATAAAAAACCCACAAAATAAAAAAAACGAATTCCATCCGCAATAAGTAACATCCCCACCCAGATGGATCTACCAAATAAACGACCACACAACGTTACACCAACTTATCCCACTTGGTGCATTAAACCCGATCAACTATAAAAAGCCAACACCAGCAATGCAAGATGCAACCTACCGTACACTGTTCTCCAGTATCTCTTCCGACCTTAAAATCGGATGGTTGGAAGCTAATATTCAGCGACGGATCTAAAACACCCGAAAATACGTCATTTGCTGTCACTCTTGAAGAGGGTACCATCTTGTGCGTTGGAATTCTACCGAAATTTGCATCCATCTTCATAGCCGAAGCATTCGCAATTTTACAAGCTATAAAAGAAGCCATGAAACGTCGAGGGAAATATATTATATGTTCCGACAGTTGTTCTGTTCTCAAAGCTGTTTACAATGCGAACAACAACACCGACCTTGTTACCGAAATCCAAAACAGTCTGATAAAATCACCAAATAAGTTGAAGTTAATGTGAACCCCAGGTCATGCTTGTATCCAGGGTAATGAATATGCCAACCTTGCTGCTAACTCGGCCCAGGCATGATTTCATAGTACGTCCGAATATAGGCTTGAGGGTGAATTGAACAGCAAACATGGCACAACGAATTACGAATTACGGTTGAATTGTTGAAAGGAATGCATCTGGCTTCTTCGTTTGAGCATTTGTTGGTTAGCGGTAAAAGAGTGTAAGACAGTAGACTTTCCTACGATGTTCACGCGAGACTATAGAGTTCGCTATGGTGGAGTCTCCTATTAATTTTATCGCAAGGTGCATTGATATTTTGGCTGCACTGTAGGCGTTGAACTTAAGTTTGGTGCGTTAATACACTTTATATATTAGTAAGCCTATAAATGCTTTACTACGTTTTTAGCGATTTCAAATGTGTGGTCATAACAAGGGTCTTTACTAACACACAATCAGACCATGGAACGTTTTTCGGTTTTGGCGATGCAAGTGTCATTCATGGATAATGGCTGTAAATGTTGGTTTCGCTTAGCTGACAGAAAACTGCATTCCGTTTTGGAAGCCTTAAATTCCAGTCTATTAGATTTACTACATTTGATTATGCTGTCTAGGTCGGAATTAAATTAACTTAACAAGGTGAAGGTCACGAATTTGAGAACAAATATAAAAACCTGATGGTACTGTCATCAAGAAAGGAATGAATTGGATTAGAAGTTACATACAAAAGGTCATAAAAAATAAGAAAGAGTGTCGGAGACAAAATGGAACCTTAAGGAACACCAGCATTTTTTTGGTGAGTAGCATACTTGAGACCGTCTAAAACGACTTAAATTTAACGTTTCGAGAGGTAGTTTCTAATCAATTAAAGAAGAGTATCATTGATACCAAAAGCACTCATTTTCGAAAAAGGGCTTTATGCACAACCCTGTCAAATGCCTTTCAAATATCACGTGCAACCATCTTGTTTTGTGAGATATGACATCAAATCACCATTAGACCTGTTGCTACGAAAATCATATTATCGGTCACTAAGTAACGGGTGATTTTTTAGCTGGTTTGGTTTTGGCAACACTGGTTTTGACAGCTGACGTGTGTTTAGTACCTTGTGTCACTGTCAAACAGCTTCAGTTTGGTTTGCAATTTAACCATGGATCGTCTTACAAATGAACAACGCTTGCAAATTATTGAATTTTACTATCAAAGTTCGTGCTCGGTTCGAAATGTTCATCGCGCGCTGCTTCCATTTTATGATCGGCATTCTCGACCTTCTGAGCAGTCTATTCGGAAGATTGTGACCAAATTTCGCACCAAATTTACTTTGTTGGACATTAAACCACCAACACGTTTACGTACTGTGCGTAGTGAAGAAAATATTGCGGCCGTATCAGCTAGTGTGACAGAAGACCGCGAAATGTCGATTCGGCGCCGTTCCCAGCAGTTAGGCCTTTGTTACAGCACTACGTGGAAAATTTTGCGGAAGGATTTGGGCGTAAAGCCTTTTAAGATACAGCTGGTGCAAGAACTAAAGCCAGCCGACCTACCACAACGCCGAATTTTTGGTGAATGGGCTCTTGGAAAGCTGGCCGAGGATCCGCTTTTTTATCGAAAAATTGTGTTCAGCGATGAGGCTCATTTTTGGTTGAATGGGTACGTAAATAAGCAAAATTGCCGCATTTGGAGTGAAGATCAGCCAGAAGCATTGCAACAGCTACCAATGCATCCCGAAAAAGCCACTGTTTGGTGCGGTTTATGGGCCGGCGGCATTATTGGGCCATATTTCTTCAAAGATGATGCGAATCGCAGCGTTACTGTCAATGGTGAACGCTACCGAGCGATGATAACAAACTTTTTTTTGCCCGAAATGGAAGTTCTTGACTTGCATGATATGTGGTTTCAACAAGACGGTGCCACATGCCACACAGCACGCGAAACAATGGCGCAATTGCGAGGCGAGTTTGGTGAACGGTAAATTTCACGTTTCGGGCCGGTCAATTGGCCGCCTAGATCGTGCGATTTGACACCATTAGATTATTTTTTGTGGGGGTATGTCAAGGCTAATGTCTATAGGGACAAGCCCGCTTCGATTGACGCACTGGAAGCCAACATCCATGCATTCATTCGTGAGATACCGGCCGATATGTGTGAAAGAGTATGCCAAAATTGGACTCAGCGGATGGGCTACCTGAGACGCAGCCGCGGTCAACATTTGCATGAAATTATCTTTAAACATTAAATTGCAAGGTTCAAACTATCGATTCAAATAAATATAAAAAAGTTCTAAGCCTCTTAAAAAATCACCCGTTAGTTTTCAAGATAGATTGTATTTCGAACGCTGACGGTTTATCAGCGTTTCCATGACCTTGCGAAGTAGGGACGTAAGTAAATTATTGACAAACTTAAGAAGGTACAAAGAACTGCATGCATCGGTTCAACTGGGGCCATGAGATCATGTCCCACTGATGCTTTAATGGTTCTTCTTCATCTTCTCCCTCTAGACATCCATATCAAAGGCATTGCAATGTGCAGTGCAGTCAGGCTCAAAGAATACGGCTGCTGTTTCAAAAAGCCCTATGGGCATAGCAATATCCAAGATTCAATGCCAGCAGGTCTAGCTGACCATCATAACGACTGATACCCAAACTGACCTGAGGATTGGAAAAACGCAATGGCTGAACAAGATTTCGACACACTCATATACACCGACGGCTCCAAAATGGACTAAAAATAAAAAAATCGTTTCGCCTCCCTGACTCCTCCAGCGTTTTCCAGGCGTAATTGCTGGCTATTAGGGAGGCTTGTCACGCGATTAGACACGGTAGTACTCCCAAACAAAATATCGCTATTTTTGTTGACAGTCAAGCCGCTATTAAGGCGATTATTTCGGCATCGACGTCATCAAAGCTAGTACTTCAATGCCAGAACGAACTGGCCTCCATTGGGAGTCGGTACAGCATCACTCTCATATGGGTTCCAGGCCACAGTGACATAGATGGAAACGAGCAGGCTAATGCCCTAGCCAGGCTGGGCTCGTCCCTTCCAAGATCACGTGCAATCGGCATTCTCACTCCTTTAAAAAATATCATGAATAATATCAACACACACTCTCTTAAAACAGCTGAACATAGGTGGCGAAACCTCAGTGGGTGCGCCATATCTAGAGATATGTGGCCACGGTACAATAAGACAAGAACACGCGACCTTTTAAGCAGATCCCGTAAGGAAGTCTCCAGGGTGATAGCAATTACCACAGCACACTGACCCATTGATGACCATTCTGTTAGAATGGGTATACCCCACAACACCAACTGTCGTAGCTGCAAGAAGGTGGGTGAGAAGGAAACTTTAACTCACTTTCTGTGCAAATGCCCGGCTCTGTCAAGAGTAAGACAACGAACTCTAGGCAAACCTTTCTTTGACAACATCCACGAGCTCTCTGATAAACACATCAAAGAACTGATCGCCTTCCTTAATTCCACTGGTTGGATTTAGTACACGCCAACTTACAACAAGACACAACATTTAACCGCACGAGTATTTGGCATCAAAACGACGCACCCCAGCGCTAATTGTGTTTGGAACAGCCAATCTAACTAACTAACTAACTAGGACGTTAGCGCCATTGGTTGGTAGTTGGAGAGAGAAGAAGATTCGCCTTTTTTGGAGATGGTCTCAAAAATGCAGTTTTCCATCCACTCGGAAAGAGTTCTGAGGAATAGGACAATTGAAAAAGCAAAGGAACTGGTTTTGTCGGCGTTGAAGAACACCTCTTCAGAATTATGGGGGATCAGCCAATTTGCGTATGTCAAGATCGATCAATACTATTGATACCGTACGAGAAAGAAAGTGGATTGGTCTCATAGAATGTTCTACGGTCTCTTACAGGGGGCACAATCTGACTACGTGGAAGATTGTCTAGAAGGATGACAGCTGAAATGCCATTTTAAATGAGCGTTGGGATTGAAGATGGGGTAGAACTCTTATTGCGGTTGTCAATTATCAATTGGTATTTGATACTTATCAACCAATCGGTATTGTGATTGTCAATTATCAATGGATTGTTGATTCAGTGTCAATTTCTATTAATTTTTGATTGTGAATGTTAAAATCGGTATTGCGAGTATCAATTATCATTGACTTTTCTGTCATTTTGCAATTTTCAACTGCAAATAATTAGTTGATGAAAAGAAAATAAATTTGATTATTGAAATATAAACACGGGATTGCGTTAAAATGTACGGTTTTCTGTGTAAAGTTTAAGTTTATTTAACTAATTTGATAATTGTTCACAGGGCTAAAATAGTTAAGCAACAGAAACCAAATGAGCCGGCTAGTTGAACTGATGAAGCAAAACTTAGACGTTGCAAAGGGAGTGTGCAGTGTGCTCCAAAACTGAGTCGCGAAAAAAAATGTGTTGATATTGCAACAGACCTGGACATCTTAGGCCCACCTTCGCGTGAATGGGACAAATGGCAAAGACTAAATTATTATTATATGTGCTATTATTTTTAAATCATTTGTATACTGTTGTGATAACTTCTAGGTTTGGATCGATTTTAAGTGCAAAAAAAAAGAAGACAGAAAACAAAATTGAAATTTCGGCAACTGGCGGTGGACCGAATAAACTGCATCGTTTCAATAACTTGGAAGAATCGGCATAAATTTACTTTAGCACAAACTCACTTTTTTCACTTTTTTTTAGCTCAAACGATTCGTCTTTACGTGCTGATCATTTATCTGTTTTTAAAAATCGTCGCTCACATTTAGTTTAAAAGTTATGCTTATGACAAAATTTCACTTTTTGGGTTATATTTCCATACAAATTGTTGTTGTTTGACATTTCTGTGTTTTTTTTTTACTTCAGTGGTTAACGCGGCATTGCCAGTTTCAAAAAAAAACTTATAAAATAAAAATATTATAACATAAAAAACTGTTGACTAAGGCGCCTGCCTGACGACTTTACATACCCTGAGTGGAGCAACGAAGTTGCGTGAGCGTGGACTGTCCCCAGAAAGAGAGTTGAAATCCTTTTTTCCCGCGAAGCGGGCCACCCAGGGTACTGTTAACGAAAAAAACTGTTGACTAAGGCGCCTGCCTGACGACTTTACATACCCTGAGTGGAGCAACGAAGTTGCGTGAGCGTGGACTGTCCCCAGAAAGAGAGTTGAAATCCTTTTTTCCCGCGAAGCGGGCCACCCAGGGTACTATTAACGAAAACACTGTTGATTAAGGCGCCTGCCAGACAACTTCACATACTCATATATGTATTTACATATTTTTTTATTTTGGGTATTTTTATTTATCATTTCAATTTTTTTTTATCTGGCAATGCTGCACTGGAATATTCTTCTTCGTATTTATCATTCAGGTACGTGTGAAATGTCAAAAAGGGGTTGATTTCTATAGGGATTTTTCGAATTTTAATTGTTGAATAACTTTTAAACTAATTGAGAGCGACGATTTTAAAAAATTGCTAAATTATCAGCATAAAATAGTGAGTGGAATAAAAAAAAAAAAAGTGAAAAAAAGGCATTTGTGCTAAAGTAAATTTGTTCCGAAGAATCCATTGTAAAAATGCTAGAAATGGAAATCTGCGTTAATCCACTTGGCTGAGAATTTGGACAAGAGGATGACAATTTGAACGAAGAAGCTTCTATTTCAAATGCCATAGAACAAGTCCTGGAATCCTCAACGGAGGATGTTATTGCCCAGAAACATCCCAAAAAAAACATCTAAAACTCTTTTGGAAGATCAAACTTCTTCACAAAAAGAGTTCTATGAAAACATGACACGTCTTATAGGTGATAAAAAAAGAAGCATGAAGAACATCGAATACTATTCGAAGAAAAATATGAAGCAAAAAGACGAAATAATAGAAATCAAGAGGGAAAAACTAAAAGCGTACAAGGAAAACAAAGCCAATAAGGACAGAGACCGAATCGCTAAGTTAAAATTAAAAATACAAATCCTGGAGATAAACAAACAGAAACAACAAATGGACTTCTAGGTAGAAACCATTTCCCTTTTGTTTTATAATTATTCTATATTTAGCAACATGTGATGCATTAAGAGTGATATGAAGTACAAATATGAATTGAAGACTCAAAGTCATTTCAAGACATATAGAATATGAATGTCTTGAAATAATTAAAACCAAACATCGGTTTTTTTTTTAATAATTTTGTTCTTTCAAATTCAAGGCTACAAAGTTCTCAGGATTTGGTTTCGCACTGCCGCAGCTCTTTCATTTTCAGGAAATTGTAGTAATTCTTCTGATTCTGTAAAATTTGCTGCGTTCATCTCATCATCGATTTCTATGCCGTCATAAACATCTACCTCGACTTCAGGGATGTTGAAACTAATGCAAATATTGTGTAAAGCTGCACAAATATTTGATATTTGCGTAGCCTTTCGAGGGGTATAGTGCAACTCTCGAGCTCTAAGTAAGCATCTAAATCGGTTTTTTTTAAAACTCCTATTGCACGTTCAACAATATTTGTAGCCTTAGCATGCTTTTTGTTAAACAAACTCTCTAATGATCCCTGCTCTGGATTACGGTATGGTGTCATTAAATAGGGTTGCAAAGCATATCCGCAATCACCTGGGAACCAATACATAAAAATGCATTTAATTGCTTAATAAATTGTACCTAGAACTTACCTTATACCCAGTATTTGTATTTCCACTTTGGTGTGCTCTGTCCAACATCAGCTTTAAACTCGATATATTCCAAACATTAGAGTCATGTGAAGAGCCCGGGTATTTTGCGTTGAAAAACCGTATTTTCATTGTATCATCGCATACCTGAAATATAAATGCTGAACATCGACTAATGGGTGATTGATTTTATAAACTTACAACCATAGCATTTAAACTATAGAAACCTTTTCTATTGTATATTTTTATATGCGTTCCATCTACACAACCAATTATGCCAGGGATTCCACTCCTTTCAAAAAAATACGTTTTTGCCCGACG
Source organism: Rhingia campestris (assembly GCA_932526625.1). Classification (NCBI taxonomy): domain Eukaryota; kingdom Metazoa; phylum Arthropoda; class Insecta; order Diptera; family Syrphidae; genus Rhingia; species Rhingia campestris. Next base: position 144,746,222 of record OW052183.1, read on the forward strand.
TTTTTCAGCTTCGGTATATGCAAATTTAATCCATTTTGGACGAATACATTCTTCCAGGGCGTTCACAACATCTTTAAAAATAATTGAAAATGTGGACTGTGCTAAGCCAATTGAAAATTCATTCCCGACACCTAATTGGTACGACCCTTGCGCAAAGAAACGTAATGCTGCACACAATTTTATAATGTTGGGAACTGATGTGCATCTTATTGGTGTTTTCATCTTGGCTTCTATTTCAGATAAAATATAAGTAAAAGCTGCCTTCGACAAACGAAAATTTGATATGAAGCTGAAGAGGAATAGAATGGAGATAGGTATGACTTCTCTTGAGGTAATAGAATACTCAAATTTGTTCTTCCAATGCTAGAGGATTTGAGGGATTCCTTAGTTGCTTTCTTCTTCTCGCTAACTCCAAAAACGTATCCTTTCCTCATCGTCGTCAAACCACAATTCCGCAGAACTCATACTTAATAAAGAAGAATTTGTTTCAAATTTCAGAACAAAATATCAAAAGCAAACCCAATTTTCAAAACAAATGTCACGAAACCATATTTTTTCACAACAGTCAATTTTAATTCACAATGATGACAACCTTTATCAACTGAGTTACACAATACAAAAGTATTAATTGATTGAAACTTTTTATCAACTATCAATTGGTTATTGATTGACAACCGCAATAGGCCCCTTAATGTTTTTTTTACGAACGACTAGAAGTTTTTACTACCTTTGGGACAATTTTGCCTCAATTTTTGGTCGTGGATGATTTGACACACTTTATTTGGGCATTGCAGTTGTTTCTTTGTAGGGATCGCCTTTTTTTGTAGAAGGGACATCTGGAACTAATAGATATAATATGGTTTCGATTTGGTGCATGCACAACTCACCTCTGTATATGGAGAGTTCTGCTGGTAATCCATCAGAACCGACTGCCTTGTTGCTCTTCGGTTTTCTGATGTCTGCACGAAAATGGAGGCGGGCCAGTTTCTTGTCCACTCATCCTCTCGACATTATGCCAATTAAGGAGCTGCTGGAAATCTCTCTTAAGTGGCGCTACAGTCCGGAATGAACCTGGGCCTCAACCAACATGCCTCTCCAATTAGCCCGGTCCTTAGCTAACTGCCTCCAGTTGCGCACTCCAAGTTGGTTGAGGTCGGTTTCCACTTGTGCGCGCCACTTAAGGCGAGGTCTTCCTCTACTGCGTCCGACGTCTGGCTGGGAATCGAAGACTCTGCGAGCCGGAGTATTGGTGTCCATTCGTTCTACATGTCCTAGCCATCTTAAACGTCCAATGCGGAGTTTTTTGACCAGGGGCATGTCGCTGTACAGCTCGTATAGTTCTTGGTTGAATCTTCGTCTCCATAGCCCGTCAACGCAAACGGGACCGAAGATTTTTCGAAGAATTTTCCTCTCGAATCTACCAAGGATTTCTTCATCCGCTTTTGATACGGTCCATGCTTCAGCGCCGTAGAGCAGGACTGGGATGATCAGGGTCTTATATAGGGTTTCCTTAGTAGTTCGAGTGAGGGCTTTACTACTAAATTGCCTTCTTAGCCCGAAGAAACAGCGGTTGGCAAGAGTAATTCTTCGTTTAATTTCTGACGAGATGTTGTTGTCAGAGCTAATAGCGGAGCCGAGGTAGACAAAGTCCCGTACTACCTCAAAGTTATATCTGTCAATGGTGACGTTCTGTCCAATTCGTCGATGTTGTGAGTCCTTTCGTGATGACAGCATATACTTAGTCTTACCCTCATTTACTGCTAAACCCATTTTCGCCGCTTCCTTCTCTATACTAGCAAACGTGGCTATGACATCACGTTGAGTCCTGCCAATGATGTCAATATCGTCAGCGTATGCTAATAGTTGCACCGACTTTTGGAAAATTGTGCCTCTGGTGTTGGCTTTGGAGTTTTGCACAATTCTCTCAAGAATCAGATTAAAGAAGTCACATGACAGCGCATCGCCTTGCCTAAATCCTTTTTTGGTATCGAATGTGTCGGTGAGGTCGTTTCCGACCCTGATGGAGCAGCGAGAATTCTCCATCGTCATCCTACACAAACGGACGAGTTTGGGCGGTATACCAAAACTAGACATGGCTCTATACAGTTCGTCTCTATAAATGCTGTCATATGCGGCTTTGAAATCGATGAATAGGTGGTGGGTATCGATTTGGACTTCTTGAGTTTTTTCCAGGATCTGCCGAAGTGTGAAAATTTGATCGGTTGTGGACTTTCCTGGCCTAAAACCACACTGATAAGGGCCAATCAGGTTGTTGGTAAACGGTTTCAGGCGTTCACATATTACGGCAGATAGGATCTTGTAGGCGATGTTGAGGAGACTTATGCCTCTGTAGTTGGCGCAGTTCAGAGGGTCTCCTTTTTTGTGGATCGGGCAAACGATGCTGAGGTTCCATTCTTCAGGCATATTTTCATCCGACCAGATTTGGCTTATGAGTTGGTGGATGTTACTTACCAAGTCATCTCCGCCGGCCTTATAGAGCTCAGCGGGAAGGCCGTCATTTCCGGCAGCCTTATTAAGCTTGAGTTTAGATATTGCTATCCTCACTTCACTCAGGTCGGGTGGTTGGCAGTCTTCGCTGTCGTTGCCAATATTGAATGGAAATGCTGTCTGAATATATTTTATATCTAACTAGCTGTCCGGCCCGGCTTCGCCCGGGTACTGTTTCGTTTTAGGGTCCGTAATAGTATTTTAGTGTTAGTAGTATTTATTTTCTCAAAGCTGACCTGAGAGATTTTCTCAATATTTTTTTCCGTAAGAACCTTTTACAGAATATTAGAAAACTACAAAAAAAAAATCAGCCAAATCGGTCAAGCCGTTTTCATGTTATGTCGTGACAACGGAAAACGGGTTTCATTTTTATATATATAGATTATATTTCGTATTAACAGTCATCATTCGTGAATGACTTTAACTCTCACTCCACCTGGACTGGATGTTAAAGATGTCCAAATACGATTTTTCATCCCACTCAGCTTATACGAAAAACTCTATTTGACGCTGCAATGAATAACAATAAAATTTCATCAATATATAGGCAGCTTCTTCTCCTACTCATAATCTTCTCCCTGCCTAGACTCCTCTTCTGACGAAGTGCTCATAATATAGGTACTTAAGATCTGAAATGAAGTGGCTTCTTAAAAAAAAATACTTGAGACCAATAACGATGACACTCAATTAAACAAAATTCCTCGTCTCATCAGATTTATTTTCATTTAAGCCCTAAATGCCCTCCTACTCAAGGTTTACCGCAGTCTCAAGTCCCTCAAATTGGAACGATGTAGTCATTTCGAAAAGCTGTTCGTATTATCATCCCCTCCCCCCACAAAAACATATTAAATATCATTCAGCTTAGTTCAGCTATAATTCCGAAATATTTATTTGATCTCAAATGACAACTTGCAATTATCCATTCAACAAATGGTCAATTGGCAATCTTTTATCTCCCAACAGGATATCGTATATCATCCAATTTCGCTTACTCTTTGGTTGGTAGCTCTCAATGAATAGCGCTGCGCCCTCGGGGCCCCTGGGAGGAAACTTAATTTTCTTTAATGGGTTTCTTAATAATTTTGGTTTATTTACAATAAATCATCCTCATATCTATATGATTAAGGACATAAACGTGACACTTGTGTGCTTTATCGTTTTAAGCCATAACAAACGGGCACTTGAAGCCAGCTGCCACCCATGACACCCTTTCAATCATCATTGTCTGTCGCACTCAACTCTCGCGGGAAAAAAAGGAAGAAACGGTTTCTTTATTACATACACACCCACACATGCACATTTCCAATGAATGAATTTTCATCAACCAAGACAATTAAATGTTGGAGCAGATAAGTTCGTACTGCCCTGGGAGCCAGCGGTGTTTAGAAGGTGATTTAGATTTTATTATCTCGAAAGTTCTAATGATAGACATGAACGTATAACGCACAAATACCATGTAATCATGAGGACCTCTATGTGCGTAGCAAACGTAGTCCTCAAAGTCCTCATCGTTTTGCCGAAAATCACATTGACAACCAAGCAAAAACAATTACTGGCCATCTATCTTTTGAGGCTCTCGTCCTTGATGGTGGCGGGTAGTCCATGTAGCATCCATTTCAAAAATTGAGGAGCACAACAATAATACACAGCGTTATCCCTTGGCGAGTGTATCTAATGTGATATTTATTACGGATATTTGCACGAGTTCGGGTCCAGTAGAATCAAGCGGTGCTTATGTATGTGTAGGCTGCGGCACTTAAGTGTGGACCAACATCTACAAATGGAGATAGGCTATGATTATGGCGTGCGGAAGAGTGCGGGTTCGAGTGAAATGAAATTATTTTATGCCGGTCATTCACTTCCTCTAAGAAATATACGAGCAGAGCTTATGACTTTCCGGTGATAACAATTTTTATGGACTGAGGACATTTTTGGGGACAGCAATTTGCTGCAAAGGAGGAAGAGTCTTCACTTCATGGCAGGCCTTGGGATTATGTTTTGTGAATTTGCTTTCAAATTGTGTCAGTCATTGTATCCATTGGTGTTTGGTTTGAAGTGCAACATTTACAAAACGGGGATATGCGATTTTGAGAATGTAATCAAGGACCTTAAGAGTGCAATAAAAACATGTCGATCTATTGTATTTTTGTATGCTTGCACAGTGTGTTTCATGTCTTTGCATACCCCGTCATTAGATCTAATGTGGTGGCGAATTTTTAGAATCGTCTATTTTAAATAAATAAAATTGAGTGTGAGCTCACACGCGTTACAAGCGAAATTTTATATCCGCTAAATTTCTCCCTCTGTCCGCTCACCACCTTCATAGTGTATTTATCTCATTCGGCCCGCAGACGAATTAAGCTCAATTGCCATAAAACCGGTTTCATACCGTTCTTCAAGCGCACACGAGATGGATTATGCCGGCAGAACAAATTGTCCTTTGCATTCTGTTAGTATTTCTATCGAGATTGACAACTGCCCTGGGTACTTTTTGACAGCTCTTGGGTTTGTGTGGATGTAATGTCCAACTATATATCGTTGTTGACTGTTCCGACTCACGAAACGTGAATGAGAGCCGAATGTCATACAATTTGTTTCACAACTAAAATGGTAGAAAAGTGTGTTGGATAGATTTTCAACTTTGTTCTACCGCACGAACTAGGTTGAAGAATTTCAACTAATTCTTGCCGCGAATCTCAGTCCTCGCCTACAAAACCGGATTTATCACAGTTGAACTCATTTCACATGCGGCGGCTCATTCTCATAAATATATACAAATTGACAATACCCGGTGTTTCCAGGTGGTCCACCATGTAAGTACTAACCACGACCGACGCTACTTGATTTCGGTAATCATACATTTTTTGATCTCTTTTCGTTACACGTTTTCGTTTCATAAAATCAAATTCACACCGTCCCAAAAGAAGTTTCACTTTAAAAAAAACTTAGACGTAACCACTTTCGGGATTTGAACTTGGGACCCGCGCTTGGTAGTCCAATGCACTAACCACTAGGCTTCTGCAGCAATTTTTATAAAAAAAAATACAATCACAAATATCGCCATTAATCCCTTCTGCATAAACTCCAAAACCACCTGTCTCGATTCAAGCTTCAATTGCAGACTCCAGACTTCAGGGTCAGACAAACACCTTCTCAAAATGCACCCAACGCCAAAATACATGACAAAGGAAAGCCAGTACGATCAATCACCTGACATTTCAACATTGAAATTTTTAAGCCAAGTGCTTAAGGATAGTGATGCGATTATATGAGGACACCAGCGTTCTCACTCTAGCCTCTCACTATCAACTAATACTTTCACCTCCACGCTGGTGACTGGTGGGTGCCTAGTACCTCGACTGGAGATGGGGTATTAAAGCCCTGTGGAAGATCGTTGGTGGCGGCAAACGAGAGAGGGGGAGGAGTTTCCTCTCACTAAGGCACTCACTCTTCAGGCGGCAGCGGAGGAATTCCCTAGATGGAGTCAACGGTGGCGCCTACAGCTCCAGTTTGATCGAATTGGTAGTGAAATCCCTATATGAGCTGCTTCGACATATTTGAACACCAGGTCTATAGGGATTTCCAATACTGAGCCAGGGTATTGGAAAAGAGTTGGTGGCGGAGGAGCAATCAATGGGTCAACGGCAGCGCTCATAACCCAAAACTGGGCTACTGACATCGGTATTTTTTCCGGCCCGCTGTCCTAGGGTCAGAAACAAGGTCCTGACCGTCCAGGTTGGGGGTTGTGCTTTGGGTGAACTACCCATTCATGGAAAAAAGCTTATGTTACGATGCAACCAATAGAATCGGAAGGGACTGATATTATTGTTGACGACCATGCTAAACGAAAAAAGGACAACGACGATCGTATCTGCACCTGGACTGTGAGAACATTAAACTGGAGAGGTGCACCGAACAACTAGCGGAAGCCCTAAACTGCTACAAAGCAGACATTACTGCCATCTAGGAAATACGATGGGATGTGCCGGGCAAAAAGAGGATGAAAAACTGTGACATCTACTATGGACCGTGTTATAGTGAGCAGAAACAGCGACTATTTGTTATAGGTGCCAGACTTAGACAGGAAGTCTTATGTTTTCGAGACATTACCGAACGCATTGTAACAATCCGCATCAAGGCCAAATTCGCCAACATAAGCCTGATATGCGCTCATGCTCCGATGGAGGAAAAAAGATGATATAACTAAGGATTGCTTCTACGAGCTCCTCGACAAAACCTATGAGCGACTACCAAAGTACGATATTAAAATCGTGCTGGGAGATTTTAACGCAAAGGTAGGAAGAGAAGATATCTTAAGCAGTACTCTCGGAAAATATAGCCTACACGACAACACGTCTGGTAACGGACTTAGGCTAATTTACTTCGCTACGGAACGAAATGCCACTATAGCCAGCACACGGTTTCCTCACCTCGATATCCATAAGGGGACATGGCGCTCTCCAGATCAACGAACAGTCAACCAAAATGATCACATTGCGATAGACAAAGGCACGCATCCAGTATTTTGGATGTCCGAACATTCCGAGGGGCTAACATCGACTCGGACCACTACCTTGTTGTAGCCAAGGTAAGGATGCGGATATCCACCACGCTACAAAAAAAACAGAAATACTGTGAAAAAATTTAATGTCGGAAGACTGCAATGGCAAGAGACCGCCAAGACCTTCGCACAACGCGTATCCCTTAACCTATCGATTAACACCATACCACCAGCATCGAATGTCGAAGAGCAATGGCAACGATGCCAAAAGCCATTAGATCAGCTGCAACTAATGTGCTAGGTTTCTCGCGGCCACCAGGCAAAGACGAAGGGAAGAACACCGGCTTTTCAGAAAGAAGAAAAAAGACCAAGAAAAGCGCGCGATCGAGGATATAGAGAGGTGCCACTCCAGGAACGACGTTCGAAAGTTTTACCAAAGTGTAAAACGTCAAAGCCAAGGATACAAGACTCGAACAGAATCCTGTCGAGATGAACAAGGAAATATCGTAGTTGAGACACAGTCGATGCTAAGGATATGGAAGAACCACTTCTGCAGACTGTTAAACGGCGATGACGAACAAAATTCCGCTGTCAGGCAGAACGAACCATTTAATATTGGCAACGACAGCGAAAACTGCCAACCACCCGACCTAAGTGAAGTGGGGATAGCTATATCTAAACTCAAGCTCAATAAGGCCGCCGGAAATGACGGCCTTCCCGCTGAGCTTTATAAAGCTGGCGGAGATGACTTGGTAAGCAACATCCACCAACTCATAAGCCAAATCCGGTCGGTTGAAAGCATGCCTGAAGAATGGAACCTCAGCATCGTTTGCCCGATCCACAAAAAAGGAGACCCTCTGAACTGCGCCAACTACAGAGGCATAAGTCTCCTCAACATCGCCTACAAGATCCTATCTGCCGTAATATGTGAACGCCTGAAACCGTTTACCAACAACCTGATCGGCCCTTATCAGTGTGGTTTTAGGCCAGGAAAGTCCACAATCGATCAAATTTTCACACTTCGGCAGATCCTGGAAAAAACCCAAGAAGTCCAAATCGATACCCACCACCTATTTATCGATTTCAAAGCCACAGACGACAGCATTTATAGAGACGAACTATACAGAGCCATGTCTAGTTTTGGTATAACGCCCAAACTCGGCCGTTTGTGTAGGATGACGATGGAGAATTCTCGCTGCACCATCAGGGTCGGAAACGACCTCACCGACACATTCGATACCAAAAAAGGATTTAGGCAAGGCGATGCGCTGTCATGTGACTTTTTCAATTTGATTTTTGAGAGGATTGTGCAAAACTCCCGAGCCAACACCAGAGGCTCAATTTTCCAAAAATCGGTGCAACTACTAGCATACGCCGACGATATTGACATCATTGGTAGGACTCAACGTGATGTCATACCCACGTTTGCTAGTATAGAGAAGGAAGCGGCAAAAATGGGTTTAGGAGTAAATGAGGGAACGACCTAGTATATGCTGTCAACACGAAAGGACACACAACATCGACGAATTGGACAGAACGTCATCAATGACAGATATAACTTTGATTCAGTACGGGACTTTGTCTACCTCAGCTCCGCTTTTAACTCTGACAACAACATCTCGTCAGAAATCAGAAATCAAACGACGGTAAAGCCCTGACGCGAACTACTAAGGAGATCATATATAAGACCCTTACCATCCCAGGGTACGGCACTGAAGCATGGACCAAAAGCGGATGAAGAAATGCTTGGTCGATTCGAGAGAAAAATTCTTCGGAAAATCTTCGGTCCCGTTTGCGTTGACGGGCTATGGAGACGAACATTCAACCACAAACTATACGAGCTGTACAGCGGCATACCCCTGGTCAAAAAAACTCCGCATTGGACGTTTAAGATGGCTGAAGTCAGAGGAAAAAAAATGGAACAAAGGACAGAAAAAACAACAACAAAATGTGTGTATTACACGAAAAACGCTAGTTGTTAGCCTCTCAGTTCATTCAATTGAACAATTCGACTCTCCCCAAAACCAAGACCATAGTGGCGCAAGATGTAGGCACATGGCTCACATGGCACGGAATTACAAGTTCCAGGGAATAAGTTGTTTCAATAATTATACAGAGAACTGAATGTCCAAATAGCATCACTATTAGAAGGAATCTGAAGAGGACACTTGGTAATGTCCGAAATAGCTATACGACCAACCAAATAGTGTTGTTGTATACAAGTTGTTCTTGTAATTACAATCATTCAATAAATAATCAGACATTTGCCAGGGGTCGCCCCCCCTTAGAGTTAAAATCGTTGGTATTCCTACCACACTACTACTACAATAATGCAAATTGTTACAATGCATGCTTATAACAAATCCGCATCCGAATAGACTCTGCTTCTGTAGCGGTACTAAAGCAGTAATGAAATTGTCGGCCTAGAAACAATAATTATCGAAAGCAACTCCTCATTTTCATAGCTCGCATGAGAAATATCGCTTCTCAAAGTAGAATGGGTTCTGCGTTTTCTTTCCTAAACCATCCATTAGCATCGATACATCTGTTCTATTTAATTGGTACACGCACTTTTAATTCCATCTAGCCGGATCTACTTTACAAAGTTTAGTTGCATGTCATTATAACATCTCCTATCTGTCATCAGTCCTTTTCTCTCCCACAACATCAACTATTCCTAGCCTCAGAGACTTCTGGACAAAAGAAATAAAAAAAAATGTTTTTCTTCATTTGACGATTCGTATTTGTTGCAGACGATTTTGCATTGAAAACTATTTTCGAAATGCCAAGCCAGCAAGGTCAAGGATATTCACAACTTTTAATTCGCCTAAGCGAACTGAATCAGTTTAGTCACTCAGTGTCTGGTCTGGAAGAGTGCTCATAGCCGACCCCTCGCGCCACCCCCTGCCAACAAAACTATTCCCTAATTGAATTTGTTTCAGAGAATTTAACACAGAAAATACTGAGATAAACTTTCGAAGGACTTTTAAAGGAAAACTTTTCTAATTTCATGTGCACTTTTCAAATTACATGGTGAAAATTTAATTAAAGTCAGCCACTACTATCTTACTGTTACTTCTAATACTCGATTGTCGTCGGCGCGCCTGCTTTAGCCTAACCTACGTCTGATGGATCAGTCTTGTGTGCCTCTGATCCCTGCACAAAGGGTGGTAATTATTTGCCTCTAATTTGAAGATTTTCGCAGCCATTGCAGCGGGTTTCAGTTTTTTTTTTCTGTTTTTGACTTTCTAATGGAAATTAAATGATGCAGCAGTTTACGCAGAACAGACGCCGGCATTTCATCATTAAAATGAAGAGCGCGCAACTTTTTCAATATAATTAATTTTTAAATAAAAATAAAATGTCAGAAGCGGTATATGCATCCCGTTTGGTATAACCAACATACAACACAAGCACTTACATTATTAAGAGCAATAAATTTCATCGGGATTAATTTCATTATTCTATCCTTTTGTGAACAAAATGGACGAAGGGGCGGAGGGGTAAAAGAAATGCCAGATGAAGACACGTAGCATAGAGCTTGTCTACTTTTTTTTTTGGTTCACTTTTAGCGAAAGAGTTGAACGTTGGTTAATGGCTGGGTATAATGATGATGTGAATCTTATTATCATGATTCCATTTTATGGTAATGATGATGAATGATGCGTATCGTAACGGGCATATAAGCTTGCAATATATTTTTAATTATTTCTTAATTGTATGGGTTGGCGATAATCAGCAGGGAATGACATTGAAGGACTTGTCTGTGTAGTTTAAGCCATGGTTGTTGATGGGACTTTGGCAAAGACGAATAGGCGGCGCATGTTTTTCGAATTAAAACCCTATTCTGATTTACGAACAGTTTATTGTATTATTCTCGCGAAGAACAACGTGGACCAACCTCTAATACATATTATTGGAAGTATGCTCAACCACAGAAATATAAATGCGAATCTGGGAGAAACCCATCTCAAAGTAATAGCATCAAGAGGCACACCACAAGGAGGCGTTATCTCACCTCTGTTGTGGAACATAGTCATCAATGAGATACTCCTAAAGCTACAACGAAATGGGGTAAAAGTCATAGCCTACGCAGACGATGTAGCGATACTAGTTAAAGGGAAATTCCTACCCACGATTAGTGAACTACTCGAGCGGGCATTGAAAACTCTCAACGAGTGGACAAAACAATGTGGGCTTGGCATCAACCCCCAGAAAACGGAACTCGTTCTCTTTACGAATAAGAGGAAGATACCAATATTCGACCTACCGGCTATCGATGGGACTACCCTCAAACTAGCCGATAGTGCAAAGTATCTGGGTGTCATTCTTGATAGAAAACTCAACTGGAACCTAATGTGCGCGAGCGCATTAAAAAGGCCACAGTCGCTTTCTATACGTGTAACCGAATATTCGGAAAAAACTGGGGTCCGAACCCCAAGATCATCCTATGGATGTACACGGCCATTGTGAGACCTATATTAACATATGGGGGGCTTGTCTGGTGGCAATCCACAAATAAAGTCACCCATCTGAAAAATATGACAAAGGTACAAAGGATAGCATGTGTGGGCGCTACTGGCGCAATGAGAACCACACCAACAGCGGGACTGGAAACCATCCTTAACCTGCTACCGCTAGACCTTTACATGCAAGAATCTGCAGCCAAAAGTGCTCTAAGAATCAGCCAGCTCAACTGCTGGAAATCGAACTCAGGAGGACATGCCCAAATTCTACACAGATATCTGGGCTCAGCTGTATCCTTTGACTACATGCTGCCTCACCATGATTTTCATAGACCATTCTCTTGCATCCACCCAAGCAGAGAGGAGTGGGAGAGGAACGAATTGGCCTTTCGTCTCCCTGAGCATAGCAGTGTCTTCCAAGCCGAAATATTGGCAGTGGCAGAGGCAGCCAAAGCGACCTCAATGCTGGCGATACCACCAGATGATATCACCATCTTTATTGACAGTCAGGCTGCAATAAAAGCTATCTCTGCTGTCGAAATAAAATCTCGGCTTGTGAAATGTTGTCGTGAAGAGCTAAAGGTTCTTGGCGTCCAACATAATGTTATGCTCTGCTGGGTCCCCGGGCACAGAGGCATACAGGGCAATGAAATTGCTGACGAACTGGCAAGAAAAGGATCTGCCTCCAGCATTGATCAAGCAGAAAAGTCTGTCAAACCACCACTATGTGACCTCAAATCTCGGGTGGGTCAGAAAACATTGATCACTGCCAAAAACAGGTGGAACTCCCTTCCCACCTGTGAAACTTCCAAAAGGATGTGGCCTGAGTATGACAAAGCCAGAACCCATAAACTACTTCGTAGAAACAGGAAATCTGTCTCTACCATAGTTGGGATTCTTACTGGACACAACTTACTAAAAAGCCACAAACTGAAAATGCATCTCATAGATGATGACCTCTGTAGAGGCTGCGGTGATGAAGAAATACACGAGGATACCCTCCACTTTCTGTGCCACTGCCCAGGCCTCAGCCAATTAAGAATGAGAACCTTAGAAAAATAATTTTTCTATGACCTCACGGATCTATCCGAAATCCCTCTCCCTAATCTTTTCAGGTTTGCAACAACATCTGGATGGCTGGAAAGAGGCTAACAACAATGGACAGTAACGGGACAATGAATGAACAAACCACACAAGTGGACCCCCAACGGGCATCACAATGGGTCTATATTGCCCTGAGTGCGACGAGGGAAGACACACACCGTCTGCCTCATCAACCCACCAACCTAACCTAACCTTATTGTATTCTAACCTAGTGCTTGTTCTTGTAAAGCTCTCAAACTCACTTTTTTGAAATGGAACTGACGGAACTAGACTAGAACTATTGCCACGCACTAGGAAATGATTAAGTGGTTGCAGTAATTTCAGAATTTCTGAAAATAGAACTAAATTCAAGTAAATAAAGTTTCATTCGTATCTGCACTAGGAATGTGAGACCATTAAAAAGAAGAGGTGCATCAGAAGCCCTAAATTGCTATAAAGCAGACATTACTGACCTCCAGAAAATACTATGGGATGGGCCAGGCAATAAGGGGATGAGAACCTGTGACATCTACTGAGTTCCGTGTTATAGTGAGCAGCAGTTCTAAGTGCCAGACTTAAGCACGAAGTCTTATGATTTGAAGACATTAGCGAACGGATCGTTATAATCAGCATCAAGGCCAAATTCGCCAACACAAGCATCACAAGCTCCGACGCAGACTCCTAAGATCTTACTTACTTACTTACTTACTTAAGTGGCGCTACAGTCCGGAATGAACCTGGGCCTCAACCAACATGCCTCTCCAATTAGCCCGGTCCTTAGCTAACTGCCTCCAGTTGCGCACTCCAAGTTGGTTGAGGTCGGTTTCCACTTGTGCGCGCCACTTAAGGCGAGGTCTTCCTCTACTGCGTCCGACGTCTGGCTGGGAATCGAAGACTCTGCGAGCCGGAGTATTGGTGTCCATTCGTTCTACATGTCCTAGCCATCTTAAACGTCCAATGCGGAGTTTTTTGACCAGGGGCATGTCGCTGTACAGCTCGTATAGTTCTTGGTTGAATCTTCGTCTCCATAGCCCGTCAACGCAAACGGGACCGAAGATTTTTCGAAGAATTTTCCTCTCGAATCTACCAAGGATTTCTTCATCCGCTTTTGATACGGTCCATGCTTCAGCGCCGTAGAGCAGGACTGGGATGATCAGGGTCTTATATAGGGTTTCCTTAGTAGTTCGAGTGAGGGCTTTACTACTAAATTGCCTTCTTAGCCCGAAGAAACAGCGGTTGGCAAGAGTAATTCTTCGTTTAATTTCTGACGAGATGTTGTTGTCAGAGTTAATAGCGGAGCCGAGGTAGACAAAGTCCCGTACTACCTCAAAGTTATATCTGTCAATGGTGACGTTCTGTCCAATTCGTCGTGAGTCCTTTCGTGATGACAGCATATACTTAGTCTTACCCTCATTTACTGCTAAACCCATTTTCGCCGCTTCCTTCTCTATACTAGCAAACGTGGCTATGACATCACGTTGAGTCCTGCCAATGATGTCAATATCGTCAGCGTATGCTAGTAGTTGCACCGACTTTTGGAAAATTGTGCCTCTGGTGTTGGCTTTGGAGTTTTGCACAATTCTCTCAAGAATCAGATTAAAGAAGTCACATGACAGCGCATCGCCTTGCCTAAATCCTTTTTTGGTATCGAATGTGTCGGTGAGGTCGTTTCCGACCCTGATGGAGCAGCGAGAATTCTCCATCGTCATCCTACACAAACGGACGAGTTTGGGCGGTATACCAAAACTAGACATGGCTCTATACAGTTCGTCTCTATAAATGCTGTCATATGCGGCTTTGAAATCGATGAATAGGTGGTGGGTATCGATTTGGACTTCTTGAGTTTTTTCCAGGATCTGCCGAAGTGTGAAAATTTGATCGGTTGTGGACTTTCCTGGCCTAAAACCACACTGATAAGGGCCAATCAGGTTGTTGGTAAACGGTTTCAGGCGTTCACATATTACGGCAGATAGGATCTTGTAGGCGATGTTGAGGAGACTTATGCCTCTGTAGTTGGCGCAGTTCAGAGGGTCTCCTTTTTTGTGGATCGGGCAAACGATGCTGAGGTTCCATTCTTCAGGCATATTTTCATCCGACCAGATTTGGCTTATGAGTTGGTGGATGTTACTTACCAAGTCATCTCCGCCGGCCTTATAGAGCTCAGCGGGAAGGCCGTCATTTCCGGCAGCCTTATTAAGCTTGAGTTTAGATATTGCTATCCTCACTTCACTCAGGTCGGGTGGTTGGCAGTTTTCGCTGTCGTTGCCAATATTGAATGGTTCGTTCTGCCTGACAGCGGAATGTTGTTCGTCATCGCCGTTTAACAGTCTGCAGAAGTGGTTCTTCCATATCCTCAGCATCGACTGTGTCTCAACTACAATATTTCCTTGTTCATCTCGACAGGATTCTGTTCGAGCCTTGTATCCTTGGCTTTGACGTTTTACACTTTGGTAAAACTTGCGAACATCGTTCCTGGAGTGGCACCTCTCTATATCCTCGATCGCGCGCTTTTCTTGCTCTTTTTTCTTCTTGCTGAAAAGCCGATGTTCTTCCCTTCTTCTTTGCCTATAGAGCTCAATGGCAGCTCTCGTCTTCACCTGCAGCTTAGCCTTGTAGGCCTCGTTCTTGGCTGCGAGCATCTGTCGGCATTCCTCATCAAACCAGGGGTTTCTTGCTGGTGGGCGCGAGAAACCTAGCACTTCAGTTGCGGCTTATCTAATGGCCTGTTGGCATCGTTGCCATTGCTCTTCGACATTCGATGCTGGTGGTATGGTGTTAATCGAGAGGTTAAGGGATACGCGTTGTGCGAAGGTCTTGGCGGTCTCTTGCGATTGCAGTCTTCCGACATTAAATTTTTTCACAGTATTTCTGGATTGTTGTGGCGTGGTGGATATCCGCATTCTTACCTTGGCTGCTACAAGGTAGTGATCCGAGTCGATGTTAGCTCCTCGGAATGTTCGGACATCTAAAATACTGGATGCGTGCCTCTTATCTATCGCAATGTGATCAATTTGGTTGACCATTCGTTGATCTGGAGACCGCCATGTCCCCTTATGGATATCGAGGTGAGGAAACCGTGTGCTGGCTATAGTGGCATTTCGTTCCGTAGCGAAATCAATTAGCCTAAGTCCGTTACCAGACGTGTTGTCGTGTAGGCTATGTTTTCCGACAATACTTCTAAAGATGTCTTCTCTTCCTACCTTTGCGTTAAAATCTCCCAGCACGATTTTAACATCGTACTTCGGTAGTCGCTCATAGGTTTTGTCGAGGAGCTCGTAGAAGCAATCCTTAGCTATATCATCTTTTTCTTCCGTCGGAGCGTGAGCGCATATAAGGCTTATGTTGGCGAATTTGGCCTTGATGCGGATTGTTACTATGCGTTCGCTAATGTCTTGGAAACATAAGACTTCTTGCCTAAGTCTGGCACTTATAACAAATCCGCATCCGAATAGTCGCTCCTAAGATCTTAGACTCCCAATTAAGATAGCTAGAACCAGGGGCATGTCGCTGTATACCTCGTATAGTTTTTTGTTGAATCTTTACCTCCATAGCCCGTCAACGCAAACGGGTCCGAAGATTTTTCAAAGAATTTTGCTTTAAATCAACCAACGATTTCTTCATCCACTTATGTCCATGCTTTAGCGCCGTACTACATGACTAGGATGATCATGGTCTTATATAGAATCTCCTAAGTAGTTCCAGTGACGGCTTTACTACTAAATTGCCTTCTTAGCCCGAAGAAACCGCGGTTGGCAAGAGTAGTTCGTCGTTTGATTTCTGACGAGATTTTGTTGTCAGAGTTAATGGCGGAGACGAGGTAGACAAAGTCCCGTACTACCTCAAAGTTGTATCTGTCAATGGTGACGTTCTGTCCAATTCGTCGGTGTTGTGTGTCCTTTCGTGTTGACAGCATATACTTAGTCTTACCCTCATTTACTCCTAAACCCATTTTTGCCGCTTCCTTCTCTATACTAGCAAAGGTGGCTATGACATCACGCTAAGTCCTTCCAGTGATGTCAAAATCGTCGGCGTATGCTAGTAGTTGCACCGATTTTTAGAAAATTGTGCCTCTGGTGTTGGCTCAGGAGTTTTGCACAATCCTCTCAAGAACCAAATTAAAGAAGTCACATGACAGTGCATCGCCTTGCCTAATTCTTCTTTTGGTATCGAATGTGTCGGTGAGGTCGTTTCCTATCCTTATGGAGCAGCGAGAATTCTCCATCGTCATCCTAAACAAACGGGCAAGTTTGGGCGGTATACCAAAACTAGACATGGCTCTGTAGTCTGTATAGTTCGTCTTTATAAATGCTATCGTATGCGGCTTTAAAATCGATGAATAGGTGGTGGGTATCGATTTGGACTTCTTGGGCTTTTTCCAGGATCTGCCGAAGTGTGAAAATTTGATCTATTGTGGACTTTCCTGGCCTAAAACCACACTGCTAAGCGGGAAGGCCGCCATTTTCGGTAGCCTTATTAAGATTGAGTTTATATATTGCTATCCTCACTTCACTTAGGTAGGGTGGTAGGTATTTTTATTGAATGGTTCGTTCTGCCTGACAGCGGAATGTTGTCTGCAGAAGGGGTTCTTCCATATCCTCAGCATCGACTGTGTCTCAACTATGATATTTCCTTGTTCATCTCGACAGTATTCTGTTCGAGCCTTGTATTCTTGTCTTTGACGTTTTACAATTTAGTAAAACTTGCGAACATAGTTCCTCTCTATATCCTCGATCGCGCGCTTTTCTTGCTCTTTTTTCTTCTTTCTGAAAAGCCGGTGTTCTTCCCTTCTTCTTTGCAAATAGAGCTCAATGGCAGCTATCGTCTTCACCTGCAGCTTAGCCTTGTAGGCCTCGTTCCTGGCTGCGAGCATCTGTCGGCATTCCTAATCAAACCAGGTGTTCCTTGCTGGGGGCCGCACAACCTAGCACATCAGTTGCGCTGATTTAATGGCTTGTTGACATCGTTGATATCGTTGGCATTGTTGCTATGGTGGATATGCGCATCCATACCTTGGCTGCAACAAGGTAGTTGTCCGAGTTGATGTTAGCCCCTTGGAATGTTCGGACATCCAAAATACTGGATGCGTGCCTCTTGTCTATCGCAATGTGATCAATTTGGTTGACTGTTCGTTGGTCTGGAGACCGGCATGTCCCCTTATGGATATCGAGGTGAGGAAACCGCGTGCTGGCTACAGTGGCATTTCGTTCCGTAGCGAAGGCAGTTAGCCTTAGTCCGTTACCAGACGTGTCGTCATTTAGGCTATATTTTCCGACAATACTGCGAGAGATATCTTCTCTTCCTAGCTTTGCGTTTACCTCCCAACACGATTTTAACATCGTACTTCGGTAATCGCTAATATGCTTTGTCAAGGAGCTCGTTGAAGCAGCTCGTAGAAGGCTTATGTTTGCGAATTTGGCCTTGGTGCGGATTGTTACAATGTGTTCGCTAATGTCTAATACTTCTTGTCTAAGTCTGAAGAATAGCAGCTCATCTAGGTTCGCCTGGGTACAGCAGGCCGAGTATTCCGTGCTAGGCATTCTGAACAGGCTGTTCATAGTGTTGCTGTTTTTCGTCTTGTTATCAACGCTCGCACTTTTTATAGTTTAGCAAGTCAAATCCAGTTGGATAAGGCCAGTATCCTATGGTTACCACTTGGATGCAAAATAAGCACAATTATTGATGTGTAGACAGAGTTAGAACAGCTGGGCATTGCCAAATTAAAGCCAATCAGAGTATACCCCCGTTCTACAGCATGCAACCATCATCAAGCTCAATATGAAGGACGTTGAAACAAGTTGCAGCGATAATCCCGATTAAATTAATAGGGCTGAAAATAGTCTAAGAGAACAACAAATAACCCTCGTCGTTTGCTTTATCCTTAATGGCTAACCAGCCTGAGTAATACCTAGAGTGGTTGAAGTGTCAGGGTGTGGGTTAGTACGCAAGCGTATTCCTAAAATCAAACACTCAGGTTTTTCATTAGGACTTCTAATATCTTTTAAAGATTTCACACCAATTAAGGCAACCATGAAAAAGTTATAATACGGTGGTAAGAAACTCAAATAGTTTGGCCTGAGCCCTTCGAATTTTGTTTAAATAGAATGAGTTATGAAGCAGAGGCCATTACGAGTATGTCCAACTTAGTAAGAACTCAAGACAAAATATGTTGCATGTGGAATTTCCGAGCATTCTTAGCGTCGCCCTACCTGTATAGGTTTTAAAAAAACCTTCTCCATCAAAAGGTTCAACATATTTCGGGTTTCATCTACCGTCACTCATAACTACCTGAACGCATTAATACTCGAAATTGATTTTGAACAAAGTGACACTTCGTCTTCTGAACTCTGCAATATTTACACAGCTCTAAGCATGTTTGCGATAAATCCATATTGTCAGATTTTCCAATAGAGGGCAATAAACCTCAGAGTCTTGTATCCTCGTAAAGGCATATCATTTCCGCGGTAACATCCATCATTAAAATCGAAGTTATGCCACGCAGGATGAGAGTGTGGAGGATATGGCACTAATTAATTTTTGTTCCCATGTTGCTATTCCATAGAGGATATAAGGCTTGAGAGTATGTTACATTTAGCGAAACCCTTTGCACCTAATCCTCATTTATCGATATTAATTTTTTTTTCCAATATCAGTAAATTGATATACTCTTCCTGATATTACATTATCGACTGTAAAAGGTTATTGAAATGCATAACAAGTCCTTCCGCATATGTATATAGCGACCACTTGATAAGTTCAGTCTCAATTACCTGGTGGATATGAACTCATACACACATTCCAACCGATATCCTGTGCGAGTATGCTGAGCAAGGAGAAATCCATCACAACTGGGTTAGAGTAACAAATTCATTCCTCTTGACAGTTGCAGATAAATTGCATAGGGGTGCAACTTGTGATAATATCAGATATAGTATCACCTCTTCCTTTCAGTGTTTTTTTTTTTTCGCCCGTCAGCTATATGGTTGCAGGTGCAGTAGCAGTTCGGTCCTTACAGCAGCGGTTACAAAAAACCAAAAGTCATTAATCCCACCAGGGATTGCTTGTAGGGAATGCTGTGTGTACCAGCAGTAACAGCACACATGAGAACCAAACAATCTCCCAGGCAATTGGAGGAGATCTTCGCCATTTAAGGTTTTTCTTTTCATTCTTTTGCAGGAATATTCCTGAACGTTCTCGTAGATGTTCCACTTGAAGCGCACCCCGGTGGAAGACCACGCTTCGTGTTTTACCTTTTTGCATTATTGGGTTGGATGCCCTTACGGGGGGAAGGTAGTGAGAAGATGGTGATAGTATGAGTCGTGCTTTTTGGTTCTCCTACACAATAGCTGAGTAATATATCATTTCTAGACACTCGTCATTCGTTACGTTTTCCATTGGGGATTTTGTTCTTTTCAGCTGCATGCAGTTACATTTGGACGGACAGGTAAGTACACAGGGAGTTAATTAAAAAAAATTGTGTGATCTCTAAATTTAAACTCAAGTTTGCTAGCCGCTTGGTTGATTAAATTCTCTCTAATCAACTGTTTATAATATTTATCCGATTTATGTCGTCTTCAGCCTACTAGATTGCAGCCATTTAAAGGGTTGGCCAAATACAAGTTTATTTTTAAAAATGTAATACAATGAACAAAATTATTTTCTTTCCATGTTGTATGGGTTTATTAGTAAGAGCCAACATTCCCATTAATAATGGAATACAACGTCGTTAAATTGGCTACCTCGGCTGGCTTCGCGGTACCGCATTATGTCACTCCAATTTTCCAAGACCTTAATGTTGGTTCCGGGCTGTAGCTCACGGATTGATTGTATTGGTCTTAAGTGCTTGAATCGTTTCCGGATTGTTGGCATAACATCTGTCCTTCACGGCTCCCCACAAAAATAGTATTAATAGTCAAATCGCAGCTCCGAGGCGGTCAATTGACATTGCCAATATGGCTGATATCGATTGTGGCATGGGCTGTGGGGCATAGCGCGCCACATTTGAACCAGAGGTTGTCCAAATTTATGTCCACTCTCTAATGCCCACCGTTGAGCGAAACGTTGTTCCCAGCCACCCGCACCAATCTGTCACTCTCTGTGGATGCATCGGCTTCTAGGGGCTCGGGGCTCTGATTTTCCGAGCCCCAAATGTGGCAATTTTGTTTGTTAACGTTGGCACCGAAATGAAAATGCACATCGTCAGAAGAGAAAATTTTTCAACCAAAATCGTGTACAATATAATCTGTTTTTCACAGAAATACTGTGAAAAAATTTAATGTCGAAAGACTGCAACGCCAGAGACCGCCAAGACCTTCGCGATCAGCCGCAACTGATGTGCTAGGTTTCTCGCGGCCACCAGCAAGAAACCCCTGGTTTGATGAGGAATGCCGACAGATGCTCGCAGCCAAGAACGAGGCCTACAAGGCTAAGAGCTGCAGGTGAAGACGAGAGCTGCCATTGAGCTCTATAGGCAAAGAAGAAGGGAAGAACATGAGCTTTTCAGAAAGAAGAAAAAAGAGCAAGAAAAGCGTGCGATCGAGGATATAGAGAGGCGCCACTCTAGGAACGATGTTCGCAAATTTTACCAAAGTGTAAAACGTCAAAGCCAAGGATACAAGCACGAACAGAATCCTGTCGAGATTAACAAGAAAATATCGTAGTTGAGACACAGTCGATGCTGAGGATATGGAAGAACCACTTCTACAGACTGTTAAACGGCGATGACGAACAACATTCCGCTGTCAGGCAGAACGAACCATTTGATATTGGCAACGACAGCGAAAACTGCCAACCACCTGACCTAAGTGAAGTGGGGATAGCTATGTCTAAACTTCCTTCCTCTGAGATTTATAAAGCTAGCGGAGATGCCTTGGTAAGCTACATCCACCAACTCATAAGCCAAATGTGGTTGGTTGAAAGCATGCCTGAAGAGTGGAACCTCAGCTTCGTTTGCCCGATCCATAAAAAAGGAGACCCTCTGAACTGCGCCAACTACAGAGGCATAAGTCTAGTCAACAACACCTACAAGATCCTATCTGCCGTAATAGGTGAACGCCTAAAACCGTTTACCAACAACCTGATCGGCCCTTATCAGTGTGGTTTTAGGCCAGGAAAGTCCACAATCGATCAAATTTTCACACTTCGGCAGATCCTGGAAAATACCCAAGAAGTCCAAATCGATACCCACCACCTATTTATCGATTTCAAAGCCTCATACGACAGCATTTATAGAGACGAACTATACAAAGTCATGTCTAGTTTTGGTATACCGTCCAAACTCGTGCGTTTGTGTAGGATGACGATGGAGAATTCTCACTGCACCATCAGGGTCGGAAACGACCTCACCGACACATTCGATACCAAAAAAGGATTTAGGCAAGGCGATGCGCTGTCATGTGACTTATTCAATTCGATTCTTGAGAGGTTTGTCCAAAACTCCCGAGCCAACACCAGAGGCACAATTCTCCAAAAATCGGTGCAACTACTAGCATACGCCAACGATATTGACATCATTGGTAGGACTCAACGTGTTGTCATAGCTACGTTTGCTAGTATAGAGAAGGAAGCGGCAAAAATGGGTTTAGCAGTAAATGAGGGTAAGACTAAGTATATGCTGTCATTACGAAAGGACACACAACATCGACGAATTGGACAGAACGTCACCATTGACAGATATAACTTTGAGGTAGTATGGGACTTTGTCTACCTCAGCTATTAACTCTGACAATAACATCTCGTCCGAAATCAAACGAAGAATTACTCTTGCCAATTTCCGTTTCTTCGGGCTAAGAAGGCAATTTAGTAGTAAAGCCCTCACTCGAACTGCTAAAGAGATCCTATATAAGACCCTGATCATCCCAATCCTGCTCTACGGCGCTGAAGCATGGACCTTATCAAAAGCGGATGAAGAAATCCTTGGTCGATTCGAGAGAAAAATTCTTCGAAAAATCTTCGGTCCCGTTTGCGTTGACGGGCTATGGAGACGAAGATTCAACCACAAACTATACGAGCTGTACAGCGACATGCCCCTAGTCAAAAAACTCCGTCTTGGACGTTTAAGATGGGTAGGACATGTAGAACGAATGGACACCAATACTCCGGCTCGCAGAGTCTTCGATTCCCAGCCAGACGTCGCACGCAGTAGTGGAAGACCTCGCCTTAAGTGGCGCGTGAAAGTAGAAACCGACCTCAACCAACTTGGAGTGCGCAACTGGAGGCAGTTAGCTAAGGACCGGGCTAATTGGAGTGGCATGTTGGTTGAGGCCCAGGTTCATCCCGGACTGTAGCGCCACTTAAGTAAAGTAAGTAAGACCCAAACTGCGAAGCGATAACGAAGCGGATGGACGTACGCCTTCAATTGCTGAGTCATTTGAACCTTGTAAGCGAATAATCCGCAACCTCTGTTTTTAAGAGGTTGGTTTTTTGAATAGAGATAAACTGACATTTTGTGGTCAAATCGGGCAACTCTAATGTCATTTATGTTCAGTTTGGTTTGCCATTTCATCATGAACAAATGACAAATGAACAACGCTTGCAAATCATGCAAATTTACTTCGAAAATAATGGTTCAGTTCGCGAAGCTTACCGCAAGCTTCGTCCATTTTATGTTCGACATAATCGTCCATCAGAGCAATTAATTTTCGCACTACGTTTACTCTATGTGATAATGCGAATCCGCAGAGACGTCGAACAGTGCGCACCAAAGAAACGATTGCAATTTCAATTGTGTTGAAGAGGATCCGAATGAATCGATTCGCCACCGTGCAAAGCAATTGGAGTTTTGTCCATCAACTGGAAGATTTTGCGCAAAGATCTTGGCTTACGACCTTACAAGATCCAGCTTGTGTAAGAATTAAAGCCGCGAGACCATGCATGCGTCGTGATCGTGGTGTATGGGCCGAAAATGAGATTGATTTTCATCGCAAAATGTTGTTCATTGATGAGGCTCATCATCATTACTGATTGGTGTGCTCTATGCGCTGGTGGAGTCATTGGGCAATACTTCTACCGAAATGATGCTAGAGAGTCAGTTACCGTTAATGGAGACCTGTATAGAGCCATGATAACCGACTATTTTGTTCCCGAATAGATGCCATGAATGTGATGAGATGTGGTTCCAACAAGACGGCGCTACAAGCCACACAGTGCACGTCACAATCGATTTATTGAAGGAAACATTCGATGCATAATTTCGAGGAATGGACCTGTCAATTGGCCACCAAGATCGTGTGATTTGACACCATTGGATTATTTTCTTTGGGGATATGTGAAGTCGCTCGTCTACGCCAACAAAACAGAAACGGACTTGGAAGCCAACGGCCCCAAATGCTCGAAAAAGTGGTTGAAAATTAGTATTCGAACTAGTTGCGGCCGCCACATGCCCGAAATCATATTTTACCATTAATGGCATAAAATTATCTTTCCAATAAAGCCAAATTGATGGACATTAAAACGATTTTCTTGTGTTTTATTTCAATTCGAAGTGCTATACCTCTAAAACAAAAACTACCTCTATGTGCATAATTCTCATCAGTCTAGTGAATGTAATGTTGAGCGGTTGAGATCGATGGCGAGTAGGTGTTTGTGAATTGAGCCTCACACTCTTGGCTCTGTGCGACGACTTGAACCATAAGTGTTGTCCACTAGCATACCAGCCTCACGAACTTTTTGAAAAAACTTGCGTACAGGGGTGATGGGTGCTTCATTTCTTCAAATAACAACATTGTTCCAGCAAAAGGCGACTTATTTAGTTCAGCGGAGGTTTTATACTAACTGCCTGTCAAGACTTCGACCAAGAAACAGCTGTCAGTATCAAAATAACCTATGATTTAAAAAGAAACCACTAGATGGCAGAATCAAAACGATTATTGAATCATTAATGCATCGATAATGCTGATAAACGAACCTTCAGGAAAGTATTTCTGATAACTGGAGCATTAGTTCCAATTGTCCAACCAACAGGTATTGTTCCACCTAGACCGCTTACTTATACTTACTTACTCAAGTGGCGCTACAGTCCGGGATGAACCTTGGCCTCAACCAACATGCCTCTCCAATTAATACGGTCCATAGCTAACTGCCTCCAGTGTTGCGCACTCCAAGTTGGTTAAGGTCGGTTTCTACTTGTGCGTACCACTTAAGGCGAGGTCTTCCTCCACTGCGTCCGACGTCTGGGTGCGAATCGAAGACTCTGCGAACCGGAGTATTGGTGTCCATTCGTTCTACATGTCCTAGCCATCTTACACGTCCAATGCGGAGTTTTTTTGACCAGGGGTATGTCGCTGTACAGCTCGTATAGTACGTGATTGAATCTTCGTCTCCATAGCCCGTCAACGCAAACGGGATCGAAGATTTTTTGAAGAATTTTTCTCTCGAATCGACCAAGGATTTCTTCATCCGCTTTTGATGTTATCCATGCTTCAGCACCGTAGAGAAGGACTGGGATGATCAGGGTCTTATAAAGGATCTCCTTAGTAGTTCGAGTGAGGGCTTTACTAATAAATTGCCTTCTTAGCCGCTTCCTTCTCTATACTAGCAAACTTGGCTATGACATCACGTAGAGTCCTACCAATGATGTCAATATCGTCGGCGTATGCTAGTAGTTGAACCGATTTTTGGAAAATTGTGCCTCTGGTGTTGGCTCGGGAGTTTTGCACAATCCTCTCAAGAATCAAATTGAAGAAATCACGTAACAGCGCATCGCCTTGTCTAACTTTTTTTTGGTATCGAATGTGTCGGTGAGGTCGTTTCCGAACTTGCTCCATCAGAGTCGGAACCGAGAATTCTCCATCGTCATCCTGCGCACATAAGCGAGTTTGGGCGGTATACTCGACATGGCTCTGTATAGTTCGTCTCTATAAATGCTGTCGTATGCGGCTTTGAAATCGATAAATAGCTGGTGGGTATCGATTTGGACTTCTTGGGTTTTTTCCAGGATATGCCAAAGTGTGAAAATTTTATCGATTGTGGACTTTCCTGGCCTAAAACCAAACTGATAAGGGCCTATCAGGTTGTTGGTAAACGGTTTCAGGCATTCACATATTACGGCAGATAGGATCTTGTAGGCGATGTTGAGCAGACTTATGCCTCTGTATTTGGCGCAGTTCAGAGGGTCTCCTTTTTTGTAGATCGGTCAAACGATGCTGACGTTCAATTTTTCGGACAAACTTTCATCCGAACAGATTTGGCTTATGAGTTGGTTGATGTTACTTACCAATTCATCTCCGCCAGCTTTATAAAGCTCAGCGGACGGAGATGAATATTGCTATCTTCACTTCATTTAGGTCGGGTGGTTGGCAGTTTTTGCTGTTGTTGCCAATATTGAATGGATCGTTCTGCTTGACAGCGGTATGTTGTTCCTCATCTCCGTATATCAGTGTGCAGAAGTAGTTCTTTGATATCCTCAGCATCGACTGTGTCTCAACTGAGATATTTTCTTGTTCATCTCGACAGGATTCTGTTGGAGCCTTGTATCCTTGGATATCTGCATTCTTATACCTTGGCTGCAACAAGGTAGTGGGCCGAATCGATAATAGCCCCTCGGAATGTTCGGTCATACAAAATACTGGATGCGTGCATCTTGTCTATCGCAATGTGATCAATTTGGTTGACCGTTCGTTGATCTGGAGACCGCCATGTCCCCTTAGGGATATCGTGGTGAGGAAACCGTGTGCTGGCTTTATAGTGGCATTTCATTCGGTAGCGAAGTCAATTAGCCTAAGTCCTTTGCCAGGTGTGTTGTCGGATAGCCTGCGTTTTTCGACAATACTGCTAAAGAAGTCTTCTCTTCCTACCTTTGCGTTAAAATTTCCCAGCATTTTAACATCGTACTTCGGTGGTCGCTCATAGGTTTTGTCATGCAGCTCATATAAGCAGTTTTTCCCAGTATCATATTTTTCCTCCTTCGGGGTGTGAGTGCATATTGGTTTAGAGCAGGCTAGGGCTTCCGCTAGTTGTTCGCCTGCACCTCTCCTGTTCACTGTTCTCACATTCCAGGTGCAGATACGAACGTCGTTGTCGTTTTTCGTTTAGCAGGGTCGTCAACAATAAGATACGATGCTTCGTAACATATGGGTGGGTTGTTAACCCAAAGCACAACCCCCAACCAGTTCCAATTTATTAGATACCCCTAGGACACGAGGCCATCCGTATCCACTTTCGGTTCATCCGCCACCATCTCTGTTCAAGAGGCCTGACTAACCCTTGAGATTCCTAGATAACCTGTTGTCCGAATACGTCGAAGCAGCTGAGCTAGGTTCGCCTGGGACAGCAGGCCGGGTAATCATTCCGTGCCATTCTGACTCTGTTTATAGTGTTGCGGTTTTTCGCAATTCAAGAGCATAGGTAATTAAAATCTGCCAGCATCATTTTAAAGAGTTTCTTCAGAGTTATAGGTTCGCCACGCCTAGGAAAAGTTTTAAAAATTCAAAATTGGCACACCGATTCCTAACCAACTGGTCGACGCAGTTGAGGAAGCTCTTACCCATTCAAGAAACCAATCTTAACGGAAAGCCAATCTGATTCGAGCCAAAGTTTACGCGGACAAAAGCACTTAATTTAGTAGATAAACCGATATCCTTAAGAGACAATCGTTCACGAAGATTCAGAATAAATTGCCTGCACATACTGTAGGTACATCACACATGCTGATTTTTCAGCAAAACCCCAAGTACCCGTCTAATTTGTTCTCTCAGTTTTCAGTTTTCATTTTCATCCAACTTCAGGGTTGCCACTTCAATTTATTTTAGCTAGCCTCTCAACAAATAATGTATTGTTGCACATCAGAGTGCAGCTGATCTAGGTTCGCCTGGGACAGCAGGACGGACATTCATTCCGTGCCATTCTGACTCTGTTTATAGTGTTGCGGTTTTTCGTCTTGTTATCAACACTTGCACTTATGGTTCAGCAAGTCAAATCTGGTTGGATGAGACCAGTACCAGAAGCTTAACCACTTGGAGATAAAAATAAGCACATTTGACGTATAGTCAGAGTTACAACCACTGGGCATTGCCAAGTTAAAGCCAATCGGAGTCTACCCTCGTTCTACAACACCCAACCATTCCACCAGACTAGGCAACCGGCCTTGAACGGCCGGCGTTCGCTATATATTGATAATAAGTAACTTCTTGTGGTGTAAACTCTATGAAATGGATTCCTACAATATATGGTTCCGACTTTATGAACTGCAAAGAATCGTAGTTGGGGTAAAACAACGAATTGGAAGTTTTAGATGGCTAGAAGATTTAGCCTGAATGTACACCAATTCAAGAGCAGAGTTAATGAAAATCTGCCAGCAACATTTCAAAGGGTTTCTGCAGCGTTATAGGTTCGCCCCGCCTATGAAAAGTTTTAAAAATTCAAAATTGGCACACCGATTCCTAACCAACTGGTCGACGCAGTTGATCAAGCTCTTACCCATTCAAGAAACCAATCTAAACGGAAAGCCAATCTGATTCAGGCTAAAGTTTACGCGGACAAATGCACTTAATTTAGTAGATAGACCGATATCCTTAAGAGAAGAAGAAGATTCAGAATAAATTGCCTGCACATACTGTAGGTACATCACACATGCTGATTTTTCAGCAAAACCCCAAGTACCCGTCTAATTTGTTCTCTCAGTTTTCAGTTTTCATTTTCATCCACCTTCAGGGTTGCCACTTCAATTTTTTTTAGCTAGCCTCTCAACAAATAATGTATTGTTGCACATCAGAGTCCTAGTGGAGTATAACTAACGACTTATGAATTAGTTTAATCGCATGTGCGATTTAATCGGGCACCATCAATTCAATTCCCGAATGGAGGTCCTGTAGCTTGAGAATTGCCTTACGCAGCTGTCATACACTGATACGAGTGTGTACAGTTTGCAAATGTCCACGGATAGCGAGCAAGAGTGACGTTTGGTTGGCATGTCCTCATGCAAAGTTAAGGATTATAATTGATTAATTTTTCATTAAAACTGATAATACGACTGCCCTATGGAGATACAGTAGGCAGACAGACACGCCAGCCAAATGAATTGCCTTGGGGGTTGTTATTTAATTGATTTAGCTGCACCGAAGGGGCGGTGGGAGGTGAGAAACAACACTGACTAGTGACTGCCATGTGGCAAGGACAATGCTTCGAATGGATGAATAGATGGGCTCTACTAGATTGGGCGATGGAAATCGCATAATCTATTCACTTAATTACCTACTCCGTTCACATTGGGATTTGGGAGTTAAGTTGTCATGCAGGGACGTACCCACACACAACTGGTGAGTCTTGTTAAATCAGATTGCTGTTCCTGTCTCCCCCTAGTTTGGCATACACATACGTCATACATATATTAACATTTGACATATTGATGATATTTGGGGTTAATTTCGGATTGTTTGACAGGACGCAGTGTAGGTGGTACAAAATATTTGTATATTGAATAATTTTGTCAGAAGATTATGATAGCTGGACTTATGGTTCGAGATGGATTGTACATGCCCCCCTGTTGAGGTGACTCATCACTTGTGGATAAAGAAAATTAATCCATTTCCATTGTCATATCTACTTGAAATGCATCAAGTATTCCCAACACAAAACTTAATCATCTCACATGGATCACATTGCATCGCATGCACGAAAGGAAGAACGTGTCCTTACGTTGGAGCAAAGACTCATCTACCAAAATGTCAGCTGACCAAAGAAAGGTGGCACGCCACTCTGTGGGCGATAATAATATTAATGACACTTGCGAAGACAGACTCCTCGGATAGAGTGAAGGAACAAGCAAACAACAAACAAAAAAAAAATTCAAGAATATCCCCAAAGCAGACGGATACCGCTTCTTTTCGGACAGGACGGCGTGGCTCGTTAATTGTGTACGATAAGTACTTAAGGATTTCATTTGTTTTGCCGTTGCACAAAGGACAAAACATAGCACAATTTGTTCGTTCGCTGGTGTATACTGCTTATCTGGTTCGTGAAGAGATTGTTGGAAAGTAATTTGTCCTGTCATTGTGAAGGACGTCTCCTTTTTTCAGTTTCCCTGCTGTCCTATCTGTTTTAATCAATTTCCCATCGTTTGTCGTTAATTGAATGTCGTTTAACAATTGTGCTGGGTGCACTATGTTGTGGTGAAGTGTTGTACACTAAGTGGTCTTCCTATTGTATATTGAATTAAAAGGACATGCCAGCGAACGTTGTAAAGTAGGGGTGAGAGCAGAACTTTGTTCTGTTCAAAGACATTGTCCAAACGATGTCCTAGAACTCTGTTTTGTTCTCAGATACAAAAAAAAAAAAACCGCATTCGTAAATCAGTTATAAAGTTGTTCGAATTGCTTTATTCTTAAACTTTATGTGTGTCAGATTGGATGTTTATTACAAACGAGCGTGCTGGGAATTCTACGGACTTATGTTGTAACGGGTGATGAAGTAGGAGGTGCTTTTTCAGTATTTTTGTTTTTGCAGTTATTATTTGTCAACATATCTACAAAAAATGACGTTTGCATTCAGTATGCATTGCCAATTTACCATGAATAGACCTAACGTCGCGGCGGAACAACGGAACAACATTGTGGAGACTTATTTCAAAATCAGTGTTAAAAAATTGTAATAGAGTTCTTCGACCACACTTTGGTCAGTTGAACGTGTTATTCATAAAACCATCACCGAATTCCTAAACAATTTTATACTCCTGGACATTCATCAAAAAACCGGATTGCGTAGAGCCCGCAATAATGAGAATATGCTGCAGTATCAGAGAGTATCCGTGATCAATCAATTCATCGCTGATCTCAAGGTTTGGGTATCTCTTATGAAACGTTGTGATGTATTTTGAAGCGTGATCGTGGTTTATAAGCGTCTAGAATACAGCTCGATTGAGACGACTGTCTTTGCTTTACGTTTTGATTTCAGTTTGTGGGCTTCAAATCGATCCAATTGGTTTTAGCGACGAAGCTCACTTTTGGTTGGACGTCTACGCTAATCAGGTGGTTGGATGTTGTAGAACGAGGGTAGACTCTGATTAGCTTTAACTTGGCAATGCCCAGTGGTTGTAAAACTGACTCAATAGTGCTTATTTTTACCTTAAAGTGGTAACCATCGGGTACTGGTCTCATCTAACCGCACGAACCTACTTACGTACTTACTTAAGTGACGCTACAGTCCGGAATGAACCTGGGCCTCAAACAACATGATTCTCCAAATAGCCTATTCCTTAGCTAACGGCCTCCAGTTGCGCACTCCAAGTTGGTTGAGGTCGGTTTCTACTTCTGCTCGCCACGTAAGGCGAGGTCTTCCTACGACGTCAGGCTGGGATTCGAAGACTCTGCGAAACGGAGTATTGGTGGCCATTCGTTCTACATGACCTAGTATGTCGCTGTACAGCTCGTATAGTTCGTGGTTGAATCTTCGTCTCCATTGCCCGTCAACGCAAATGGGAACGAAGATTTTTCAAAGAATTTTCCTCTCGAATCGACCAAGGATTTCTTCATCCGGTTTTGATATGGTCCAGTGCCGTAGAGCAGTACTGTGATGATCAGGGTCTTATATAGGATCTCCTTAGTAGTTCGAGTGAGGGCTTTACTACTAAATTGCCTTCTTAGCCCGAAGAAGCAGTGGTTGGCAAGATATGCTGTTGTCAGAGTTAATAGCGGAGCCGAGGTAGACAAAGTCCCGTGCTACCTCAAAGGAAAGGTCGTTTCCGATCCTTATGGAGCGAGAATTCTCCATCGTCATCATACACAGACGGAGGAGTTTGGGCGGTATACCAAAACTAGACATGGCTCTGTATAGTTCGTCTCTAGAAATGCTGTCGTACGCGGCTTTGATGAACAGGCGCAGGCGGTGGGTATCGATTTGGACTTCCGGGATTTTTACAGGATCTGCCGAATTGTGAAGATTTTATCAGTTGTGGACTCTCCAGTCCTAAAACCACACTGATTAGGGCCGATCAGGTTGTTGGTAAACGGTTTCAGGCGTTCACATATTAATGCAGATAGGATCTTGTAGGAGTTGTTGAAGCGACTTATGCCTCTGTAGAAAGCTCAGATCAGAGGTTCTTCTTTTTTGTGGATCCGGCAAACGATTTAAAGGTTTCATTCTTCAGGTAAACTTTCATCCTACCAAATTTTGCTTATGAGTTGGTTGATGTTACTTACCAATTCATCTCCGCCGGCTTTATAAAGCTCGGCGGGAAGGCATTCATTTCTGCAAGCCTTGTTAAGCTTTAGTTGCTATCCTCACTTCACTCAGGTCGGGTGGTTGGTAATTTTCGCTGTCGTCGCCAATATTGAATGGTTCGTTCTACCTGACAGCCGAATTGTTTTCGTCATCGCCGTTTAACAGTCTGCATAAGTAGTTGTTCCATATCCTCAGCATCGACTGCGTCACAACTACGATATATCCTCGTTTATCTCAACCGGATTTTGGTTGAGTATTGTTGGCGTTTTACACTTTGGTAAAACTTGCGAGTATCGTTCTTGAAGTGGCATCTTTCTATATCCTCGATCGCGCGCTTTTCTTGCTCTTTTCTCTTCTTTCTGAAAAGCCGGTGTTCTTTCCTCCTTCTTTGCCTATAGAGTTCAATGGCAGCCCTCGTCTTCACCTGCAGCTTAAACTTGTAGGCCTAGTTCTTTGCTGCAAGCATTTTTTGGCATTCTTCATCAAACCAAGTGTTTGTTGCTGGTGGGCGCGCTGATCTAAGGGCTTAGTGACTGTTCTTCGACATTCTATTCTGGTTGTATGGTGTTAATCTAGAGGTTAGGGATAGGCTGTGTAAAACTTGGCGTTCTCTTTCGACTTAAGCCTTTCGACGGTAATTTTTCCCTCGGTATTTCTGATTAGTTGTGGCGTTATGGGTATCCGCATTCTTACCTTGACTACAAGGTAGTAGTCCGAGTCGATATTAACCCCTCGGAATGGTTGGACATCCAAAATACTGTATGCCTCTTGTCTATTGCATTTTGATCAATTTGATTGGCCCATCGTTGATCACGAGATCGCCATGTCCCCTATCCTTATGAATACCAAGGTAGTGCTAGCAGTATTGGAATTTTTTCCGCAGCAAAGTCAATTGGCCCAAGTCCGTTGACAGACGTGTTGTCATTAAGGCTGTGTTTTCCGACAATACTGCTAAAGTGGTCTGCTCTTCCTACCTTTGCGTGTAAATCTCCCAGCACGAATTAAACATCGTACCTCGGTAGTCGCTCCATAAGTTTTATCAAAGAGCTCGTAGAAGCAGTCTTTCGCTATATCATCTTTTTCTTCTATCGGAGCATGAGTGTATATAAGGCTTATGTTGGTGAATTTGGCCTTAATGCCGATCGTTACAATGGGTTCGCTTATCTTGAAAACATAAGACATCTTTTCTAAGTCTGGTACTTGTAACAAATTTACATCTGCCTATGTTTCTGCTGACAATAACACGGTCCGTGGTAGATTCCACAGTTTTCATCTTCCATTTGCCCCGTCAACTCGATGGGATTCCTAAATGGCAGTAATGTCTGCTTTATAGCGGCTCATTGCATCCGCTAGATGTTCACATGCACCTCTCCTGTTTAATGTTCTCACATTCCAAATGCAGATTCGAACGTCGGTCGGTGTCCTTTTTCGTTTTGCATGGTCGTCAACAATAGGTCAGTGCTTTCCGAGGTTCTTAGTTGCTTCGTAACAATGGTTTTTTCAGTGAGTGTTAACAAGCCCCCTGGAGGGCGAGTTCCAATTTATTCAATACCCCTAGGATACGGTGCCATTAGATTCCTAAATGATCTGTTGTCCAAATTATCGAAGCAGCTCATTTAGTTTATACATCAAGTCCATCCTAACTGGGACTGTAGACTACACCGTTGACTCCATCGTTGGTGTTCTTCCGCTGCTTCCTGGAAATAGAATATGTGCGTTAGTGTGAGTACACGTCTTCCCCGCGCTCTCATCTGCTGCAAGCAAGACTTTACACAGGGGTTGATATCCTATCTGTGGTATGCACTCAGCGGTCGCCACGTGAAGGCTGAGAGTCGCATTTGGTAGACATCAGCTAGGAAACTCAAGGGTTCATATTGCCTATCATTTGACCACCCGAATATAAAATACAGCCAACTTATTTTAATGAAGTCATCCGTGGTCTCAACTTCTCAAGCCTTCGAGTTTTGCACTTCTTAATGATACCTTACTACCGTCTGAACCAGGTACATTCGTTGTTACTAAAGTTCGACAGCAGGCTCGTTAAAAAGTGAGTAGCGGAGGCTTGGAAAACCTTTATTTTCGATGGTGTATTGGTTGGATGTGTTCTGGAAGGTGTCCATATTTCTTCCTCATGGTTAAGCACCTATTTTTACGATGCGTAGCATCTACAACGAACTTCTCTGCGTAGGCTTCTTCTTCGCCAAATATTTTCGTTCAGATTGAAGTGGTTTTCTTGAGGTGAACACTACAAATGAATTAGTTTTGAATGGAACATCAGTTTGGAAGCATTTTACCCATACGATACAACATATTAATTGTGACTTGATACATTGTTAGATATAAGCTTTACTGTTATATATATTGTTAACATTTTTCTAAAAGGCTTACCTTCCTAAGAACTGCTTCCAAATAAAATAGTTCCACTGCCCCTTATAAGCATTAAATTAAATTCCTTAATGCGATTTCCTTGTACCCACTCTTCAAATAGACCGTCCACCTTTTTCCATGACCAACCCTGTGAATCACAATGTAACAAGTTAAAGATCCTCCAGATGCTCTCCAATCCCAAAGCGATATTTTAACCAAAAATTCATATTCAAAGCGACGACTGAAACTTTCCATAACTATCCCCATCAATCAAAAATCATTTCCTGGCCTACACCTGAACACAAAAAGGGGACACCCCGCCTCCAAACATCATGCTGTGTGGTTGTGGGCTATTCCCTTTAATGTCACAAAATAACGTGATAATGCTACACTATTCACCTGGAAAGTTTTTGTTTAGCTTTGTCTTCCACATGCGTAAATCACTTAAATTGTCGAATATCCTCACCTCTATCGAGCTGGGCATGTTTGCCTTCCTGGGATACCCAAAACTTTCGGGCCAAAAACATCATCTCAACCGAAGGTCCAAGGTTAAACGAACATCATTAAACCATCTAATTCTATCACCTCGCCGACCGGCACAACCCGTGCGTAGTCATCGCGTACGAAGCTTCCTCGGTCGTCTCGCAAAAGGTCCTTTTGCTAAAGAATTGATTTCGTACACTACCTACTATCATTGTCAATTAAGTGGTCCCGAAAATTCCCAGCAGCCATCAATCGACAATGATGACGACCCAAGTCGGGAATGGTATAGGTTATGTCGGATTGTATTGGGTTGGGTGCTAGGGGTGACTTTCTGCATTGGATGCTGGGAGTGTACATCGGACGTACGCATCATGGTACGTGCTTTGTCGCCCACATTAGCCGAATGGACCATCATTTCCAGTCACGTTTTTCAAATTGGCCTCAGCCGGGATTCATCGATTCACCTGGTTCTGGGTCGGTAGAAAATTGGGTCTTGCACAACCATACCGCCCCCCACCCAACATGCGGGTGAAACCTATTTTGACTTTCACATAAAATGTTTTTGCCTACTGGCCGGATGGTGAACAGTGAACGTCCTAAATGTGGTTATTTCTATATTCACGTCGGGTTTGTGTGTATACTCTTTCCTGTCGACGAAAGGAACGTATTAGGTGGTCGGGGGAGGAGTGGAATAACATCCAGCGATTTGTTTGAATGAGTGAATCGGCCAAATGAAAGGTTATGACATCATTCTGAATTCCTGGCATGATTATTGTTTTGTATTTTTCCGTTTTGCTCTGTGCCGGATGCGATTATATCGAAATGCGGAGTGAATCCTTTTTAACTGTTATCTATGACGGCTATAAAGGATGACATCGGTAGCTCGGTCTAGCTACATATATGTGGTCATTTAGGTAATAGACGATTAGCAAGGCATTTCTAATCAGACTTGAGTGTACCACAGTACCCGGTGGGTTAGTTATTAAGCGATGTGGTTGTGGTTTTAGTGGTGTTGAGTTGATTATATGAAGATAAATGCGAATGGGAGCTCTGCATCATCAGTGATCAGCAAGTTGGTAATGGAATTGGGTAATAACGTTGGTCGGTGCCGAACATTTCTCCACTAAGTAAGTAGCTTATAAGAAAAATGACAACTTTCACAGGGTGGCTACATTTAGGGTCACGCTATCTTTTATTTTATATCTGTCGTAAGGAGGTAAGGATTTTAGTGAAGAATTCAATAAACATGTGTTAACCATTGGGTTTTTTTTCCACCTATTTGAGCCCGACCTAATCAAAGCTCTCTACGTTCCTTCGCTAATTTCTTGCGATTTTTATGAACTTTAAACATTTTGAATACTAAGTGGTAGTTCGATAGTTTACAGTTTTTACAGACCACAAACCGCTCACAATTCCAACCTACTCTATAACCAAAAAACCACCTCGTCAAACGCGCCACTTTGAATGTTTGGCTGAATTTCCAACCGAAATTTACAATGTCGAAGGCATACAAAATATCGTCGGAGATACCTAATCGCGGGAGGAAGATGTGTATTTATATAAATTAGGCACAAAGTCCTTTTCCAACATGGCAGCGGAAGAATTTCACAAGGTGGTGTATATAAACAGCCTGGTCAGACTGGTTCGGAGTACCCGGCCTGTTGTCCGATGATGATGATCCTAGATGATCTGCTTCGGCATATTCGGAAAACAGGTTATCTGGAAATCTTAAGGGTAAGTCAGGCCCCCTGAATAGAGATGGTGGCAGATGAACCAAAAGGCTAACGGCAGCGCTCAAACCCGCAGTGGATACTGATGGGCCCGTGTACTAGGGGTATCTAATAAATTGGATTTAGCCCTCCAGGTTGGGGGTTGTGCTCAGGGTTAACTACCCACCCATGGAATAAACTATATGTTACGAAGCAACCAGTAGCCTCGGAAAGGACCGATCTTATTGTAGACGAACCTGCTAAAAGTTGAAAGAACAACATGTTCGTATCTGCACCTGGAAAGTGAGAACATTAAACATGAGAGGTGCAGGTGAACAACTAGCGGAAGCCCTTAACTACAACAAAGCAGACATTACTGTCAGCCAGGAAATACGATGGAATTGGCCGGGCAAAAAGAGGACAGAAAACTGTGATATCTACTACGGACCGTGTTATAGTGAGTTATAGTGACTTTTTATAAGTCCCAGGCTTAGGCAAGAAGTCTTATGTTTCCAGGACATTAGCGAACGCATTGTAACAATTCGCATCAAGGCCAAATTCGCCAACATAAAACTTATATGCGCTCACGCCCCGACGGAGGATTAGCGAAAGACTGCTTCTACGAGCTTCTTGACAAAACTTATGAGCGTCTACCGAAGTACGATGTTGAATTTGTGCTGGAAGATTTTAACGCATAGGTAGGAAGAAAAGACATCTTTAGCAGTATTGTTGGAAAACATAGCCTTCACCACAACGCGTCTGGCAACGGACCAGCACACGGCCAGCACACGGTTTCCTCACCTCGATATCCATACCTGGAAATGATGGTCACCAGATCAACGAACAGTCAACCAAATTGTTGACATTGCGATAGACCAGAGGCATGCATCCAGTATTTTGGCTGTCCGAACATTCCGAGGGGCTAACATCGACTCGGACCAATACATAGTTGCAGCCAAGATAAGGATGCGGATATCCACCACGTCACAACAAACCAGAACAAATGTGATCAAATTTAATGTCGAAGGATTGCAATCGCTAGAGACCGCCAAGGTCTTCGCCCAACGCGTATCTCTTAACCTCTCGATTCACACCATACCACAAGCATCTTATGTCGAAGAATAATGGCAACGATGCCAACAAGCCATTAGATCAGCTGCAACTGATGTGCTAGGTTTCTCGCCCTCACCAACGTGAATGCCGATGAGGAATGCCGACAGATCCTCACAGCCAAGAACGAGGACAACAATGCTATGCTGCAGGTGTAGACGAGAGCTGTCATTGAGCTCTATAGGCAAAGAAGAAGGGAAGGTCACCGGCTTTTCGGGAAGAAGAAAAAAGATCGCGATCGAGGATATAGAGAGGTGCTGATAGAGACCTAGATCACGGCAAGTGGGCGCAGAGCCCGGATGGTTGCGAAGGGTTTGGAGGAAGCTGGATGCGAGCTTTACTTCCATCTTACTCCATTTTTCCTATGTTACGTGACACGGATGGAAAGCGTTAATGCGGTAAATTTCCGGAAATTCCAGATGCCCTATCAGCATCTGGCTAAATGTCCTATCAGCGGTTCTGAAAGGCGTGGGGTTAGCCGTTGTTAGAGTCTTTCAGCTTTTAGTCTTTTCAATGCGATGTCCTCGAATTAGCTGGCGAAACTTTGAAGCTGTTAAATCGCCCAGCTGAGAGTCGATTTCTGCTTGCAGTCCGATCTGCGGATGGGATTTTTGAGGAGTGCCTCTTTATCCTTGTAGGTTGCTTTGACAGGGTTGACCTGATTGGAGCTGGAGGACGGAGGAATCTCCCAGCACGATTTTAACATCGTACTTTGGTAGTCGCTCAAAGGTTTTGTCGAGGAGCTCGTAGAAGCAATCCTTAGTTATATCATATTTTTCCTCCGTCGGAGCATGAGCGCATATAAGGCTTATGTTGGCGAATTTGGCCTTGATGCGGATTGTTACAATGCGTTCGCTAATGTCTTGAAAACATAAAACTTCTTGCCTAAGTCTGGCACCTATAACAAATCCGCATCCAAATAGATGCTGTTTCTGGTCACTATAACACGGTCCACAGTAGATGTCACAGTTTTTCATCCTCTTTTTGCACGGCCCATCCCATCGTATTTCCTGGATGGCAGTAATGTCTGCTTTGTAGCAGTTTAGGGCTTCCGCTATTGGTTCGCCTGCACCTCTCCTGTTTAACGTTCTCACATTCCAGGTGCAACGAACGTCGTTGTCCTTTTTTCGTTTAGCATGGTCGTCAACAATCATATCAGTCCTTTCCCAGGCTATTGGTTGCTTCGTAACATAATCTCTTTTCCGTATATGGGTAGTTTACCCAAAGCACAACCCCCAACCTGGAGGGCCAGGCCCTTGTTATGACCCTAGGACAGCGGGACCCTCCTCCACCACCAACTCTTTTCCAATACCCTGGCTCAGTATTGGAAGTCTCATAGACCTGGTGTTCAAATATGTCGAAGCAGCTCATATAGGGATTTCACTACCAGTTCGATCAAACTGAAGCTGTAAGCGCCACCGTTGACTCCATCTAGCAAAATTCCTCTGCTGCCGCCTGAGAGTGAGTGCCTTAGTGAGAGGACACTCCTCCCCCTCTCTCGTTTGCTGCCACCAACGACCTTTCACAGGGGTTTAATACCCCATCTCCAGTCGAGGTACTAGGCACCCACCAGTCACCAGCGTGGAGGTGAGAGTAGGAGTTGATAGTGAGAGGCTAGAGTGAGAACGCTTGTGTCCTCATATAATCGCATCACTATCCTTAAGCACCGGCTTATATACAAAGTTTTTTTTGCCACTCCCACTTTTAAGTTGCGTTTTGATTAAAAAACCCTTATCAGTCAAATTTTAAAATATTTGAAAAAAAATTTGGATGCAAAATCATTGGTAATATTAATATGAATATTTCGTCTATAGATTGTCTTAGCCCACGTCCACTTTTTGGGGGCGTTTTCTTAACAAAACGATTTTTATGCCCAACCCCATAGCATATGCAATAGAAAAACGTCGTTTTATGTCGAACCTCTTAAAATTGTCTGAACAGTATGTTGTCACAATGTCATTTTCTAATTTTATCCTCAAAAAGTTGTTAGCCACGCCCACTTTTGGGGAATATTATTTTTAAAGATAGGATGGGATGGGATAGGGTATTAAACGATCCGCACAGCGGATTGTAGCCTTCTCATATGTTTTATATAAATAACATCGCGCTTAGACATTACAACTGTTACACAACTTCCCAATTCCAGGACAAATACAAAAGGAAGGAATATTTAAGCTTCACAACATTTGATCAACAACACAAGTATCCACAGAGAGACCGTTCCAAACTGACTGTCAAACCCAATTCCAAGTGGACATAAAAGTTAATCGGCCTACTCCCACTTTGTCATCCGGCAATGACCCGTCATATTTCACAATTCTGCAAACGACATTCTGTGTTCAGATACACTTTGGAGTGTCAACTTGGTAGCTACAAACCTACACGGGTTAGCTCCTTCCCCAAGGCAAACTGACCTTCTCGAAAGGGTCTGATGTTGAATCAATTTGTTTCCGCTTATGCTTTTTATTTAAATTTTTTTTTCTATTTTTTTGTTTGCTCCTTATGGATGGTGGGGATACTTGAAATGGGGTGGCTAGCCTAGCTGGGGATACAAACAAGGGATATTTGTTTGAAATTTGCTTTGCATAAATATTGCCTTGTTTGTCTCTTCGGTTGGGGCAACAACGGCTTTTTTTTTATCCTGCATATCTTATTCTATGTTTGTGTGTGTGTGCTTGGGCTTCCTTATTTTTTTTTTTTGAGGGGGGAAATCAACGGGATTATTTGATATTTGTTTTGTTTTATCTTATCCTAGTTTTGTTATTCAACTATGATCGGTTGAGATTTCAAGTTACACCATTGAGACGAATTTTATGAGAATAATTCGAAAAGTTACGTAGCAGAAAGGATTTCATGATGTTTGTCTTGGAAGGTCGAGTGCTTTCTATTTACAGAAAGGGGAATAAAAAAAATAACGGTAAT
This sequence comes from Rhingia campestris, assembly GCA_932526625.1. Lineage (NCBI taxonomy): Eukaryota > Metazoa > Arthropoda > Insecta > Diptera > Syrphidae > Rhingia > Rhingia campestris. The sequence continues at coordinate 144,786,520 of OW052183.1, forward strand.
ATGAATTTATAGTGAGAACAAATTTAACTTTTTTTTTTGTTTTTGGGTCAAATGGAAGTGACCTTGTATAATAAATTCATTGAGTAGGAATAGGGATCAGCAAGGGATATTGCGTGTTGTCTGAAATGAAAAGGGTTCCGGGAAACGGGTAGGCATGTATGAATAAAGATACAAAAAACGAACGAAAAGAATCTTTAAAATTGATGGGATTGCCTCGGAGTTCAGGTGAGGTGGGTTAATAATTTAAATTGGAGTTTTAATCTGAAGGGTTTAACGAAGACTGCGCATATTGTTTGTAGATTTTGGGATTTTATTAGACCTTTAGAGTTATTGGTTTTGTAGTGGTAGTGAAAGTTTAATGCCATCGTAACATAGACGGGATGATAATAAAATTGAATGGCGATGACTGAATACGAGAGACTTGGTAGATGTCCCAAAAGGGAAGAGGTCAGTGTATCTAAGAGAGTAACACCTACTGAACCTGAATCAGTCGCTGAGAGGACTAATTACAACTCTATTCTGCTGAATTTTTAATCTGCAAACAAATTTTACTTATCATCTTGTTCTGCCCCTTTCAAGACTTACTAACTTACTTAAGTGGACTAAACCAACAGGGCGGTCCTTAGCTAACTGCCTCCAGTTGCGCACTCCAAGTTGGTGGAGGTCGGTTTCTACTTGTGCGAGCCACTTAAGTCGAGGTCTTCCTCTACTACGTCCGACGTCTGGCTGGGAATCGAAGACTCTGCGAGCCGAAATAATGGTGAAGTAATGGTGTTCGTTCTACATGTCATAGCCGTCTTAAACGTCCAATGCGCAGTTTTTTGACTAGGGATATTTCACTGTACAGCTCGTATAGTTCGTGGTTGAATATTCGTCTCCATAGACCGTCAACGCAAACGGGACCGCAGATTTTTCGAATAATTTTCCTCTCGAATCGACCAAGATTTTGTATCGAACTTCCTGGGTTTTTTTCAGGATCTGCCGAAGTGTGAAAATTTGATCGGTTCTTGACTATCCTGGCCTAAAACCACACTGATAAGGGCCGAGAAGGCTGTTGGTAAACATTTTAAGGCAGATAGGATCTTGTGGTAGATGTTGGGGAAACTTATGTATCTGTAGTTGGCGCAGTTCAGAGGGTCTCTTTTTTGTGGATCGGGTGAATGATGCTGAGATTCCATTCTTCAGGCATACTCTCAGCCGACCAGATTTGGCTTATGTGTTGGTGGATGTTACTTACCACGTCATCTCCGCCAGCTTTAGAAAGCTCAGCTGGAAGGCCGTCATTTCCGGCGGCCTTATTAAGCTTGGGTTTAAATATTGCTATCCTCACTTCACTTAGGTCGGGTGGTTGGCAGTTTTCGCTGCCGTTGTCAATATTGAGTGGTTCATTCTGCCTGGCAGCGGAATGTTGTTCGTCATAATCATTTATCAGTCTGCAGAAGTTCTTCGTCCATATCGTCAGCATTGACTGTGTCTCAACTACGACATTTCCTTGTTCATCTCGACAGGATTCTGTTCGAGGCTTGTATCCTTGGCTTTGACGTTTTACAATTTAGTAAAACTTGCGAACATCGTTCCTGGGGTGGCACCTCTCTCTATCCTCGATCGCGCGCTTTTCTTACTCTTTTTCCTTCATTCTGAAAAGCCGGTGTTCTTCCATTTTTCTCTCCCTATAGAGCTCAATGGCAGCTCTCGTCTTCACCTACAGCTTAGTCTTGTAGGCCTCTCCTCATCAAGCCAGGGGTTGCTGGTGGCCGCGAGAAACCTAGTACATCTTAATACCTGTATTTTGTGAATATAAAGTTTTTTGCCACGCCCACGTTTTATTAACAAAACGATTTAAAAACATAACATATGCAATAGAAAAACGTTTTTTGTGTCGAACCATAAAAGATTTTGATCAACTGTGGGAGCATTAAGTCGTCACAATATCATTTTGTAATTTCACCCCCATAGTGTTTTTAGCCACGCCCACTTTTTGGGAATATTAGTTTTAAAGATATGTTTTTTTTTGTTCTATCCATTAATACCCCTTTAAAATTGACCATAAAGGTTTTACCAACCTAAAGCTTATTTCCTGAACTTTTAGTCATTTTTGAAACCATTCTGTGATAATTCACATCCCTCATATAGCTGTTAAATCTCTCCTTCAATACATCCGAGTACCCTGAACTATTTGTAAATTAACAGTTCCAACAAATAGTCATTAAGTTCCAATTTCATTGAGTTCTCTTCGAATAGATTCCAGACATGTTTTCCTCAAACCTACACATATCATGTCCCTGATCACAAAGTACCTATTTCACTTTGACACAGTCTATACCTTCCTGAGTAAACATCGTCTATATTTACAGAAATGTCACTACCTACACTCACTCTTCGCACTTTTATTCCTTTCTCCTTCCTCAAGGCGGATATGAAATCAATTTCAATTTGCCTTGAGTCATTCACTGATTGAGTGGCATTGCTTCTGTGCTCCGCAATTACTTTCCGTCACCTGCCTAATGATGTCGAAAGTCTTTCCTTTGCAGCCATTCCACTTATCACTCTCCCACTACAACTTGCAAAAAGTCTGTTCTCTAAATAGGTATATAGGCAAAAACCCAATAGGGTACCCTACCCTACCTCCCACTATAGCTGGAATGAAAAAAAAAAAAAAAAAAAAAACGGAAACACATCTTAATTTCCATCTAAAGGCTAAAGAAGATACGCCGACTTCAACGACTCATTATGGTCGTGTTTTTCGCTGTAACTTTCCGTGCTTAGGTGGCGACGAGAACTTGGAAAACTTCACCTTAGCACGGTAGGCGAAAGACCGATCGAAGGCACGCAAACCAAAAACAACACCAACATAGACAATAAATAAAATGCGCAAAGTTTTTCCGAAAGTCATGAACACCTGATGTTAATACCTGCGGAGAAGTCCTTTGTCACTGGTAAATGGTAAAACGGTAAAACGGTAAAATGTTAATTAATGTTTGGGGAAAGCAATTGCGCATTTCTGATGAGAGTTTTGCTTTTATCTATAGGTATCTGTTAGGTGCATCTGTGGTCTTTGTGAAAAAATTCCGAAATATTTCTATTTACCGTGGTTAGTTGGAGCGGAGCCTCCAAGGATATTGTGTTCTTCTTCTTCTTATTCTGCTAGTTTTGTATCAGGAGGTTATTTATGGTTGCCGGTTGTATAACTGATAAATTTGTTTATTCGCTTCGGGGTGGGGGAGGCAGTGATTTAAAATTAATGAGCATCTCCGAGGTGAATACAAATAGCTATTGGCATAGACCGCAATTGGATGTTATTAATGGATTGAATAAATAATTTGCAAAATATAGAAAAGGATGTGTTCATAAAATTAGAAAGTTTTTTGAGAAAACTTTCGAGGTATTCAGTTGAATGGAGAATGGTAAGGGGTGTTCTTACGAATTTTCAAATTATCATTGAAATATATAAAACAGCAATATTTTTGAATTAAAACTGTTTTGGACTAGTTCATAGCTTTTTGGATGGCTGGGTGTTGTATAGAACGAGGATAGACTCTGATTGGCTTCAGAGTCGTAATGTCCAGTGGTTGTAACTCTGAAAACACATCAAATGTGCTTTTTTACCTTCAAGTAGTAACCTTCGGCTGCTTGTTTCATCCAACCGGATTTGAATTGCTAAACGATAAGTGATAACAAGATGAAAAGCAGCAACACAATAATCAAACTGGTCACAATGGCACGGAATGAATACCCGACTGCTGTCCCAGGCTAACCTAAATGAGCTGCTTCGACATATTCGAACAACAGGTTATCTAGGATTCTCAAAGGTAAGTTAGGCCCCTTGAACAGAGATGGTGGAGGATGAACCGATAGGCCAACTGCAGTGCTCAATGCCTCAATCCCGGTTACTGATGGTCCCGTGTCCTAGGGATATCTAATAAATTCGAATGAAACGAGTGGTGGGTGCACGACTGGGTCGTACGCAACTTTCTCTTTCACAGCGAGTTGGGTGTTAGATCAAATAGTACGCATTTTGATTATTAATGCTTAAAATTATATGAATAATGTTGAAATGTGATTATACGAACGTTTACTACGAAATTTGAAGGAATCGGTGTCTATGGGAATAATAATGATTTTTTGTTATTGGCCAAAACTGAAAATTCCGTTTAGTGATAGTTGGGCTAAAACTAATTATGTGGAATTGCTTCAAGCTGTTATAGTAGTATATATATTAAATTTCATTCAATTTGACATAATAGTTTGCGAGAAATTATCAATTTTCCTTATATGGCCTAAATGACAAAATCCGTTATATGGATTTTCTCGAAAAAACTGGGTATGCAGTTTTGTTGGAACTAATATGGTTATAGTATATATAAAGTTTAATCAAAATCGTTGGAGGCGTTTTCGAGAAAATTGAGGTTATGTGTAATTTTTATATGGCAGGTACCGTTAATAACATGGCTAAAAGCAAACAAAAAAATGGCCTAGAATTATGACTAAAATAAGCTTGGATACGAAGTTTGAAGAAAATCGGTCTAGCCATTTAGGCTGGGGACAGACGGACCGACGGACGGAATTCCAAAAACCACTTTTTTAGGCTCCGCTATCATCGTAATGTTAGAATCAATCAAAATCTCGAGGTCGAAAATTTTCACGAAAACAATATCTTTCTCTTTGTAAGAGAAAGTTAAAAATAATATATTACGATGCAACTAATAGCCTCGAAAAGGACTGATTTCATTGTTGAGAACCCTGCTAAACGAAAAAAGGACAACGACGTTCGTATCTGCACCTGGAAAGGGAGAACATTAAACAGGTAAACATTACTGCCATTCAGGAAATACAATGGGATGGGCCGGGAAAAAAAGGGGATGAAAAATATGACATCTACTATGGACCGTGTTATAGTGAGCAGATACAGCGACTATTCGGATGCGGATTTGTTATAAGTGCCAGACTTAGGCGAGAAGTCTTATGTTTTCAAGACAAGGCCAAATTCGCCAACATAAGCCTTATATGCGCTCATGCTCCGACGGAGGAAAAAGATGATATAACTAAGGATTGCTTCTACGAGCTGCTCGACAAAACCTATGAGCGAGAACCAACGTACGATGTTAAAATCGTGCTGGGAGATTTTAACGCCAAGGTAGGAAGAGAAGACATCTTTAGCAGTACTGTCGGAAAATATAGCCTACACGACAGCACGTCCGGTAACGGACTTAGGCTAATTGACTTCGCTGCGGAACGAAATGCCACCATAGCCAACACACGGTTTCCTCACCTCGATATCCATAAGGGGACATGGCGGTCTCCAGATCAACGAACGGTCAACCAAATTGATCACATTGCGATAGATAAGAGGCACGCATCCAGTATTTTGGATGTCCGAACATTCCGAGGGGCTAACATCGACTCGGACCACTACCTTGTTGCAGCCAAGCTAAGAAAGCGGATATCCACCATATCCACATCAAACCAAAAATACTGTGAAAAAAATGAAAAAAAGTTTAATGTCGAAAGACTGCAATCGCAAGAGATCGCCAAGGCCTTGGCGCAATGCGTATCCCTTAACCTCTCGATTAACACCAAACCTCCAGCATCGAATGTCGAAAAACAATGCCAACAAACCATTCGATCAGCCGCAACTGATGTGCTAGATCTCTCGCGCACACCAGCAAGAAATCCCTGGTTTGATGAGGAATGCCGTCAGATGGTCGCAGCCAAGAACGAGGCCTACAATTTTAAGCTGCAGGTGAAGACGAGAAATGCCATTGACCGGCTTTTCAGAAAGAAGACAAAAGAGCAAGAAAAGCTCATGATCGAGATATAGAGAGGTGGACCTGCAGGAAAGATGTTCGCAAGTTTTACCGAAGCGTAAAACTTAAAAGCCAAGGATAGGAAAGAACCACTTCAGCAGACTGTTAAACGGCGATGACGAACACAATTTGGCTGTCAGGCAGAACGAAGCATTCAATATTGGCGACGACAGCGAAAATTACCAACCACCCGCCCTGAGTGAAGGATATCAACTCAAGCGTAACAAGGCTTCCAGAAATGACTGCCTTCCCGCCGAGCTTTATAAAGCAAAAATAAACAAAAATACAAATTTTTGGCGCAACAGGCTCGTTAGTACCCAGGGCCTAGCTTTCTCACAACCATTCATGTGTGCGTGTGTACTTCTTGCACGATGGCGGGACCTCCTGTTTTATGCCGACTCCGAACGGCTAAGTTGAGATAAGCTATTCTTGACAATTGATACTACTCGGACGATTTGTCAGATCATCACGAGAGGAGGGCCAGTGAAAAATCATTTAGGTGTTGCTACGGCTGGGAATCGAACCCAGACCTTCTGCGCGGCAGTTCATCGCACTAACCATCGCGCTAACCATCGCGCCACTGAGGCTTTATAAAGCCGGCGGAGATGAATTGGTAAGTAACATCCACCAACTCATAAACAAAATTTGGTAGGATGAAACTTTACCTGAAGAATGAAACCTTAAAATCGTTTGCCGGATCCACAAAAAAGAAGACCCTCTGAACTGTGCCTCCTACAGAGGCATTATCGCTTCAACAACTCCTACAAGATCCTATCGGCCGTTATATATGAACGTCTGAAACCGTTTAACAACCTGATCGGCCCTCATCAGTCCGGCTAAAGCCAGGAAAGTCCACAACTTATCAAATCTTCATACTTCGGCACATTCTGGAAAAAACCAAGATGTCCAAATCGATATAGTACGGGACTTTTTCTACCTCGGCTCCGCTATTAACTATGACAACAACATCTCGTCAGAAATTAAGCCGCTGTTACTTTCGGCTAAGAAGGCAAGAAGATCCTCTATCAGACTTTGATCGTCCTGCTCTATGATTGTGTAGCATGAACAGTATCAAAATCGGATGAAGAAATCCTTGGTCGTTTTGAGAGAATAATTCTACAGAAAATCGTTGGTCCCATTTGTGCTCAGGTGCTATGGAGATGACGATTTAATCAAGAACTGAATGAGCTGTACAGTGACACAGATGCCTAAGAGGGCTTATACATGCAGAGCGAATGGATACCAACACTCCGACTCACAGAGTTCTGGATTCCCAGGCAGACGTCGGACGCAGTGGAGGAAGACCTCACCTTAAGTGGAGCGCACAAGTAAAAACCGACCTCAACCAACTTGAAGCTCGCAACGGGAGATAGTTAGATAAGGACAGGGTTTATTGGAGAGGTATGTTGTTTGAGGCCAGGTACTTTCCGGACCGTAACGCTACTTAAGTAGGTAAGTATCTGTAAAAAGAGGAAACTTTGTGAAAGGATACATGTCTCTTCGATTATATCAGATATCGTCAAACCTTAACAATAGGGTTAGTAACACTATCAGATCTGTTTCGTAGCGAGCTTAATACAAGCAGCATCTACGAGCAGAGATTTGCCACAGCATATAATATGCATCCACAGGCTCATCATTTAGTGCATTTGTTAGTGGGACATAACAGAACATAGAAGTTATTAAGTTTGACAACACTAACAAAATCAGTAAACGATGAAATTACAATTTAGCTATATAACAATTTTACATACACTTTTTACGACTCTAGCATACAATTTCGCAGAGTATTTTTTAAACTACTAGCATGTAGTTCAACTACATCGTTATTTTTATTGTATACCCTACTCATACGACTAATGGCCTCATGCATACCATTGTTCTGTTTATGATTAGGTATATGTAATATATTTAATTTACGCAGGTTGTAGGAACCTCCCCGGGTATTAAAACCAATGGCACTTAAAAGATCAGGAGCATCAATTTGTCCTGATAATAATTGGTGTAAGAAAACCATGTCATTGTTAAGTCTACGTTGAGACAAAGGCAATAGTTGCAGCAGTTTAATTCGACACCTATACGGAGGCAAATTGTGCAGATCATCCCATGGATGTCCTCGCAAAGCAAATCTTATGAATTTACGTTGGACTGATTCAATTCTATTCGAATGAACTACATAGAAGGGTGTCCAAACTTATGAGGCATACTCCAAGGGAGGGCGAAATAGACAATTATAGAGTGAAAGAGTGACATATGGGTCATTAAACTCTTTTGACCACCTTTTTATAAATCTTAACATAGAGTTGGATTTATTGACCATAACGTTAATGTGTTTTTTAAACTTCATTTTGGGATCAAAATAAACACCAAGATCTTTAAAACTGTCTACACGACAGAGAGTGTTCCCGGATAGAGTATATTTAAAATTACATAGAGCGCGTTTTCGTGAAAATGACATATGCTGGCACTTTGTAGGGTTCAGATTCAAACCGTTTTTAAGACACCATATGGTAAAACTATTTAACTCGGTTTGTAGTGAAAGCGAATCGTTTAAATCTCCTACACATTTGAAAATTTTCATATCATCAGCATATATCAATATTTTGCTATCTCGAATACAGGCTTTTACATCGTTAATTGCAAGTAGAAATAAAATTGGTCCCAAATGACTTCCTTGAGGTACTCCAGATTATGCAACAAAAGCGTTGGACTTGGAACCTCTAAATTTTACTTGGTATGTTCTCAATGAGAGATATGATTTAACCCAATTTATGAAACCTGGAGGGAATCCATACGCCTTAAGTTTAAAAATTATGGTGTGATGTGATAACTGGTCAAATGCTTTGGAGAAGTCAGTGTATATACAATCGACTTCTTTTTTATTTCCCAAACTATTGGAACAATGATGCATAAAAGTTAATAGATTTGTTACAGTGGATCGATGTTTAACAAAGCCATGCTGTTCTTCACAGATAATGTTTCGACACAGGAATACCAATTTATCACAGATAATATGTTCAAATAACTTAGGAATGCAAGATAGTTTTGAGATAGGTCTATAATTAGAGATATCTCCTCGCTCGCCTTTTTTAAAAACAGGTGTTATAAATGCACTTTTCCATTGGGTTGGGAATACTCCTGTGGCAAGGGAGCTTTCAAACATATACTTAAGGTATGGCAAAAGAGCATCTTACATTGCTTTACTATTGGTGGATTCCATCGGGCCCCGCAGAATAATCATTGTTTAATGAAGATATATATTTAAGTAATGTCTCATCGTCAAATGTAACATTGCTAAAACTAACTTGAGGACAGTCATTGAGATAACTGAAAAAATCCTCGTCTAAGACTGGAGGGGTATAAAAAATGATTTACTGAAGCTCTCTGCGAATAAGTTTGACACAATTAGAGAGCTTGATGTTTTTGAATTATCGGAAGAGAAGTTGGCTGGATATCCATCCGTTTTTCTCTTCGAATTGACAAATCCCCAAAAGCGTTTTGGGTCACTTTTAAGAGCGTTCTCCATATTGACTATATAGCCATTATATAAACTACTAGACATCGCAGAGAATTCATTAAAGTAATTCAGGTACTTATCATAGTCGTAATGATTCCGGCTTTTAACAAAATTATTCCAGTCCCGGTTTCGTCTGTTTCGAAGAGATTTAAGCTCTTTCGCGTACGACGGGTGCTGGATTTGGGCATTTTTAGAATGCCTGACTGGGATAGTCTTATCCATGCAATCTTTTATTATAAAATAGAAATTTTTAACAGCTTCTTCTAAATTGGAGAAGCCGTCAATCTTTATATTAGAAATAATAATTTCTTCGGATAGCCTTTGAAAGTTTGCTTTCCGAAAGTCAAAAGAGTACGAACGATCGTACGAGTCAGCGTTTTCGTACAGATGTCCGCCTATGTCAATGAAAATATCTAGTGGAGGATGATTTTTGTCTATGTTAGTAATGCTGGTACTAGATTCTAATACTGCAGTACTAACAGAGTCAGAAGAGAAAACTAAATCGAGAATTCGATTATTATGATTTTTTATACAGCTTATTTGCTGTAAGTCAAATGTTATAATGTTATCAAGAAATAAAAGCTCTTGCTGTGCAGACACTTCTGATGGTATAAAATGAGGTTCTCCCTCTGAAGGCACCCATTCAATGTGTGGTAAGTTGAAATCACCCAGCAACAAGATAGTACTGTCACAACAAGATAAGTCAAAGATGTATTCTAAAGCCTTCGATAGCTCAGAATACAGAATGTATAGACGATATGAAGGAATGTACGCATTTGCAACATAAAGATATTTATTTCCAATTGTTATCTTAACACAGATTATTTCAATGTTAAGAGGGAATGGAAATTCTATTTTCTCAGAGGTAAGATGACTGCGAACTGCAGTAAGAACACCTCCACCAAGCGCTTTTAGGTCATTTATATGGCGGTCACTCCTATATACTCAGAACTCATGATTAAAGAGTTCCGAGTCAAGTATACTGGCGTTAAGCCACGTTTCTGTCAAGGAGAATATATCATGAGAAAAGACTTGGGAATTAAGAAAAAAAGTTTTAGTTTTTGTTCATTTTTTTTGTTTATCTGCGTTAGTTTGCCGGTGGTAGTTTGTAGTCAGATTTGTTTTTTTAAAGCTAGGTGAAAACGCTTGTATGTTCATATTATAATCACTTACCATGCCTAATTATTTTTTTGACAAATACGCAGTCCACTTTATTAATTCCTTCAATGATATCCCGGAGTTCAATGTATTCAAAAGCAAAGATATATATATACACTAGTTGACAAACCCTATATCAACCTTAAAACTCCACACAAACACTGTTCAACAATTATCTCCACCAAATCCTCCAGCTATATCTATCTCCAACCTATCGATCAAAAACACAAGCAAACATTTTCCAACCCCTACTTTGACAAATTAAAGTCAACACATCTGCCTCGCGAAGCAATCCTTTTCCTCAAAACTACTTAAACTTCCCTCTTCAGCCTAGTCCTCCTGCCCAACGCCTGCGGAAGTCATTCAACAAAATTGACAGAGATAACCAAATTAAAAATTAACCTTAAGCACTTCCTACTACACAGGATCACAGGAATACCATTCAAACGTCAAATGCTAAATTAATTCACAGGACTGACATTCCTAGGTTTCGTATAAAAGTGTGTACCTATCTCCAAGGGTGGCTCACCGTAAAGTTCTCAATAACTTTTACTCGCATTTTTATTCCAAAAGTCTTCCTCAATTACATTCCATGAAATTACCTATGAAACCTCAAGGGCATTCCTTGGCGCAAACTATACCAAAAATGTTGGCAAACGCTGACAACGGGATATACCAACGTTACGCGCACGCACATGCTCCGAAAGCCTCCATCAGACCCTATTCACGGGGAATTATATTTTATTAATTAATTTAAGGTGGCGGTGCTTTCGCAAGTAACAATAACAGAGCGGAGAATTACAAAGACATCCTTTTACGCAATTAAAGGCATTACACACAGGAGTCAACATTTGTGTTACCCTACTGCGTGCTACCAGGCCCGTGTAACGTCAACAAATCCCTTCAACTTTCGTCAACATCAATTTGCGTTGTTGTCGGTTAAACGTTCAACCCTTCCCATCGACAGCACTGAGTGGTGGCGGCAACAAGGGATAGAGTCACTACCATCCCCAAAGGTGTATGGCTTAAGTAAGCTTCCGCAAATGCACACAAAAGGATTCATCACAGCACGACGACGTAAAGGTGGGTGTGCACAAACGAAGGTAGGGTGCGGCGGCGCCGCGCTATGTTCGGCTACCCCGCTCATTGTGTGACATATAATTAATTTTAAACAATCTCAGCGCATAATAAGACAGGCCTTTAATTATTGCTCGAAAAAGCTCTTGATGCCTTGACGTGTCTCTTGTTCTCAGCGGTGGTATAACGACGCTACTATGACGACTACAATGCGAGATGGCTCCACCATTTTGCGCGAGCAAATTGCTAGCTAACATGGAGCGGAACACTAAAAGCGGTAAAACTCCACTTTTCGGGTAGTTTGACAAAGCGGCAAAACCAATTAGGTCTGTGAGTTAGGGCGCACTATAAACATTCTCAAGATGGGTAGCGTCGGCGGGTGGTTGGTTGGCTTTTATGTGCTGCATTGAAGCTGACACTTTAGAGGCGCATTTAGTGTGAGACGATACTCCATTTGCAGGCGCATAGTCGACTTGGCTTGCAGATTGCCGTGTGTACCTATTCCACGCTATAATTTAGGTAATGCACGCCAGTATGTGTGTGCATGCAGAAAGGCTTTGGGTTTATCTAGGATTAGTTATTAAATTTCGTGTTTGGTTGAGCAAGGTAAATAGTAGGTGCAGGTGGCTAAAAGGCAATCATGTGATATTGTTCGAGTTGTTGCAGGATGGGTGGGAATTCTAAAAACGGAACACAAACAGATATAAGGTTTCATGCCGTAAAGGTGTAACATGGGAGGCAGAGTTTATGCATAGTCATGGGTATTAATTAAAATTAGTTTACCTTAAACCGGAGTAATAAGTTTAGAATTAAATTGTGCTGACTATACAAAGTTTAATAATGGATGGGTGTCAAAAGATGAAATGTCAGAACTTTGTTTTTATGTGTAGACAGGAGTCACCTGGTCTATGCTACATTCTATCAAGGTAGAACATTGAGGCATCCTCATTGAATACTTTTTATGATGTCATAGTCCAGGTTAAGAGGTCGGAAACCAGAAACAGAAGCATGATCTCTTAACAGATCTTAGCAGCATCTCAGATGGAATACAATTCATTGAATGAAACGACTTCACTTCTCCGCTTAGTTTGTCGTCTGTATTGTGTCTTTTTATGTCTGTGGTAAGGATAGTGATGCGATTATATGAGGACACAAGCGTTCTCACTAGCCTCTCACTATCAACTCCTACTCTCACCTCCACGTTGGTGACTGGTGGGTGCCTAGTACCTCGACTGGAGATGGGGTATTAAACCCCTGTGGAAGGTCGTTGGTGGCAGCAAACGAGAGAGGGGGAGGAGTGTTCTCTCACTAAGGCACTCACTCTCAGGCGGCAGCGGAGGAATTCCCTTGATGGAGTCAACGGTGGCGCCTACAGCTCCAGTTTGATCGAACTGGTAGTGAAACACCAGGTCTATAGGGATTCCCAATACTGAGCCTGGGTATTAGAAAAGAGTTGGTGGCAGAGGAGCCCTCCTTGGGTGAACGGCAGCGCTCATATCCCAAAATGGGCTACTGACATCGGTAATTTTTCCGGCCCGCTGTCCTAGGGTCAAAACAAGGGCCTGGCCCTCCAGGTTGGGGGTTGTGCTTTGGGTACACTACCCATCCACGGAAAAAACTATTGTTACGAAGCAACCAATAGCCTCGGAAAGGACTGATATTATTGTTGACGACCATGCTAAACGAAAAAAGGACAACGACGTTCGTATCTGCACCTGGAATGTGAGAACATTAAACAGGATAGGTGCAGGCGAACAACTAGCGGAAGCCCTAAACTGCTACAAAAGCAGACATTACTGCCATTCAGGAAATTCGATGGGATGGGCCGGGCGAAAAGAGGATGAAAAACTGTGACATCTACTATGGACCGTGTTACAGTGAGCAGAAACAGCGACTATTTGGATGCGGATTTGTTATAGGTGCCAGACTTAGGCAAGAAGTCTTACGTTTTCAAGACATTAACGAACGCATTGTAACAATCCGCATCAAGGCCAAATTCGCCCACATAAGCCTTATATGCGCTCATGCTCCGACGGAGGAAAAAGATGATATAGCTAAGGATTGCTTCTACGAGCTCCTCGACAAAACCTATGAGCGACTACCAGAGTACGATGTTAAAATCGTGCTGGGAGATTTTAACGCAAAGGTAGGAAGAGAAGACATCTTTAGAAGTATTGTCGGAAAACATAGCCTACACGACAACACGTCTGGTAACGGACTTAGGCTAATTGACTTCGCTACGGAACAAAATGCCACTATAGCCAGCACACGATTTCCTCACCTCGATATCCACAAGGGGACATGGCGGTCTCCAGGTCAACGAAGAGTCAACCAAATTGATCAAATTGCGATAGACAAGAGGCACGCATGCAGTATTTTGGATGTCCGAACATTCCGAGGGGCTAACATCGACTCGGACCACTACCTTGTTGTAGCCAAGGTAAGGATGCGGATATCCACCACGCCACAACAAACCAGAAATACTGTGAAAAAATTTAATGTCGAAAGACTGCAATCGCAAGAGACCGCCAAGACCTTCGCGCAACGCGTATCCCTTAACCTCTAGACTCACAACAGACCACCAGCCTCTAATGTCGAAGAACAATGGCAACGATGCAAACAAGCCATTAGATCAGCCGCAACTGATTTGCTAGGTTTCTCGCGGCCACCAGCAAGAAACCCCTGGTTTGATGAGGAATGCCGACAGATGCTCGCAGCCAAGAACGAGGCCTACAAGGCTAAGCTGCAGGTGAAGACGAGAGCTGCCATTGAGCTCTATAGGCAAAGAAGAAGGGAAGAACATCGGCTTTTCAGAAAGAAGAAAAAAGAGCAAGAAAAGCGCGCGATCGAGGATATAGACAGGTGCCACTCCAGGAACGATGTTCGCAAGTTTTGCAAAAGTGTAAAACATCAAAGCCAAGGATCCAAGGCTCGAACAGAATCCTGTCGAGATGAACAAGGAAATATCGTAGTTGAGACACAGTCGATACTGAGGATATGGAAGAACCACTTCTGCAGACTGTTAAACGGCGATGACGAACAACATTCCGCTGTCAGGCAGAACGAACCATTTAATATTGACAACGACAGCGAAAACTGCCAACCACCTGACCTGAGTGAAGTAAGGATAGAAATATCTGAACGCAAGCTTTATAAGATTGCAGGAAATGACGGCCTTCCCGCTGAGCTTTATAAAGCTGGCGGAGATGACTTGGTAAGTAACATCCACCAACTCATAAGCCAAATCTGGTCGGTTGAAAGCATGCCTGAAGAATGGAACCTCAGCATCGTTTGCCCGATCCACAAAAAAGGAGACCCTCTGAACTGCGCCAACTACAGAGGCATGAGTCTACTCGACATCGATTACAAGATCCTATCTGCCGTAATATGTGAACGCTTGAAACCGTTTACCAACAACCTGATCGGCCATTATCAGTGTGGTTTTAGGCCAGGAAAGTTCACAATTAATCAAATTTCCACACTTCGGCAGATCCTGGAAAAAAACCCAAGAAGTCCAAATCGATACCCACCACCTATTTATCGATTTCAAAGCCGCATACGACAACATTTATAGAGGCGAATTAAACAGAGCCATGTCTAATTTTGGTGTACCGCTCAAACTCTTCCGTTTGTATAGGATGACGATGGAGAATTTTCGCTGCTCCATCAGGGTCGGAAACGACCTCACCGACACATTCGATACCAAAAAAGGATTTAGAGAAGGTGATGCACTGTCATGTGACTTTTTCAATTTGATTCTTGAGAGGATTGTGCAAAACTCCCGAGCCAACACCAGAGGCACAATTTTCAAAAAATCGGTGCAACTACTAGCATACGCCGACGATATTGATATCATTGGTAGGACTCAACGTGATGTCATAGCCACGTTTGCTAGTATCGAGAATGAAGCGGCAAAAATGGGTTTAGCAGTAAATGAGGGTAAGGCTAAGTATATGCTGTCAACACGAAAGGACACACAACATCGACGAATTGGACAGAACGTCACCATTGACAGATATAACCTTGAGGTAGTATGGGACTTTGTCTACCTTGGCTCCGCTATTAACTCTGACAACAACATCTCGTCAGAAATCAAACGAAGATTTACTCTTGCCAATCGCTGTTTCTTCGGGCTAAGAAGGCAATTTAGTAGTAAAGCCCTCAGTCAAACTACTAAAAAGATCCTATATTAGACCCTGATCATTCCGGTCCTGCTCAACGGCGCTGTTGTTGCAGAAGTTCTGTCAAAAGTGCTTGGTCTATTCGAGAGGAAAATTCTTCGAAAAATCTTCGGTCCCATTTGCGTTGACGGTCTATGGAGAAGAAGATTCAACCATGAACTATACGAGCTGTACAGCGACATACCACTGGTCGAAAAACTCCGCATGTAGAACGAATGGACACCATTATTTCGGCTCGCTGAGTCTTCGAATCCCAGCCAGACGTCGGACGCAGTAGAGGAAGACCTCGCCTTAAGTGGCGCGCACAAGTAGAAACCGACCTCAACCAACTTTTTTTTCTTTCGGAAAAGCCGGTGTTCTTCCCTTCTTCTTTGTATACAGAGCTCTATGGCAGCTCTCGTCTTCACCTGCAGCTTAGCCTTGTAGGCCTCGTTCTTGGCTGCGAGCATCTGTCGGCATTCCTCATCAAATCAAGGGCTTTTTGCTGGTAGGCGCGGGAAACCTAGCACATCAGTTGCGGCTGATCTAATGGCTTGTTGGCATCGTTGCCATTGTTCTTCGACATTCGATGCTGGTGGTTTGGTGTTAATCGAGAGGTTCAAGGATACGCGTTGCGCGAAGGCCTTGGCGTTCTCTTGCGATTGTAGTCTTTCGACATTAAATTTTTTTTCATTTTTTGAACGGTATTTCTGGTTTGTTGTGGTGGTGGATATCCGCATTCTTACCTTGGCTGCAACAAGGCAGTGGTCCGTGTTGATGTTAGCCCCTCGGAATGTTAGGGAATCGAAAATACTGGATGCGTACCTCTTGTCTATCGCAATGTGATCAATCTGTCTGACTGTTCGTTGATCTGGATACCGCCATGTCCCCTTATATGTCCCCGGATATCGAGGTGATAAAACTGTATCCTGGCTATAGTGGCATTTCGTTCCGTTTCGAAGTAAATTAGCCTAAGTCCGTTACGTGTTGTCATAAAAGCTGTTTTTCGACAATACCACCATCGTACTAAGATGGTTGGTAATAAGTTTGGCGAATTTGGCCTCAATGCGGATTGCTACAATGCGTCCACTAATGTCATCAAAGCATTAGAATTCTTGCCCAGGTCTGCCACTTATAACAAATTCACACCCAAAACCAATACTTCAGATGAACGGTATCCCGGAAACAACCGTTTTGGGTTACCATATCATCGTTATGTTAGAATCATTGAAGCATGAATCGAGTTCCAAATAATCTTCCAAACCTGTGTTCAAAATCAAATAAACAGAAGCCAAGGTAAATCCCTATACGGGACTGTCAAACACACGTTAGTACGTTTATATTTCAATTTGTTACACCCACGCTAATTCAAGAAGTACGAATGCAGGATTACTAACCCTAAAAAAACATCCGAACTATTTTAATTGAAGATAATAATTTCAAACCACATATTCCGCGCTATTCGCTACCATCACAGCGACGTGCGGTACGGTATTTCACTTGACAATGTGCAGGAATTTTCATTTCGATAACATCGCTTGGACCTACTTCAATGCTGGCTGGCAATTGCGGAAATCTATGCCGACGAGTCACATTCGTCCTGCTTGCCACATGGCAGTGTTGCCGGAGCCTTTAGATACATCGCTATTGTTCGGCCACTCATAACACTGCTTGGGGTTGATTTCGAAACTATGCTCGTCGGAATATTAACCCGTATCGTATGTATGTTGGAATGTGTCCTACACGGGCGCAAGCGTGATCGCCTAGTGTAAAGGAATTTCCCAAAAACCGAACATATGTATCTCTAGCCCCATTGTGCGGCTGAGTGTGTGTTTGTGCGAAATAACTTTTTAATGAGATAATTAGATTCAAAAGTTCAGATAAATTTCATAACTTTTCAAATTGGATTCGAGATTAATGAGTCTCTGAGATATATGTGTACACAGGATATGCATGAAGAGGAAGTTGGTACAAAGTGACACCCATATAGTTGGCAGGATCTTTGAAAAGTCATTTAAGATTCGGATTGGAATATCAGTTTATGCGGTGCAGATGTGTGCCTATTTTTTTTTCTGCTGACTTGCAATGCGCCGAGTCTAACTCGAAACTAGTGTCGTAAGGTCTATGGTGGCAATGAGATGGCCAGGCATACAAACACACACACACGTACAAGCGAAAGGGGGTGTGTGGCTTTGGGGTGTGTAATTTGAAAATAGTTTCCGGCAGAAGCGCATGAAGAGATTTATTAGTTTTGTCAAAGGAGAAGATTTAACAGATTGTCTGTTGCCATTGGCAAATGGTGGCGGCTGGATGGTATTCAGATTGAAATTCCGTTGACAGCCATTAAGAAGGCGCTGTGGTATGTATCAAAGGATTCTCTAATAAAGGGGATTACTTTAGATCTATGGAGTACACATGTAGATACATATGTCAAAGACTATTTTGGATGAGTCGAGGTTGCTATTAAGATTTTTATTATTCATTATGTGATGCAGTGCTTTGTGGGATGAGAGTCTTGGCAGTGAAGGATTGAGTTTTTAATTGGTATTATGACAAAAGACTGCTAGACATGGACTGATGATGAAAAAGGACTCAACTTTGAAAGATGAATCATTTTGTTGAGTTAATGATCTTTTCTTGGATTTTTATAATTGGAACTCTCAAGTTATGACTTAGCCTGTGAGATTTGTATTTTATAAAGGCATGCTGAGCTTACCTGGCTTAACTCGTATCCAGAGAAACGTATAATTGCTGATGTTTACTAGTGATAAATATGAATGTGATTTTTTAAGGACATTTTTTTTACTTATTGTAGCTTGTTTTTGCAAGGCCTCTTCGAACGCCTTGAGTTTCACCTATACACAAGGATATCGAAGCGATTGACGATTTGACGAATTTCTGTGTCCTTCAGAATTGACAGTATATATTTGGTCTTACACTCATTTACAGATGAACCCTTTGCCGCTTCCTTCTCTATACTAAGCAAACATGGCTATGATATCACATTGAGTGTCAATATCGTCGGCGTATGCTATTAGTCCCACCGATTTATGAAAGATTGTGCCTCTGGTGTTGGCTCGGGGTTTCGCCCAATCCTTTCATGAATTAGATTAAAGAAGTCACCTGTCACAGTTTCAGGAGTCATACAATGCGTCGCCCAGCCTAAGTCCTTTTATGGTATCGAATGTGTCGGTGAAGTCAATGCCGACCCCGATAAAGCAGCGCAAATTCTTCATCTTGGGCTGAAACTAGACATGACTCTGTATTGTTCGTCTGTGTAAATGCTGTCCTATGCGGCTTTGAAATCAATAAATAACGGGTCCGCCATCTAACGTTTTTTTTTCAACTACTGCTTATTTCGTGAATGGTAACACTTAGCTCATGTCTGATTTGAGAGATAATTAGTTTTATCCTTCCGCTGAACGAATTTGGTTGTGTATACGCTTGAACAAAAATCATCATCATCAATCAAAAATTGAAAATCATGGCAATGTTGCAGAATGTGTGCGAAAATTGCGTACGGATTTTGGAAGAAGAGAAGCATCGGCAGCCCCGTATGTTCGTTATCTTGTGAAAAAAGTGAAAGAAACTGTCATCCTCATCGATGAACCAAAGTGTGAAAAGCCAAAAACAGTGCGTACACCCTAGAATATTGCTGCTGTGGCAGAAAGTGTGCGTGAAGCGCCATCAACATCAATTCACCGTCGTTCTCAACAATTGAACATTTCGGAGACATCATTGAGACGAATTTTACATAAAGGCCCTGGTATGACGCCATACAAAGTCCAATTGGTTCAGGAGTTGAAGCCAACTGACCATCCAATGCGTTTTCGCTTCGCTAAGTGGGCCTGCGATCGACTTAGAGAAGATGCCGATTTTGCCAAAAAAATTATCTTTTCAGATGAAGCTCATTTTGATCTTGGCGGGTATGTAAACAAGCAAAATTGTCGCATTTGGGGCACAGAAAACATTCATTGAAAAGCCGATACACCCAAAAGGAGTCACTGTTTGTTGCAGATTTTGGTCCAGAGGCATAATTGGGCCATTTTTCTTCGAAAATGAGCAAGGAGTGGCCGTTACAGTCAATGGCGATCGTTATCGGGCCATGTTGAACGAATTTTTGTTCACAAAAATTGAAGAGGAGGATATTGGCAACATTTGGTTTCAACAGGACGGCGCTACGTGCCACACAGCCGAAGCTACACTCGATGTTTTGCGCCCTGTTTTTGAAGATCGCATTATCAGCCGCAGAGCTGATGTCGTTTGGCCACCTCGGAGCTGCGTTTTGACACCGTTGGACTATTACATGTGGGGTGCCGTAAAAGATAAGTGTTACACCGACAAGCCAGAGACAATTGACGCTTTAAAGGACAATATTCGTGAAGCCATTGGTGAAGTACAGCTGCACACAATCGATAATGTGCTTAAAAATTGGACCGATCATGTAGGCTACTGCGTGGACAGCCGAGGCAGCCATTTGAATGAAATTATTAACCGGAAGGATTGTACTTTCAAATAAAAAAAGAAATTTGAGAAAATATTCAGTAGTTTTTTTATAGCATTTTCCAAAAAAAAGTTATTTGGCGGACCCTTTAGGTGGAAGATAGGTATCGTTTTGAGCTTCTTGGGTTTTTTTACAGGATCTAGCGAAATCTGAAGATTTAGGCCATCACTTTCCTGGCCTAAAACGAGCCTCCGATCAGGTTGTTGGTAAACGGGTTATGAGTTGGTGGCTGTTACTTACCAGGTCAGCTTAGCGGGAAAGCCTCATTTTCGGTCCATCGCAATGTGATCAATTTGATTGATAGTTCGTTGGTCAGGAGATCGCCATGTTTCCTTATGGATATCGAGGTAAGGAAACCGTGTGCTGGCTATAGTGGCATTTCGTTTCATTGCCAGACTTGATGTCGGTGAGGTTGTGCTTTCTAAGGTTATCTTCTTTTTCTACTTTTGCGTTAAAATTCCCAGCACGATTTTAACATCGTAGTTCGGAGGTATCGCTATATCGTCTTTTTTTCTACAAGACTTATGTTGTCGAATTTAGCCTTGATGCGGATTGCCTAAGTTTGGCACTTATAGAAAATCCGCATTCGAGTCGTCGCTGCCCAACTAACAATGTCGCTGCGATAAAGCAACATCGAAGCTATTTCCCCTCTCGCAATATTACCTGTACGAAGTCGTATGGAAAAACATTTGGCGCACTTTTAGGAAGTTATTTATTTCTATAAGACTCCTTTAAATACTTTTAGTAAACCTTACAGAAAAAAAACTATCACCCCTATCGTGGAATACGGCGTATTTGAGATTCACTTCACATACTCGATTCACTTTCACTTTCCATATACATCGTAGAATCCGCCGGGGAGACTCCCTTATCGACAGGTAATTTCAATTGAAAGTTGGTCGGTAAATCAGCAGTTTTGCATTAAATCACAACAGAGAAAGAGCAAAGCAATACTCATTTTACGAAAATCAAATTAATTAATTTATACGAAAATCAATAAAATGGATAGTATAGCCTTATATTTAAATATATTTAACAATGTGGAAAGAGCTTCTTATGACAGAAAAATGAGTGCACATTTAAGAGGAACTGCAAAAGACATAATGGAACTTTCGGAATCGACGTGAGTTTTCTGAAAAACAATTGGTATTCAAATTTTTATTAGCATTTATTTATTTCATAGATTTACTAAGTGGTTTCGTTTGAATAAAGCAGCATTTTCATATGTTTTGAGTGTTTTAAAGACGGAGCTTAATCCTAACTCGAAGACATTTTCTCTATCTCCAAAAGTTAAATTAGCAGCTTGCTTACGGTTCTTTGCTGAGGGGGACTATCAGTATGGTACTGGTAAGGATTATAATGTATGCATTGCTCAATCAACATTTTCTGAAGTCCTAAAGCAAGTGCTGGAGAATCTAGAGAGGAAACTGATTTCCAGATTTGCGACCGCAGTGGATTAGGTGTGTAGACGCATCAAACCCTCGCTCCAACCATGATTCATTTATATGGAATAGCAGCGATGTCAATACATTCTTTTCTGAGAAGTATAATACTGGAGACAGAAATACTAGAATTCTAGGAAAGTTAATTCGACTTAACTAATTTTTTTTTCACTAATATGGCGTTTCTTTTCATTACCTGATTCAGGGTACGCAAATCTTCCTTGGCTTCTGACGCCATTTCGATCAGTGGTTTTGAATTCTCCAGAGAGCAATGCCGAATATTTTCATTAATTTGCATCTTTTTTGGTCATGTATTCTGTCTATGGACCTATAAACCTTCTTCATGTTGTTGTTCAACTCCTTAGCATTCTCCTTTTGCTCGTACATTGCACTTTTTACTGCTTTGTAAAATTCTTCTTGCAAATTTATCTGCCTTTCAAGAAGAACTTTTGGATCTGTGCATTTAGCTTTCTGCCTTACATTTGAAGTGGAAGATGCAGGCTCAGAGTTATCGAGAAACTCTTCATCATCAGAAATTCCTTCTTCCAAGATTATTTCGTCAGACTTTGGTCGTTTTTTTTTAATGTCCGTCCGCAATGTGTTTGTTGGTATGCCAAATATGGAGACATTCTGAATGCTTTCAGCCGATTCTCTGAGTTGAATTAACTCGATAACCTCCTCTTCATCGGCAGTAAATGTCACAATTTTGTTTGGGCCACCACCTGTACCTTTCATTTCTTTTTTTATTGACAGAAAGCTTCTTTTTTAAATTAGACTTGTGGTCACTCCAAACCTAAAAGAAATGTTTAATTTTTGTTCAGATAACAATGTACTCTTAATGCAAAATATTTTACTTTTTTCCACTGCGATACTACCTTTGTTGGCGGTGCTAAGCTGTTCAGCTTGTGCCTAAGGTCATCCCAGAACTGTCTAACTTCCTCCGGTGGTCGCTTACAATCGTTTTTTGCTATGTCGGGATTGAGCTTCATTGCATTAAGCAGTTCCCGGAATTGATCACGGTTAGTTGTTTTCTTGCAATATAAAAGCATTGTATGGAAATGCACATATTTGTTTTTGTAATCTTAAAACACTATGTTGTGTTTTGTCCTTTTACCCTTTATTTATAAAAAAAAGAAATCTGTTTGCTCATTTTGTACTTACAACATTTTAAGAAAATCGCAACGAAACCGCACAACAAAGTAAAGGATACGTAATGAACCAGCTGCGTATTTTAAATGTCAAAGTTTGTAAGGGGAGTTTCACTTCGATCGTTTTCTACGATGGTGTTATACGCATTCACTTTACCGACAGGCGAATCTTTCACTTCAAATGTATTCTACGATGCAAAGTTTTGAATTTGAGTGAAACGTTCCCCTCGTCGTATTCCACGATAGGGGTGTATGTTTGCTTATAAAAGGCCTTACAGAAGCAAATTATAGGCTTCGCAAAAAGTCTTTCCAAAAATATTTGCAAGCCTTCTCAAAGTTGAAAAATAACATTATTTTTATAGTTTTTATACCCTATCCCATAGGGGTATATTAGTTTTGATACTTAATTTGTAACATAGAGAAATAATTTAGCTACATATACCTCAAAGTATATGGATCGACTCAGAATCGCTAGCTGAGTCGAATTAGCCATGTTTGTCTGTCCGTCCGTCCGTCCGTCTGTCTGTTCGTCACCAATTTTTGGGCTTTAAATTTTGAGGTAGGATAAAGAAATTTGGTATATAGGATCCTCGTCCGTGCCACCAGAACAAGTGTAAAACTCTTTGAAATCCGCCCACTGCTACGCCCCTTTTTTAGGAAAACGTATTTTTTGGCCAACCGTAATGAATTTTAAAAAATTGTCTGAGCAGCATATTTAGAGGATCGTAATATCTATATTTCGTCAATTTAAAGTTTTTTCCCACGCTCACTTTTTGGGGGCGTTTTTTATAAAAAAATTTTTAAATTTAAAAAAAAAATTTTGATGCACAATCAATACATTTCGTCCATAGACCATTTTAACCCACGCCCACTTTTCGGGGGCGTTTTTTTACAAAAAACATTTGTATGCCCTACCCCAAGGCATATGCAATAGAAAAACGTTGTTTTTCGTCGAACCATAAAAGAATTTGATAAACCTTCTGAACAATATGTTGTGACAACGCCATTTTCAATACTTTATGACCATAAAGACCACATTTTGGAGATATTTATTTTAAGGATGGGATGGGATAGGGTATTAAACGATCCGCACAGCGGATTTTAGCCTTCTCATATGTTTAAAACCCAATTCATTAATTTGGAAGTATGAAATTCAATGCAATTAATTATATAAAATCTCTTATTTTACTGAGATTCTATCTCGCGTTCTCTCGCACGGTAGCCCAACACGCTATCCACTGGGTTGTACTCTGGAACATGAAAGACGAGTAATTACAACGAAGTACTTGAATCGTGTTGACTCATTCTGCGGTAGGCTCCCGATCTTTTCACCTTTTTTTTCCGATCTTTTCACATTTTCCCGATCATTTCACCTTTTTAAATATACTTTAACCTTAGCTTTTTTAAGCCTTCATTCGTAATCTCTATACATGCTATGCTTCGGATTAACTTCGTGCGAAGTTCTATCGAAATATCTCAATGTATAGTGCACGTACACACGTCTCCGGAAACTTAGAAACAACTTTTCAGCATAGGTTATACCATCATAACTTCGGTTATGCTTGTGAATTTTCCTCCGTAATATCTTAAACAGGCATCTATCCAAACAATCGACTGCAAAAATGCTCAACCTCCGCGCACAAGAACTATATAAGTCCTACAGAAATAATTGCTTGTTGAAAATAAATTTTGTTGCCTTATAGAGGAATAATAATTATTAGTTGGGTGTTTCTGCTCAGTATAACACGGCCCATAGTAGATGTCACAGTTTTTCATCCACTCTTTGCACGGCCCATCCGATCGTATTTCCTGGATGGCAGTAGCAGCTTAAGGCTTCGCTTGTTGTTCGCCTGCGCCTCTCCTGTTTAATGTTTTCTTATTACCATGGTTGTCAACAATAAAATCAGTTCTCTCCTAGGATCTTGGTTGGTTTTTTTATTTGGCATGTGGTGTGGGTGTTGTTAACCCAAAGCACAGCCCTCAATCTGGAAGGCCCCCTAGGATACGGGGGCCATCAGTATTCACTACGGAATTGAGCGCTGCCGTTGGCCTTTCGGCCACCATCTCTGTTCAAGGGCCCTGACTTACCTTTGAGATTCCTAAATGACCCGTTTTCAAGGAATTCCGAAGAAGCTCATTTAGGTTACTCTCTTTGTGCATCTTAACTAAGACGCCACCGTTGACCCCATCTTGGAAGTCCTTCCGCTGTTACCTGTAAATATAATATCTGTATTAGAGTGAGTATACGCCCCTCTCATCTTCTGCCACCAAGTCTTTAATAAAGGAAATGAGACCCTATCTACGGACAAGGCTGAGAGTCGGAGTTGATAGGCATCAGCTAGGTAAAACGTTTAATCTAATCGCATTGCCTTCAATTTGACCATCATTTTCATATATCGCTATGAATTAAACTTCCGATTTTACTGAGCTTATAGAAACGGCCTTCCAATTGTTTCAAAAGAGGCGCAAAAGCCAACAGTAAATGCAATCTTTTTTCTTCGTCTTCTAAAGCTTTCTACAACGTAAAATAAGTTCCAGGGTTAAGAAGTTTCTTCTGAACCTAGCTAAGGAATTTATTACTTATGCGTATTGAAAATCAGAGTACTAACAACATGGCGGAAGTAACTATTTAGGAAAGAGATCCCTCTATTATAATAATCCGGGCTTTCGTATTAACCTCTATTGTGAAGGCTCTTTTAAAGCATCTACGAACACTTAATGTCTCAAATATTATATTGAGTTCCTTTCTAGTGTATTCAGGAATTTAATTTTACATTTTTTCTTCAATTCTTAAATAATTGTCTCTCAGGACACCCCCTAATTTATTTTAATTTAAAAAACCATCTTTAAAATTCAACACGCACCATTATCACACATCTCATCTTCCATTTCCTTGTGTCGCCAGAATAAAGAAAAAAAAATAAACAAAGATTTTCATCATTTCTTTAAAATTTATTTTCCACTGCAAGTGTTATGACTGTGCTCTCGAATGTTTATTTTCAATTATTCGTATGGATAAATTTTAAAATGGAGTAAAACGGATGAGAGCGCCCTACGATGACGATGGCGAAGGAATACTCCTTGTGGACGCATAGTCGTCTTGAATCTGCTTCGAGGAACGCGATGGAACCTTAAATAAATAATTTAATATTCAATTATGAAATTTAATTTTACTATGCAATTAAAATAGTAATATACCATCGAGGGTATGGCAGACCATAGAGCCGAATGGAGGACTCCTTGGAATATAATGAAAATTTGTGTGTCTTCCAAGGCAATGAGATTTTATTTAAATTTCGTCAGGACCTTGGTTAGTTTACCTAAGTTTGATAGATTGCAGTAAATTGTAAGAATTTAACGGTCCAACGCTATGAGGAGATACTCACTTCGAATATTTGAAATCATAAATGTCGCATATAATATTCAACCCAGGCACATCTGTATGGGGAAAATCCAATCCAAGAATCAGTATATTTCCCGAGTACAAAACCACCATCTAATTTGTGGAGCTACACAGGGCGATCAGGAACTTCAACAGGACTGATGCATATACGATGTAGTTTTTTTATAGTTTTAAAACGATGCTCGAATTTCAACAGTTTTTTTTTAGAATTTCAGATTTTATTTCGTAATTTTAAAATTATATGTCAACCGGAAGCCAAGAGAATGTTTCAAGGAAGACCCCCAGAAATCGTCAAACATAACAAGAAGTGTTTAAAAGTGCAATTTCTTATCTAAGGCTGCCAAATTACAAAAAGTTTTGCTATTGTTTATTGTAATTGTAAATCTAATTTTATTCAATCTCCAAAAACCAAACGTAAGTAAGACAGATAACGTAGTTTACGTAGATACCGCCTGAGAATGAAAGTTTAATATCTTATCATGTCCCAACCTTAAAATGAATAACCCCAAAAAAATGTGGGCTTAAGGGTGATGAAATATAGAACACAACATATTGTTCAGACAGTTAATCTAAATATTTTATGGTTCGACAAAAACCAACGTTTTGTTATTGCATATGACTGTGGTACGGTGTACAATTGTTTTATTGTAAGAAAATACCCTCAAAAATTGGTCGTGGGTTAAAATGGTCTAAGGAGGAAATATCATTAGTAAGTTAAATATAGTTTTTGGATCGAAAAGGTTTTCAAATATTTGAAAATTTGACCCAAAAAAAGTTCTGGACTAAAAACGCCCTCCAAAAAGTGGGCGTGGTAACATTATTCTAAACCGTTCGACAAAAAATATGGTTTTTCTAAAAACTGGACATGGCAGTAGGCGGATTTTAAAAATATTAACACCTATTTGAACAGCACGTGAAAGGATCACATATACCAAATTTCATTATCTTATCTGAAAATGTAATGTCTAAAAACCGTTAACCTACAGACTAGCGGGCGGACGGACAGACAGACATGGCTTAATCGACTCAGCTGGCGATTCTGAATAGATCCATATATGTTCTTTGAATCGAGCTATTTTATTTATCTATGTTAAAAACTATGTACCAAAACGAATAAAATATTTTACACGACCCTAGGGTCACGATAAATTTTCATTTTTCATCAAAAATTTTCCAGATTTTGAAATTTTTACAAGACCCTAGGGTCACGATAAATTTTCATTTTTCATCAAAAATTTTCCAGATTTTGAAATTTTTACAAGACCCTAGGGTCACGATAAATTTTCATTTTTCATCAAAAATTTTCCAGATTTTGAAATTTTTACACGACCCTAGGGTCACGATAAATTTTCATTTTTCATCAAAAAATTTCCAGATTTTGAAATTTTTACACGACCCTAGGGTCACGATAAATTTTCATTTTTCATCAAAATTTTCCAGATTTTGAAATTTTTACACGACCCTGGGTCACGATAAATTTTCATTTTTCATCAAAATTTTTCGGATTTT